>CM061040.1:176392798-176957798 GCA_030762985.1 Adelphocoris suturalis
AACACTAAACTGCTAAACGAAAACTTGGTTGGATGAGCTCAGTGGACTGTATAAAATTGACCACGAGGATCCAATTGTTCCTTGTGACCACTGACTTGTAGCCAACCAAGTGTCTGGTAAGCTGCAATAATAGCCACAATAATAAATTAATCTAATCAACTATTTAGGGGCAAAACAAAAATCATTAGATACATGAACGAAAATTGTGTCAAAATTTAGTAGGCTGGCTCTAATGAAGGATTTAATAAGACTGACAGCCTAATCGTAGGGCATATTGGCTGCGAGAGTTAAAATATTCATTATCTCACGTAGCGTACATTACTAAGCTTGAGGATATAAGTCTCAAACGATTTTTTCTGACAGACTATATCAAAAACGTTGTAACACCACGGAAGAAAAAGTATCATATTTCAATCTGAAGTGGAGCATTTGTCATAATAAGCAAAACTCAGTGATGTATCTTAGTTTTGAATATTTATATCTCCCAAAAATTCTCAAATTTTTCAAAATAACCCCCCCCCCCTCCAAATATATCTCTACTGTATTGTTAGGACCATCGCCAATAATAATTATTGTTTTGTAATGAAGTACCTAGTTCAGAGCAACTATGAATAGACAGTCTCGTTCTGTTTGTCAGCCTAATTGTTGTACCTCTCAGTTTTGGTTGCAATGTAACTTGTTGAATAGCAGCAATATTTTAATCTGTGAGTGTCTATTTTTACGATGAATTCCGACTTCACCTTATATAATCCCAACTCATCAACTTATCAGCGGGGTTACCTATTGTCGTGGTCGACTAGTACGAGACTTTTAGTCTCTTCCAATAAAACAAGATACCACCCTACGACCATGATGCACCCAGTACTGAAACCATACACTGGAAAGGGAAAAACAAAGTGAGAGAGAGGATAAAAAAAGGCAGCCACCTGCTCGGAAGGCACTTATCGCACTAGCTTACAAGCCACTGAGGCCTTCTCTCTTCAACCATCTTGTTCTTTCAAGAAGTTAAATTCATTTTAAGATCTCGTGGCCATGGCATTTGTGATTCACACTAAAATCTTAATTTTGCATTTAAAATTAATTTCTCCTTGGTTAGTTCTTTTCATTATATCGATTTGCTATGGTACAATCGGCACCTAGGTAGAAGCAGCTATGTGTAATTTCCAGGTATTCAGTAAGCGCTACGGGCACAAAGTCCGGAGATTGGGTGATGAAGCTACAGTGTAATGACCAGCTACGACCAGCTGTTTGGGCAGGCAGTGGTGTAATTTACGGCCATTTAATTAGAATTGCTTCAGTTAAATCCTACTATTTGGGTAGGAGGCTTCAGTGAGCAAAATCTGGCCAAGTAGAGCAATCATCAAATTAAAGCTTCATTAGCTTAGAGGATCCACAGTTGAATTCAATGTGGCATTCCGAGTCAGATTCAAATTTGGTGACCACAATGTTCATGAACTACAGTCCACATTTCATCAATTCATCAGATCCTGATTTCGACTCTAGTTCACAGTCTCCTACAACCTAAATAGCGCCTCAAACCAACAGCCACGATTAATTCACGATTCAGTCTTTTAGATTCAAATTTGGTGACCACAATGTTCATGAACTACAGTCCACGTTTCATCAATTCATCATCGAAATGAACCATTATTTGCATTCAGCACAGTAGGATCAGTTTCTTGACACTCTCGATAAATTTCAAGTATTTCCCCGAGTTGGTTCCAGTCTCTTACAATGCCTTCCTACCTGATTTCGACTCAAGTTCGCAATCTCCAACAACCTAAATAGCGCCTCGAACCAACAGCCACGATTAATTCACGATTTGGTCTTTTAATCACCTATTCCAATGGACATCAAAGCTGAAGACGATATTCGAGCTTCTCCGTAACCGGGCCTTCCTCAACCATAACAGCTGCTTCTGCAACCATTCTGCTGACTTTACCACAATTTCTCGTTGGGAATCCCCGATTATTCTATTATAATAAAACTGCACAACCATGATGATGAGGATGAAAAAGATCGCCCATTTCGGCTCAACAGAACCCAAACATATTGGTACTCAAATTCAAGCTTTGGATCTCCTGACTAATGTGTAAAAATCCTAGTTTTCCTAAGTTTTGAACTGTGTTTGTTGAAATTGCGAAAGTTTGTCAAAAAAGTGGTTAGACGTGGTTAGATTTAAAAAAAAAAAAAAAAAACAAAAAAAAAACAAAGGGTGGCCCCCTTTGTTTGGAGAGAGGGATTTTGGCGATTTCCTCCGCCCGCCTCCTACAGGAGAGGCTAGACCGCCACCTAGTGTGGCGTACGTGGATGCTATAACATAACTGCTAATATCCAAGGATTTCGTGGATACTGTTCAAACTAATATCTAAGAAGGCATACCAGTAGCATTTCTAGCCGAAATTACTTTAAACAGGTTTGAACATTCAAGTTTACTGTTTCACGACAGATTATTAGTTATTGAATTATTAGTCACGACTAATTAGACTAAAGTTTGCTTAGTTTTACTCTACTATTACAATAATGATGCCATAACAGTTTGGTATCGGATAAAAATGTATGTTAATAAATTCGTAAGTACGTAACTACGTCTGTCTCTCAATAAGTAGGTAACTAACTAGGAAAGCCATTTACAGGAACTGTCCAAAAACGGCGTCTTGTTAGTTTATGAGGAGTTTTTTGTTGGGGAATAATGATGTTTTTCTATCTTTTCAATACCTGTTGTATTTTTTCCAAAAATAAAACTTAGTCGTATTTTGTCAGTGACTTGAAGTATATCTTGTCCCGATTTTGGTCCCGATTTTCTACTTTAGGCTGTCCCGATATGTCCCGACTTTTAGCTTACGCTGTCCCTACTTACGTCGAAAAGATATGGCAGCCCTACTCTAGGATTTCCAGCCCTTGTCCGCAACTTCTTTGTTCATTTTTGTTTGTCTTGAGTGAGGGAATCGTCGTATCAAACAGATAAAGTCGTTTTGACTGAAATTAAAGAGGTTTACACAAACCGGAGGTTGTCCTGCAAACTATTTTGGGACGTTCCCCTTTTCATACTTGAATAAACATGCAAGAAACCGAGCGAAATTCGTTTTAAATTATCGAACAAATTTCTCACCTTTTATTACAATAAAAACAGCGAAAAATGTTTCTGAGCTGAACGGCAACGTTATACGCTACAAACTGAGCACAGGGCAGTATATCTACTATAGTAGCAGTAAGTAGTTTAACATGCCGAAGAAATGGTCATGTAAATACAACGCTCTGTCGACGAGTGACAGAAATGTCGGGACCAAAAACATGAAAGGGAGATAGGGAACAGGTCGTGTATTTTTAGCCCCCCCACAAACCCAGGGTATATACGCAACACGCTCAAAAACATACAATATTATTCCATACCTACTGAAAAATATTCGTTTTTTGGTTTCAAAAATAGTTTTGTCATGGAGACTGCCCATCAAGTTAAGTAATGGGTAATAGATAATATATAATTTCATCAAAGGATTTTTTTTTTTTTTTCTAAAAAATATCGCTTGTTGATTTCAGCTCCGTTTGTCAACTTCGTGCTTTGTTGTTAAACTGTTAAATTCGAGTCGACCGCGATCGGGTCAAGATTTTTAAGGGGGGGAAGTTTTACGAGTAACTATCTGGCAAACATATTGGGAAAGAAAAAGTTGCACGAATTTGCCCCAAACTAAGACATATATCGAATTCAGTTTTTTTCCAGACTTGTTGTCTATATTAGAGAGTAGTCTATAGTAGAGAGTAGTGTATAGTTGTTGTCTATAGTGGAGAGCCAAAGCGAAGATATATTAATATCTCGCACGGAGCTGTCTTCATGAATTTTTTCTCTCTTCAACCAACACTTCAAGATAAACTTTTTCAATTATCCAAAATATTGTTCACCGAAATTGATCGTCTTATTGACGACTTTCGACACACTCTATTTAGACGATTGAAAGAAAAAGTGCTACCACTAATTCATAATTTGATAAAATTCTTAATTCACATTCATTCATAATTTGATCAAATCATTATCCGAACCTACACCTTGGACAGAAAAATGGATTCCCACATCATCCTATGAAAACTTGGCAAAATTTGAGATTTTCATGAAAATTCAAATTTGGAATTTCGAAAATCCGACTCAGGTCCCTCCAAACGGGCAAAATATCTGTTTTATATGACATTTAAAATTGGAATTTCAAAATTTTGTATTTTGTCGTTCCTATAGTGTTCCTTACTCAACAATTTTCAGTTGAGATTTTTCAGAAATCTTGATGATCCTATCCGTGGTAAACGGGATGTTTCGATTTTGGATATGCATAAGTACTAGGTACTTCAGGGCAGTAAACAAAGTTGTAAAACTCGTAAGCGTTTCAGGAAAAACTTTCGCGAAATCCCAGCTTTTCAACGGTATAATCAATTTTTATTTTACTTTGCTAATTGGGGGAGAAAAACATTTTTGTATGTTGAAAAATGTGTTTTTTTTTTTTTTTTTTTTTTATATAGTATACCTATATATATTTTTTATTGTTAAATTTGTTTCAACAAAATAAATTACAGTATGGACCCGGTGATGTATTTTCTTCATCGTCTGCTTCATCAAAGTCTTCCTCATTTGTAATCCTCCCCGATAGCCCCTGCCCCGTCTTCCGTCCCAAGACTCCTAATTTTCCGCCGCATTCCTCGAATACGCTGATTGACGGCCCTGATTATTCCTATTTGAAGTTTTGTGTGGACCCACCCTAACACACGGGAGAAAGGCTTATTCCATTTTTCTGACATCGTGTGTGCCATCCGCTTCAGGAACAAAGAAAACTCTTTATGGAGGGCCCCATCACATGATACAACCTGGAAATCGAAAGACCCTTGTACGTCTTCGGCCGCCCAGGCGTTCTTTGTATGTTTTGCTTCAGCAGCAGCTTGTCCAGTGACGTCCCAGGTCTGGTTGCTATAAGAGACGGCGTCGGCATTTATTATGCGCGTGTCGAAAAACGCCGGTCTCTCGTGTTGCCAGACCCCACGAACCATGATGTCAGCGATCAGTGCTGGTGTTGAGTTTGTTTCTTCCCGTAAGACTGGCTCAATAGCTACACCTCCCCAAGCTAGGTCGGCTAGATTTGCGCAAGCATCTCTTAAGCTGTCATGCCCTCTTTTAACGAGCCCTCCTTTCAAACAGTTCAAGGCGTGGTTGACGTCGAAGCTGGTATTACAACCCTCACAACGGGCAGGTAGGCTGTTCGGCACATGTCCATAACAAAGAGCAAGCGCATCCCTAAATTCATCAGCAGAGAGGTCTTGCCCATCTGCTGCAGTTGGTACAATGGTTAACCACTGAGATGCGCCCTTTACTCGATTCAGGATTCGCTGCTGCTTGGGTTCAAGTGCTAAAATTAACCTTCTGCTCCTTTCTTCCCAGCACTTCTCTTCTTTTATGACTGAAGCCACGCTCTCTTGATGGTCTCTAAAGTTAAGTGGATCCCCTGTTGAAATTGATGACACAACTTTTTCAGAAGCTCTCTTAGACGATTGGTAAGCACGTTCTCCATCCAGTGTGGGGTTCATCATTCCCAATCCACCAAGTCTGGCTGGAAGAGCTAATACGTCTACTTCGTTGTTGCTTATTGTGTTTCGATCAAAAATGGCAGGGATAAGCTCTCTGGAAATAACATGCCAAAGGGGTTCAAATTCTTCTCCAGTTGCTTCCACTACTCTTTGTAGAAACACCCATTGACACTGCAGAGACTTAGTGAAAACAGCGTGAGCGGCTTGGGGGCTGGAACGAGCTGCTTCTGTAAGCTTTTTGGTCTTGATAATCCATTCGTCCACTTTTTTATGAACATAGGTTCTTAAAAAAGTCCCGTGGCCCAACAACTCCCCCTAGAAACCGATCGGTATAGACAACTTTCACGTCTAAGTTCCCAAAGATCTCTGCTGCTTTCTGCTCAAAGCCTGGCTTTATAACGAGGTAGCTTTTGGAGGGCTCAGGTAGGTAGCCCCAACGGGGCCCTTGTTCACTTAAGAGATCAAACCACACTCTGATCTGGTCCAATGAGCCAACACACGAGGCGTCATCCGCATACCAATTTTGTTTCCACCTCACGTTTTTCAGGTCTTTGATCAGTCTAAGGGTCCCCACTGCGTACATAAGCATACCTAGCGGATCACCTTGTGTAGTACCTTCTTGACTTAGCAAGGTTGCTTCGCGCTGTTGGAAAAGGATGACTGGAAACCCTCGGTATGTGTTGAAGAGGAATCGACTGCATCTAGGCCAGTACACTCTTGCGTTCCACAATGCCAGCGGTCTGCTCAAAGAGTTAAAAGCATTTGCTGCATCTACCAAGAGTAGCCCTTCAGCCTCATCCTCGTCAAATAATCCACTAATGGCGTGAATTGCTCCTTCGATACCTGAACGGATGCCAGCCGATAATTGGTCCGAGCCGCATGCCTCCTGTAGATCTTCTCTTGTGACATGAGCAATTGTTTTTGCAATGACTCTTTGCAGTACTTCACCAACTCCGATTGGTCTAACTCCTGGGCATTTGTCTAGTGCGATTGAGCGTCTTGCTAGCAAAGCTCTTATTCTATTCCAGTCCACAATGCTATTGGCCAATTTTCTCGTTAGCTGAGCCACAGCATCTTGTAGTCGGCGGCTGTGTGCCCCAAAACGGAGTAACAAGCTTTGCCAAGTTTCTGCATTAGTACCACTGGGCCCAGCGCTTCCCCTTATTGTCCGAGCAGTATTTTCTATGTGGCTTTCAGTCACTTCCACATCTACCAATAATGGTAAAGGTTGACTCCCAGTGGCGGCCGGTGGTCTGCAAAAGGAGTGGGGCAAAAATATTTACCTATTTGACAGTCAAGAAGAGCATTGAGGTTTTTCTTCCATTAGTTTTGTTTTCAGTGTGAATTAACTTTGACCTAAACACATGATACATAAATCCCACTTGGGTCATGTCATGCCTTGGGCAACTGTTATGAAAGTATATGGCTACTAAATAATAATCAATCATTATCATTAAATATTATTGATAAACTAAATATAAATTAATTAGATAAATAAATTAAATTAAAAATACTATCTTATAGGTACCTTCTTACTAAGTATCTAAAAATTTTAGAATGGACTATATTATTATTAAAAGTACTAAAAATTATCAAGGCTTCAATTCAAATCATCAACTCAACAGCTTCCTAGAGTGTAAAACATAGAAATTAGCTTCAAGAGCCACTCATCTAATCCGAACCCTGTGCATTGTCAAGTAAATGTCCTAAAGAGGCTACATAAGAAATCACAGCTTCCTAGAGTGTAAAGCATAGAAATTAACTATTAAAATGATTTAACCACCGCTTCACAAATCAAACCGTTCTCGCAATATTTGGATCACCTGCTATGAATCAAATCATCGAAACACCAGCTCAATGAAATCATCAGAAATTAACAAGCGGTGGCAATCATGTTCACAATAACAATAATTATTGGGTGTACACAATTATTCAAAAACCTTGCTCATAATTCAGCTTGTTGGCCACGCACTTCGCAGTAGTTAACATAATATGGTTGGATAAATCGAGAGCTTTCGAACGAATGGTCAACGAATTTTGTGGGTTGAAAAACGACAAAGTACCATTTCCCTAGCAACGACTCGGTTGTAAGCGGAAATCATCAAAATATTTTTGTGATTTTCCGTGACTTTTTTTAGTTTATGTGCCATAGCAAAGACATAAAGAAACTAGTTGATTGTTCCCTGCCCAATACAGTGAGTCTATTTTATTTATTGGTATCGCGTGAGCAAGTTTTCGTGACGATTTTTCAGTTAATGTGCCAAAGCAAAGACATGAGAATGTCAAAAATGTCAAAATCAGTACCTGACTAAACTTCAACTTACGTAAATCCGTCGATGAAAGTCGTCCTTAGGTGTGAATTCTATTCAAAGTGATTGTTGATTTTTCTTCATTCCCCACAAGGGATGCCAAAATTTATTTTTGTAACCATCATTCGTAACTACCGACGGAGCTGTGGTTATGTAGCTCTACACATAGAACAACGCACTCCAACTCGACCGACAATACAAAGAACTTTATTACAAAAGATGTATTCAACAACTTAGGACTAGGTAGATAAAAATAGGCACTTATAACACAAAACTATAATACGGACTTTACTTTAGAGTAAATACTTGGGAACAACCGGACGAACTTGAAGAAACATCACATATTACTTGCAGAGACAACAAAACATTACCACGAACATACCCAACAGGGAACTCAGCATGGAGTGACGAGAAGGAATCAGTGTGGCTAATGGAATAAACCGAAACTCCTCTAGTGGAAGCCACTCATAACGTAAATTTCATTCTACGGTCTTTAGAAAAGTTGGAAACCCTGCCTGGGGCAGAGCCCTCAAAATCATGGGAAATATCCCGTTATGACCTCTTTTTCCCGTTCCTTGCCCTTTATTTCCCGTTTCTTGCCCTTTATTTCCCTTTTATCCCATTCACAGTCTAGCCTGAATCGACGAAATTTCTCTCTTGATAGAGTGATATCATCGCAATCTACGTACTTTTTCGCTGGTAGATGGATCTTAAACCTCCTTGGATGGAGCGTAAACCTATTACTTCTAGCATCCACCTTGGAGCCACAGCATGGAGCTGTTTGTAAAGTCTTCATTCCAGTTTGTTACTTTTTTCCCAAATGTACTGGGGCAATGTCCCGATGCCCCCCCTCACGGGCCGCCCCTGGTTGACTCATCTGGTTGTAGCTGTCTAGGATGCTTTTTTTGTAGGGTATCGAGAACAGAGGTTCCATCTGCCAGTATTTCTTCTGGTTGTAGGATACCACGCCCCAAGTCATCTGTTATCCAGCGGGTTGCCTCTCGAAGCCTACCTTGTAAAACAAGTCTTGTGAAAACCCGAGTTCGATGTGCTTCGTCTTCCTTCCTTCTTCTTTTTCTCAACTGCCGGTCACAGCGTTCTACCTCTTGGAGGAGTTCATCATAGGACTCTTGTCTCCACATCTCTATACGTTTTTTGATTACCCCGCGAATGTCTGTTCTGGCATTTACTTTATATTCTCTCTTTGCAGCACTGTGGTACAAAAGACTAGTAACCTTTCTGAATCATGAGACTCGTTCACAAAAAATGTGTTTTTTTGTTTTTTTCTTCTATGGAATCGAGGGTTTTCGTGAAAGATGACGCTCTGAGAAAATTCGAGTTTGGGCCCGGTTTCTAAGTAGTGGGGGGGTTCACGCTAAATCGAATAGCAACACTCATAGATTTCCCAACTCCGTTATTTTACTCTTTGATTGATATTTTACCCATAAAAACACAGAAATTGAGCATAAGAAATAAACTAAAAACTAGTAAGTTAAAGTGCAAAACGTGGTTGTAATGGAGTTGGAGAGATCTGCGTGTGTTACCATTCGATTCAGCGTGGAAAAAATAAATAGAAACCTTGCCCAAATTCGTTTTTTCTTAGGAGGTAATTTTTCACGAAAATCCTAGATTTCATCGAAAAAAACCTCGTTTTTCATCATACAAACATACTTTTCTCCCCCGAATAACGAACTAAAAAAAAGTTTATTAGGTATTCCGTTGGAAAGCTGAAAATTTGGGCAAGTTTTTTGTGCAACGCGTTCGGTTTTTTACAATTATGTTTTAATACTTAACGCACAATACATTTCAAAGAGAGAAATTCTCGTGCTCGGTCCATTTTTTCGCCTACGTGGCCTATTGTAAAATGAATTCAAATACCTTGGGGAGATAGGAAATTTAACGCTCTTTCCTTTGATATATCTAATTTTAAGAAGCTCAATCAGAATCAATACCGCCAAGGAGGTGGGCAGTATAAATCTCGTCAAGGCGTTGGGCAGTGTAAATCTCGCCAAGGAGGTGGGTAGTATCAATCTCGCCAAGGAGGTGGGCAGTATAAATCCGCTGAGGAGATGGGCAGTATAAATCTCGCCAAGGAGGGGGGCAGTATGAATCTCACCAAGGAGGTGGACAGTAAATCTCACCAAGGAGGTGGGCAGCATAAATCTCACCAAGGAGGTGGGCAATATAAATCTGCCAAGGAGGTGGGCAGTATAAATCCCGCCATGAGAGTGGGCAGTATAAATCTGCCAAGGAGGTGGGCAGTATAAATCTGCCAAGGAGGTGGGTAGGATAAATTGTGGCCCATCGTGCCGCAATTGGTGGGAGTTTGCTGGCAAAGCCTGAAGGGAGTGGCCCCCTAGTGGTTTATACAACTAGACGCTGCGTTCATCGGAGCTCGAATTACATCCCATGCCATGAAATTTGCATGCATCTTATCCTTACAGCCCATCAATGTTGCATTCCAACGTTCTGACCAACAAACTTGAACAAGTCTTATAAGACGCTTTGCCAACTACTGCTAAGTATTTATCATCAAAATATACGCGTTTGACTATAATCACAGGCAGGGGCGTCGCTAGTCACTAATAGTCAGGGGGGAAGCATCATGCAATTCCCAACTGAACCAAAAGTTTTCCCAGGTCAAAAAAAGATAAATAGAAGAGGTTAACTACCTCCATTTGTCATTATTTGTGATGGGTTTATTAAATAATAAAACGGATGACGTCGGATTCATAAAACATTATAATTCGCACGCACAATATACAACGGCGGAAGAAATTTTGCGGAAGGCGTGACGTCAGAACACAAAAGCCACCAGGCTACATGGAACAACTTCGTACATGGAACAATCACCACCTATCCGCCAGTATGTACATCATTCGCGGGGTTATTCAAAAATGTCGATCACAATAAAAACACCCCAACACTACCCCTTGAGCGATATTTTTCATAAAAACAAACAATTCAGAGATTTGATTATCCTAAACGAATCCTAACTAAAATTGGAGAAACATCAAAAATCTTAAAATTCTACTTTACTACAAATAAACCAAAACACTTGGTGAAATATTCGTGTTTCTCCCTACAAAGAGGTTTCGTTAATATATCTGAAAGCATTTTATTAGTGGGTAGATGCTTGAGTACAATGTTCCTATTGCTGACATGTGATCTTATAAAATGATGCCTAACATCAATATGCTTCGACCTTTGGCTCGTAACAGAATTTTTTGCAAGATGTATTGCGCCCATATTATCGCAAAAGATAGTGTTGTCAGAAATTTGTAACAATTTGGCTCAATCTCATTCATTAACAATTTTAACCACAAAGCTTCTTGTACAGTGTATGACAATGCAATGTATTCACTTTCAACAGTTGAAAGTGCGACAGTACCTTGTTTCTCAGTACTCCAAGAAATTAAACCATTCATAAATTTGAAACAACTTCCAGTTATTGAATGTCTATCATTAACTTGATTTGCCCAGTCGGCATCACTATAGCATTCCAGTAATTCATTATTTCCATCCTTGGAAAATTCCAATTTAAAATTTGAAGTCCCTCTCAAATATCTTAAAATCCTTTTGATTTCAACCCAATGACTCTTTTTAGGATTCTTGCAAAATTTACTAACATGATTTACTGAAAAACATGATATGTCAGGTCTAGAAATTTGACAAAGATACAATAAACTTCCTACCGCTTCCTGGTATGGCACTGTTGAGGGGCAGTCCTCGTCATCTTCGGGTTCTTTCTGTCCGTGTTCCATGGGGGTCGATACGGTTTTGACTCTGCCATGTTAAATCGCTCCAAGATTTTCTCAGTGTAGGCAGATTGGTCGATCCACAGCTTCCCAGCTGCTTCGTCCCGAGTGATATTCATTCCGAGGCAGTTTTTTGCTTCGCCCAGGGCAGTCATGTCAAATTTTGTTTGAAGTTCTCTCTTCAGTTTAGTCTTCAATGACTCCTTATTTGAGAAGAACAGCAAATCGTCAACATATACTGCTGCAATAATACAGCCACTATCTGTGCATTTATAATATATACATGGGTCGGCTTCTGACTGAGTGAGTGACTGTTCTGTCAATGATTGATGGAAAGTCTGATTCCAACACCTTCCACTCTGTTTTAGCCCATACATGGCCTTCCTCAGTCGCCAGACACGATTTTTGCGCTGCTCTGCTGCTTCTGGGGGTATCACATAAATCTCTTCCTCCAAATCACCGTGTAGATACGCGGTTTTGACGTCCATATGGTAGACTTTGAGATTTGATTTCACAGCAAGCGCGAATAGGTATTGTTTGGTGCTGAAAGGGTAGAGTTCAAAAATGATACCTGTTTTCCAACACCAAAACCAAAACTGGTTTTATTAAGAAAATTGAAAATAACCAACAGGTTTATTAAGTAAAAGGTGAATAACCTACCTACTTAAAGAGGAGCTCCCCAGAACAAGTCAAATGACAAATGTACAGATATCTTATCAAGTGATAAGTAAGATTTTACGGTTGTCCACAAACAGTGGAGTGAATTGAGAGAGTCTCTATTATTGATATTGTGATGACGATCAAAGGTCCAAGTGGGCCAAGTTCCAGGTGGAAGTTCTATGGAGACTCCAAGATGGTTCCCAATGCCAAAGGTGGAAATAGGAAATATAAGTCACTCACCAGATATATGTTGAAATAGTTGAAAATGGTAGGTACTCCCAATGTTACTCCAGGTGATACACACAGGAGAGATAATGATTCAAAACTGATGAATCAAACTAGTGGCCACTAGATTTTAGTGAGGTACACAGCACCTTACACTGAATATTGGGGAAGCACCAATCTGGGAGGAAAACTTGATATAGGATGTAGGTTGTTGTTTGCTGAGAAGTCAATTTGTTACTGGCCTTCTTTGTGGAATCCTGGGCCTGAGACGATAAGGTGGGAGAAGATAAGAGGAGGCGCCTGCAGAAGATAAGCTGATCCAGAAGATAATGGGATTAGGTCTTGACCAGAAGTTTGAAGCTCTGGGCGAGGTAGCAGTTGCCCTTCGGATCAACAACACAAACACTTTCACCTCATTCTGTCTCTATTGTTACCCAAACTATCTCTATAAAAGATTATCTTATCTATCACAGACACACCAGCTCATTAATAATAGAATTTAAAGGGCTTCTCCTGGGAGAGAGAATTGACAAGGTAAGTATTAGTTTTATAAAGTTAGATTAGTTAGTTGAAGTTAATGAATTCAAAATTTAATGAAAAATGCAAAGAATAAAAGAAAAGAAGTTTTGGACAAGTGGCCAAAACAGGTATCTTAGTGAAGTGTATTTTATGACAGGAGAGATGGTCTCTTCATAGTCGATGCCCGCACGCTGATTGCATCCTTTTACCACCAACCTTGCTTTGAAACGAGGATTGGCATTTTCCGGGTTTTTAACTTTAAATACCCATTTCGCTCGTAAAGGTTTCTTATCAGCAGGCAATTTAACCCATTCATACGTATTATTCTTCTTGAACGAGTTCAGTTCATCCTCCATCGCCAATTTCCACTCCTTGGAATAGGAACCTGCAAGAGCTTCCTCTACAGTCAATGGTTCATCAATGGGGCTTAACGCCGCTAGGTAAGTGACATAGTCCTTCATGTCCTTTGGTTTTGGCACACGACTTGATCGCCGAACCTGTAGGTCAGGTGACTTCTCCTGAGCCATACTGCTGTCAAGATTTGAATCGCAAGAGTTGAAATCTTGGGCTGAATTTTCAATATCAGAATCGCTCTGATTGCTGGATTCTGATTCCTAACTGTTGTCAGAATCTGATTCTGTTGAGTCATCAGAATCTTCGTTTCTGGGGTTTGCATCTTGGAGGGCTGGCTGCTTATCTGCATCCAAGATTCCTGACGTAGGAGGTACTACTGGAGATCGAGGGTCTTCATTGCGAGGCTTATGTCTTTCTTGGCTCGATGATTCAAGAAAAACGACATCTCGACTCATAGTAACCTTCTTCGTTTCAGGGTCAATCAATCGGTATCCTTTAACTTCATCTGAATACCCGACAAAAATGTACTTTGCCGATTTCGGATCCCATTTTTTCCGAAGTTCCTTGGGAATTTGTGCCATAGCACGGCAACCAAAAATTCTCAAATGAGAAAGATCAGGTTTCTCACCAAACCAAGCCTCATACGGAGTTCTCCCAACTACGGCCTTCGTTGGCGCACGATTGTTGAGGTAGTCTGCTGTAGATACAGCTTCTGCCCAATAGCTTTTGGGCAATCCAGCATCCTACAACATGCAAGGGGCCTTCTCGACGATGGACCGATTGGCTCTCTCGGCCACGCCGTTCTGCTGAGGCAAGTACCTGACTGTCATCTGATGTATGATTCCTTCCGAATTCAGCGCTGCCTTGATCCTGGAGTTGACAAAATCCTTCCCATTGTCGGATCTCACGTACTTGATTTTCTTCCCGGTCCGTGTTTCGACTAGAGTACAAAATTCAGCAAAAATTTCATTCACTTGGCTCTTTTCTGAAAGAAAATATACAAGTGTATAGCGTGAATAATCATCGATGAGAGTAAAGAAATATTTACTATCACCAATGGATGGATTCTCCATAGGTCCGCATAAATCCATGTGCCATAGATCCATTATTTCACTAGCTCGGCTCTTACTGGCTCTAAAAGGTATACGTGCATGCTTACCTAGTAGGCAAATTTCACAAGGATCATCATTAATAGGAATTTTCTCAATGCCAGTACACATTGTCTCAAGTAGGTTCATTCCCTTCCTGGATAGGTGACCTAAGCGCCGATGCATTAAGTAATGGTTGTCTTCAGCATAATATGTAGGTACTATCACGCTATCCTTAATCGTGGTATCAAGCTTATAGATTCCATTAGTCCTACTAGCTGTGGCTAAAACTTCACCATTTGGGTCAATGACCTTCCCCATTTCCTTGGTAAATATGACAGAATGTCCCTTATCTGTAATCTTACCAACTGACAGAAGATTCGCACCGATACCTGGCACATAGTGTACATCATGAGCTATGACACTGTCAGTTTGTCCATTTACAACCAAAGGTATGTTGGTGATACCAACGGTCTGAGCAGACAATTTCGTGTTATCTATAGTTGTTATGTTTAAATTTGAATTTCCAGATATGTTGTCTAAAATTCCTATGTCATTGACTAAGTGGGTACTACATCCCGAGTCAAGAAAAAAATCTGCACTGTTACTAGTGCCACTGGTACTAGACATATATGCAAAGAACGCTTTTCCTTTACCTTGATTCAAGTTGTCTGAGGCATTTGGCTTATTGTTACCATGCGATTCCCTCTTCTTATTACGGCATTGTGAGGCGAAGTGTCCTTTTTTATGACATTCATAACATTCAACATTTTGTTTCGATTTGCCTTTTAAGCCCTTCCCCTGGGAGTACAATGCGGTCTCGCCACTGGGTCTCTGCACGGGATTCTTCACATCCTGAAGTATTTTGACTTATACAGAATCTCCCGTGATTGGAATGCCCGAGCTTTCCAACCCCATAATCATTGGCTTATATTCTTCGGAAAGTCCAGCCAATAGAATAGTCCCAAGCCATTCGTCACTGACTTTGAATGAAATGTCACTTAATTTCTGTGACCTTGATATCTTGTTCACATAATCTTCCACTGAAGTACAATTTTCGAGTCTGGTCGTAACCAACGATCTCAAAAGACCTACCCTTCTGGTAAGACCATTATCTTCGAACGCTATCTTCAAATTGTCCCATGCCTCCTTGGCTGTAGATGCGTTCTCAATGTGTGGGAACGCAACAGGATCAACTATAAGCACTATTTTAGAAAGTGCCTTACGATAGAAGAATAGCCAGTTCTGCCGGCGTTGGATTGGCAACTGCGCCTTTTGTCTTGACAGGCACGTTGACAGATCCGTCAACAACGCACCACAGATCGTCTAGACTCAAAAATGCCTTTGCTGCGAATTTCCACGAAGCGTAATTTTGCCTCCCGAGAAGTTTCTCGACCGGAGGAGAATTCATAGACGTCATAATGAATGAAAGACTGCGAAATATTCGAACAGTTTCAAACCTAACCTCACGGCACTCTGGGGAAACCGACGAAATTCACGGTTTTCGCGATGTTTTACCCGATCTATACTTTATTTTGATAGAAAACGGTGTGAACGCGCACTGGCGCCGATAACCTGATGGGTTTATTAAATAATAAAACGGATGACGTAGGATTCATAAAACATTATAATTCGCACGCACAATATACAACGACGGAAGAAATTTTGCGGAAGGCGTGACGTCAGAACACAAAAGCCACTAGGCTACATGGAACAACTTCGTACATGGAACAATCACCACCTATCCGCCAGTATGTACATCATTCGCGGGGTTATTCAAAAATGTCGATCACAATAAAAATACCCCAACAATTTGGTTGTTTGTGTGTTACTCCCAAAGGAACATCCGCTCCTATATTTTTGAGTTGACAAGTCATTATTCTTCTGGTGAGTATATTGTAACTAAGTTTGTTTCAACAGTGTTCTTCACTTCAATAAAATCGTCTCTTTCCCGGACTACATTGTGCTCATTTACCGCTCACTGCAACAAGTTATGAGCTCAGCAAATAGTGAATAAAATCAAACCGGAGAACACTTCTATTATCAATCGTATAGCAGCCTGAAAATGGTAAGCCAATTCGACAGCTATTACTTTATCAATTAGGCTCTGAATAAGTTTGTGGCTAGCAAAGAAATGGACAAGAAGACGTTTAATCAGTATGGAGTGGCGAATTCAATGGCAATAATTTCCCACTCTGGAAGTACTTACCATTTGGAAATAATTTTCGCAGCCAAACACCTCAATGGAATTGAGGAAGGAACTGAACAACAACCTACGGGTGATGCCAAAGCCGCAGAACTTGCCGAATGGAATAGAAAAAATGCGAAAGTTATGCTAATCATTTCCACTTGTATGGAATTTTTGCAATGTCAAACGGTCGTGAATTGTCGCGATTAATTCATGTCGAAAGTTATGCTAATCATTTCCACTTGTATGGATTTTCGCAATGTCAAACGTCGTGAACTGCGCGATTAATTCATGAACAACGGTTGTCTGTTAATAAAACTGCTCTAAAACAAAACTTTTTCTGTTACTGAATGCCTGACAATGGTACAACTGCGAGTTTGATCAGTGATATCGAAGTTCTCGTCCAGGCCCTGATTGGAGTAGGGGAATAGGTTAGCGAACTCGACAAAAAGCTTGAGTTACTGGTTGTCTGCCACCACGATTCGGTACTTTTTTGTTAGCTTAGGATTCAGTTGACGAAAACAACCAGACTTTTGACCATTTGACAGCGCGATGGTTGAAATAAGAACAGCAATTATCTCAGATGAGTGACACAGCTACAGCTGTGGCAGTGATTCAAATCAAGCAGTCAACCTCGAGCGAAACCCAAATCCATTTCAAAAGGGGACCTTGTCATTTTTACAAAAGGAAAGGTCACCTAAAGCAAGATTGTTGGGCCAGGAAGACTCATGAGGAATAAATAAGAAGTACTTCTAACAAGAACATTGAGCGTGTGACTGAAACTCAACATGTAATGGTTGCTGAAGTTGGTGGTGTTAAATGGTTATTTGATAGTCCAGCTTCAAGACACAAGGTTTCACTGGGAATGGTTCTCTGATTTTCAATCTCTCACCGTGAAAATTCCTATTTGGATTGGTGATAACCCGTTCATTCACACTGAGGGCGTTGGAGCAGTGAAAATCTTGGCGCTCTCAAATGAGCGTTGGAAGCCACGCCCACTTGATAATACGTTATATATATATATATCCCTGTGATACAATCACTACCATCACTAATTATCCTTTATAGGTTGGTAACCGGAATATTAAGAAACTCGATTTCATGACAAGGAGTCCCAATGTAACGAAACTAGGTGTGCTTATGGTTGTCTACGGTTACCTTGAGAAATACGGTGAGCACCTACTAACAGTCCATAGTTAGCTGAGTTCAAAATTTGGAGAGTTTCTTGGTCGACAACACAATGTGCAGCTGTGAGAGCTAGACGTTCGTGGATCAGAACTGCTCCGCATTTGAGATATCGGGCTTGAGCATCAATCAAACCAGCCATAGACGGGAATTCGTGCAGTCCCGTGGGTGTTCCTTGCGTGATCTTCAGCTAAAAAAATAAACCAACCAGTAATTAGTCAATAGGTAGTTTCATAATGCCCTTACTTTGGTTGCTCGTTCACGTAACTTTGGCAATGAGCTATTCATAATCAAGAAACTTCTCCCTACTCAATCAACAGTACACGTTTTATCTATGTGCGTAATTTCATCAGCACCCATCAATACCTAAGTTAGGTGTTCCCTAGTCAGGAAGGCAAACCAAACATGGTTCACTGACCGGGTGCCTCACGCTGCAGTTGACATGAACAAAAGGAACTGATAGTCCAGGAGCGAGGTCCAAAAATAGGTAGTAATTTGTGACAATGGGTGACCAATTGTACCCAGTGTCCAAGCAGAGTTCTAATAACACTAGAGCAATCTCCAGAAAAATATTAGATACCTACCTAATAACCATAACAACAAGGAAAATGAGTAGGTAGGAAAATAAAAATGGATAAATGAGGGAAAAATAAACTGTACTAGTTTGAAAAGGCAAATGCGCAGTGGAAATAAATAAAGGCAAAATCAGAACCTCTGAGAAAAAGGAAAATTAACCTAAAATGGAAAAGAAAAGGCACAATGCTGGAAAATGAAATATAATTATGCTCAAACTTGGCTGTTGACACTAAAGCACAACTCGGGTGGCGAAAATAAATGGAAAATAAAGACTTTCACTAAACATGGTGAAAATGAAAAGAAAAGGACCACTAGGCTGTATAAAAATCAAATATGGAAAAATGGGAGGGGTTGGCTTATTAGGCCAAATGGACACAATGGCTTATTGACACTCCTGGAAAAAAACTACTTGGCTTGTGTAGTGGATTTATATATGTTCTACTTGGTGTAGGTAGACCAAGTGGGACATTGTGAAAAGTACCCATATCTTGGTTATACGGGTTAGTCACTGTATTATTTCCGAAGGAAATGTGAGCGAAATTGTCAACGACATTCGGCTGGGTGGTTGAACCTCGTGGTTCGTTCATTGGTAGGCCGCGAGGGACGCCAGGTTCGGTTCGAGCTGTTTGGAAATGCGTATTCGGGTGCTGAACCGTTGTGTAATATTCCGATCTCAGATTTCTGTAGGAGGAACGGAATGTGTTTGATTGAGGTACTGGGAAGTACCTTTTGGTCCGTGCGGTGTATGCAGGAGAGGAGTGTTTAACACTTGGATCGGCGGTGCGATCGTGAGAGGAATATTTAGTATATTCATTTATATGGGTAGGATCGTAAGAACTACCCTCCGAGAGGTTCTGAAAAGAATCCTCGATCCCTTGTGTGTGTAAGGGAGTAGCTAACAAACTCTTTGTGGGTTTATTAGGTAAAGCTGCGATCTCGTCGAGAGGTTCGAGCTTTGGGCGCGGAGCTGGCCCGAGTAGTTTGTCACTACGTTTTGAGTGAGAATCGAGTTTCGGATAAGGAGCTGGAGCGGGGCCGATGCCCGTTCCATCGCCAAGCTCTTCTTCCTCAAACCCGAGGAAGTAAGAGGGGCTTCGCTCCATCGAAATATCCGAGTGTGCTTACTCGATAAAAAAAAATACCTTTCCGTTCGGATGAAGGATTTATGAAGAGGAGGGACTCGCTCGACAAAGCTCTCTCCCAGCTTGATGTCGGGGTCCTCTCCGAGCCTTGATAAAGGCTTCCTTGGACGGTAAATTGGAGCGTATGAGCTGTGCAATTTCCCGGCGTGCCCCGCGGACAATCAAGAGCGTAATGCTGCGAGATTCGGGCGACACGACTCAGGTATCCCTGCGGACGCGACGTTTTAGACGAAGTCTTAAACGTGCCGGGTGGTACCCTGACTGGAGATCTGCGTTGGGCAATGAGTAGTGCAATGACTAGACTCGTAGATGCCAAGAAGATCGAGAGAATCTGTGAGGAGAGGAAGATATGCCTTTCTGAGTCTTGAATGCGTGTAGAAACTTCGTCGAGAGGTGAGAAGAGACGTCAGCGAGAGCAGAAGGTGGAATGAAGACAGAGGGCTCCGTGCGTGTATTTATAGGGGGGTGGCCGCCTCCGAGGGGTGGCCACTTTGTGGTTAGTATGTAAATTAGTTTCATTAGCCCTCCAGGTGTTTTCTTATTGGCTCGCATAGTGTTTTCTCAGAATCTGTCAATATGATAGCTGAGTTGGTTTGCCAGCCTCGCCCTTGCATTTCGTAGAGGTCGATTGATTATTTCCTTGGGCTGTTGTTTTCAAGACAACTTTTGTGGGTTGTCCTGACGAACCCTTCTCCTGCAGTGGGTGTTTGGCTTGTTGCTTATTTGTGAATATTTCGTTCGTGAGTGAATATTTCGCATATTCTCTCGGGCGAAATATGTTATTTTGTTGAGTTGTAACTCGACGTCTTTTATATGTAATTGTGTCATGAATACCTCTTTTTGGTAGCCCTGAAAAGGGCTGTTGAAAGTTTGTGGTGGAATTCACCACAGCTTGTATGTCTTCGGAGAAGAGAATGGGGAGAGAAATGAGCTTCATTCTCAGTGTGCGTCCTGCGAGTTCGGAACGGTTCTGGGCAAGCGCAGTCGAGTTTTGTCGTTCACAGTGGCAGAACGCCTAGTTCCGGAACGCCAAGAACGCCGAGTTTGGCATTCGTAGTGTTTTGCAAACCCAGTTCCGAACGGTTCTGACAGTCCCCGTTTTTTTCGGAACTGCCAGAACTCGAACGCAAGGACGTAGTAAACGCATGCGCATTTCACAATTTTTTGGATCTCGTGGAGTAAACAACTCTCTTCTTCTTCATCGAAATCATACCTTAGTCTACATTTACTCGTATTATGTTAGTATAGGTGATATTCTCGAGACTTCGACACTAGCGCACCCTTACATCGAGGCAAGGCTAAAAGAAAGTTATTTGGCCTTGTTATCATGGTTACAAGTAAACTATACGAAAAAGAGCTATTAGGAGTCACCATCCACATACCTACTTTCTCAAGGTTCAGTATTTACCTAGTTCCTAGTTCAGTATATTTTATTATGCCAGGTAATAAATTTTATGCGAATTATATCAAGCTGTAGGTAATCCCCCAATAACCTGAAACGTTGTGAACGCAAGATCAGTTCTTGCGGTCGAGATCCCAATGAAATTTGTGTTGGGAAATTGTCAAATAAGTGTTAAAAGTTCTAGACATCAGCCGCGAAAGTGTTGTAGATTATTCAGTTTTCAGAACCGTTCTTTCAATCAATTGAGAAACTAAAAATCTTTACGAGTCCTTTGAAAGTGGCCATGTGAAAGGACGTGCCAGAAGGGAATATTAGGTAGGTGTATCCTACCTACTTTACATGTATTATTAGGTACTTGTTATTCATCATGTACTTCCATAGACCAAAATTGAAGTAGGTACCTACCCACTTAATCAACTTTTTTCGTCCCACAAATTTGCGTGGTACCGTAAAACGGGGTAATAAGGGTCAAATTTACACTTTATCTCAAATTTTCTAACAATAAACAATGATTTAAAAAATTTCTCTTTGTTTCCCCTTCAAGAGTCTTGGGCTGTAGAGTAGAATCCATAACCTAAATTTAGACCCCCATGAATGTTGGGGGATAGGTATATATATATTTTTTTTATAGTGTGACCTTTAATACCCTCGAGTTGGGGTAACAAGGGTCACACACTTGTTTTCAGAAGAAAACCTAGATAACGCATTTCCTGTGCAACTAGGGTCAATCATTCAAGTTTAAAAAAAAAACTGAAAATTGTTGAAATATTTATTTTCAGTCAGTAGGTTATAAAATCAGTCTCATTAACTCGTACTTAATATGAAGAATAAAATATAAAAATAACGCTTTAACGAATACAATTGGGTAAAAATCCCACATGTTTACTTAAAAAATCACAAAAAAAGGGACCACTATTTTTTTAAATTGACTTTTCGAACACTTGAACTTCTTAAACGTTAACATTTTCAAGGAACTCAAGTTTACAACCCTGATTTTATCAAGAAAATCAAAGGAACATTTTTTCCTTTGAGTTTTTGAATGCTCTCACCTGCTTTCCTCGTCTATCAAGGTACCTACCCTTTAACGATTAGTTGAAGATCATAGGTATCGAGGCGGTATCCCCAATCGGCACAATGCTGATCCGGTTTTCTTCATCAGGCGTTAGAGCAGTTTGCCGACCCGGTTTATTCCATTCAGACCTGTGCCTTTTTAATCGTCTTTGAAGACAAGAAAATGGGATTCCAAATAATTCAGAAGCCTTTCTGATCGATAAACAACGAGAATTAATCGCTTTATAGTTCTCTCACACTTGAACGGGTCAACTATTGAGCGCCGTTTGGCGCGAGGGTTGTTGTAACTTCGAGGCATGTTTACCCTTTTTATCCGGCAACCGTTGAACCACAGTCCACAAGCACTATAAAAATTATTTAGGTAACACGTTACTAGTAAACACTAATATTTCTTCGAGATTGCCACCTTAGAAGTACTTAGAAGCTATGGTAAAATTGACTACATATCACAGCAGGAAACGGACGAGATATAAACGAAGTTTTACAACCTTCAAAAATTATTGATAACAACAGTAACGTTAACGTCGCTGGTGAAACAGGGTGACCAATATTGAAAAACAAAAAACTTCATGAATCCATGTCTACTATTACTGACGAATCAAATACTGTTAGTTTCATTCTCCCAAATCTGTGGCGCCCCGATTCAAAATTACGTCAGAGTAGAAGTTTTGACCGTTATTACCCCTAACTGCAAAACTCGCGTAATAACTGCACTGACAATTTCCGTCTTCCAATCAACGCCCGTCTTTATGACATCCAACCTTCAGAAGAACGAATTTCAAGGTTTTTTCCTTACAGCTGGTTTATAATTCATGTAGCACATTTCCTGATTCGATACTCGACAGGCTTGTTGATAAGCAGTTGAAATTCGTTGGCAGAGCAATAGTCTATCTACTTAGTTTACTTTTAAACAACAGCGAATTTGGTAGGCTGTACGTACGCACTTAGTTTCGTTTGTTGACGTAGCAACAAACTGCCTTATTTACTTCGACAAACTGCCAAATATATCCTTCCTTTCATTCAATAAAACAAGTAAAGCTGCCTTAGTTATAGTAACAAGAGCATCTCTAAAACGCTGATGAAACTGCCGGGGCAATGACTATGCAGTGCTTACACCGCAGTACAAAGATCTGAGGAATTTTCAATTATTTTTTCTCCACTATTTTTCAGGTTATTTATTCTCAGTCTAAACGAATGAAGTTCTTTAGTTTTCGGACACTGATTTCCTATAGTAGTCAGTCCCTAGTCCAAATAAAAACACGTTCACTACTACATCGGTATCGTTGTCTACAACCAATAATCGCGCTAGCAGGCATGATTACTGTGACCATTTAGTTGAATTGAAACTTTATATTACTACAATAATACTTTCGCAAAATAAAACTGTTGAAAAATGTCATTATAACAACGTAGTAGGTTGACATACGACGGCAAATTTCTAGTGAAAAATAGGTTGGCTGAGTAGCGATCTAGTTACATCTACCACGTCATGACGCCATGGCGGACCTTGAAAGAAACTCAAACCAACTCCAGGCGTGACGTCACGAGAATATGGGCAATAAGTACCAAGTACCTATTCTATGATCGAAATTTTAACTAAATAGCTTGTCAAGTTCGGAAAGCGATAGTTTTGATGATGGTGTTTAGTTTGTAAATGATGAGGACGAGATTGAAGTATTGGATGTATCTCGTCTACTAACTATCGCCGTAAATCGTCTAGTAAACTCCTCAGTCATCTTGGAATTTTTTTATTATAATTACTTTTTTTTATTGCCGTGCAGTACCTAATAGTTTAGTAATAGATATTCAGGGGCATAATAAGTAATATATTCTCGGGAACTAAACATATTCTGACAAGGAGCACCAGACAGTAACACGAGTTGAGTGAGGTTACAAACAACACAGGTTATTCCACTTCCAAGTTCTGAAATCGTTTGCAGTGCAGAACGCGGTTCCACAAGTTCCGGAACGCCTCGAGATTTATCGTCCCAATCTGATGAGTTCGAGAACTGTCAGAACGCAATAGCGTCTCCGTGGAGCTGAAATATAGGGATTCTCTACGGAATAGTCTCGATAGTATCGATTCAGCCTCCTAACACATCGATGCATTCAGATGCAGTGATAGGAGTCGTTTCAGAGCGCTCTGGAGACCTCCCTCAAATCATTTCCTACTGAGTGGTGAAGTACTGTGATTGTTTCCAGAAATGATAGTAGTGACGTAGTCCATCTTAATCCGCTCAACAATGACCTATGCATCTCCGATATGGCACACCACATCAACTTCTTCCCTTTCCAAACTCCAAATTACACAAAATAAATGCATCCGCTTAGCAACTCACACCTCCCGCCGAGTAAAAATCGAAAGCTTCCACAAAACATATGCCATAGACAAACTAGATATATTCATCAATAAACTAAAGAACAAATTCACAGACAAGCTCAAAAATCACCCCAACCCACTACTAAAAAACATTAAAATAGGAATCAAACCGCGCTGGGGTCCTGGTACCTCACCAAATTACCCTTCCAACATCGGGTCTGAGCCCACTTCCCTGTAAATATTATTGTATATAAAATGTAAATAACTGTAAATAATTTGTATATAGTAGCCTTATAATACTAGCATTAAGTCACAACCCCATGTAAAGAGTTTTTGAATTACCTACTAAATTTTCTCTTATTCCATCACATTCTCTGCAAAAATAATTACCTACACAAGACACTACATACACCAACCTCATGTTTAACCAGCAAATAAGGCCGTCAGGCCGGTATTGTAATTCACCATCATTATGTTGTATATCCTTGTACAAAAAATTTATGTTAAATAAACATTTCTTGATTCTTGATTCTTGACGTAGTCCATCGGTTAGGATAACGGTCTCGTGAGCCAAAGGTCGTGGATTCGAGACCTGATCTATGGTTTTTTCTTTTTTGCTCTTACAACTCCCGAAATATACTTCTCAAACGTTATTCTGACCTGCATGTCCAACTAATCTGAATTTTCAAAAGGGATGGACTACTTGATGTAATGTATGTTTGAGATGCGAGCTTGCGAGCATCCAGATCTCTAAAGTATACACGTCATTCTGACCTACATGTCCACTAATCTGCGTTTTTACCAAGGGCTTGACTACTTGATTGTATTTTTGAGATGCGAGCTTTTGAGCATCCAGACCCCCAAACTATACACGTCATTCTGACCTCCATGTCCACTAATCTTCATTTTCACTAAGGGATTGACTACTTGATGTTATGTATTTTTGAGATGCGAGCTTGCGAGCATCAAGATCACCAAACTATACACGTCATTCTGACCTACATTTCCACTAATCTGCATTTTTACTTAGGGATAGACTACCTGATGTTATGTATTTTTGAGATTCGAGCTTGTGAGCATCCAAACCTTAAATTGTTTGGAAAATTAAGGACATTGAGGGAAAAGAAGAAATGTGTGACGGATGATTTTCACGTACAACCGAGTCGTTGCTAGGGATATGGTACTTCGTCGTTTTTCATCCCACAAAATTCGTTGACCATTCGTTCGAAAGCTCTCGATTTATCCAACCATATTATGTTAACTACTGCGAAGTGCGTGTCCAACAAACTGAGTTATGAGCATGGTTATATAAATAATTGTTTACACACAGGTGATCATTCTCAATAATTGATATTGTGAACATGATTGCAACCGCTTGTTAATTTCTGATGATTTCATTGAGCTTGTGTTTCGATGATTTGATTCATAGCAGGTGATCTGAGTATTACGAAAACGGTTTGATTTGTGAAGCGGAGGTTAAATAATTTGAATAGGTAATTTCTATACTTTACACTCTAGGAAGCTGTAATTTCGTTTGTAGCCTCTTTAGGACATTTACTTGACGATGCTCAGGGTCCGGATCAGATGTGTGGCTCTTAAAGCTAATTTCTATGCTTTACACTCTAGGAACCTGTAATTTCGTATGTAGCCTCTTTAGGACATTTACTTGACGATGCTCAGGGTCCGGATCAGATGTGTGGCTCTTAAAGCTAATTTCTATGCTTTACACTCTAGGAAGCTGTAATTTCGTATGTAGCCTCTTTAGGACATTTACTTGACGAAGTCCAGGGTCCGGATCAGATGAGTGGCTGACATTCTGTGTTTCAATAATTTCGTCCGAAGTATGTAAATAGAGGTAACCGGGGGTCCAGGGGGCTTGCCCCCTGGCGAGGCGCGGAGCGCCGAGTTTTGTAGTTTTATCGATTCTTTAGCATATTTTAATGAAATTGGTGTACATTTGGCAGCTTGATTTTGTACATTAATTCATCAATGTTCTCTTGTGTAGTTGATGATCTTTATTTGAGCCATATTCTGATTAAAAAAAAATATAAATTCAACGATTTTTAGCCGTTCTTTGCTATTTTTAGTTTCAGGACTTTTTTGAAATATTACTAATTTAATGTGCATAAAAAATTTCTGTGCAACGAACTCGTCCTCTCGTTTGGGAAGTTTGTTTTAAATCTTTTGAACGATTAGTGAAGAACCGTCTAGATTGGTGGGTTGAACTAAGGGTGTCCTTCCAGAAAGTCAGTACGGTTTTAGATCAAACAGATCTGTATATGATTGCATGACGAAACTTGTTTGTAGCATCCAACCAACGCGCCCAATTCTTTAACAAATAGACGCATAACTTCAGCATTATTTTTGGATTTTTCACGTGCTTACGACTGTGTACAATTTGATGTTTTGGCCCAATGTATGAGAAATACAAATTTACCTGGACGATTTGTACATAACGTAATGAGTTTGATCTCTCAAAGAGATGCAGTGCTCCGACTCAGCAAGACTTTTTATGGGCCGAGAAGGGTTTACCAGGGTCTCCCGTAAGGTGGGATATTGAGTCCACTGCTGTACGCTTTATACGTTTCTGATTTGGAAGATACCTGATGACGTCCAAGTCCTGCAATATGCAGACGATGTATGTGTATATGTAGACTGTGACGTATTGCAAGATGGCTTAGATCAATCAACTCGGTCAATTTGTTGAGTGCCTACAAACTGGGGCTTTGAAGAAGGGGTCATCTTTGTCAGAAGGAAAATCTGTATTGGTCCCATTTACGAGAAAACGGAAAGTCAATTTAGACGAATATGTGATTTAGTCAAATTTTCGATTTCCAGTTCACAATGAGGTAAAATTCTTAGGTCTATGTCTAAACAAAACCTTGACATGGAAGAATCATATCGACCATGTCCTCACCAGAAGTGAAAAATATCTGAATATTCTAAGAATGGTGACTTATAGCAAATGAGGGTCACAACCTTCTACGGCATTAATGTTTTATAAAACTACCATACGAGCAATAATTGATTTCGGTTCTATTTTCTATGGGCAAGCATGTATATCCCACCTCATCAAGGTTTCACGCTTGCAGTACAAGTGCTTAAGAGCTTGCCTGGGTATGCTCACTTCAACATCAATCGACGTGTTGTTAGCTGAAGCTGGAGAGCTTCCGCTCCATTTAAGGAGATTAATCCTTTCAGATAGGTATATGTATATTGCGATTGAAAGCTCAAAACTCTAGTATTCTTCATGACATCTCAAATTTAAGTATTAACTCAAAGTGAATGGACGCGTAAAGTGCTTCCACCTATTGTACACAGTTTTACTCAAGACTATTACGACTTGAATGTAATGTGGACATCCCCACGCCCTCCTCAATACGAATTCGATTTTAAAGTTTTAATTTTCCCAGTCAATAAGTTTTGTAAATTTAAATCAACAACAATTTTTATGATAAATAATGAATTCTTAGAATATTTAGGTAATCGCTGGGGAGGACATTGGATTATTTTCACTGATGGTTCCAAGGATGAATATTCTGTTGGTTTCGCGTTCGTGGACGTAACAAACTTGCATCACGAGAAGTTTAAATTAGCGCCGCAATATTCAAGTTTCTCGGCTGAAGTTTTTGCTATCCTGCTGGCACTGAAATATATCGTTCAAGTACAAAAAATTTAGTAAGGCAGAATGTTGTAATTTTTTCGGACTCCCTAAGTGCTATAAAGCTATTGTATGGTGTACTTCGAAGAGCCCGTAATCCATTGATCGGTTTCATTTTAGAAAAATTAGTAGAACTCAGAGAAGAGGGTATAGAAGTTCTTTGTGTCTGGATTAAGGGTCATGCTGGTATAGGACATAATGAGGTCGTGGATAGTCTAGCAAAACGTGGAGCAATTAACGGCACGACGGTAGACTTGAGATTTCCTAAAGAAGACTTTTTCTTCTTTATTAATAAAAACTACCGAACGGTATGGAAAAACGAATACGCATCGTCAGAAAAAGGATCCTTTTATAAACTCAGCAATCCTATTCCACCGTTAATACCTTGGTTCAAACAATTTAGAAGTAGATGGATGATAGTATTACTGAATAGACTCCGGTCTAATCATGGAGTCTGTTCAGTGTTCAAATACAGGATAGGTATACTTGACACTCCGTTATGCCAAGCCTATGAGGAGGAAGAGGGAACACTTGAGCATATGGTGATGAGTTGTGCTGCTTTCAGAGAGGAAAGAGGAATTTTATTTGAAAATATTGAACCCTCCCTTGTACATCGGTTCAATTATCAATTAATGTTACAAAACACAGTAGTTTATCAATACATTTATTAATTTTTCAAAAATTTAAGAATTTATGTCTAACTTGCAGCAGTTTATATTAATTTTGTGCCTTTTTTGATGATTAATTTAGTAGTTTAGACCATAAGTTATGTAAAGTTGAAAAGTTAATTTTAATGTTGCTGTAATAAATATTGTATGGCAAAATGTAACATTTTACGATGCCAAAAAAAAAGGAGAGCTATCGTCTGAATGGACATATATATATATATATATATATATATATATATATATTTGTACATATGAACAAATGTTAAACTGTATGATTCGTTTCAGAATGTCTCAAAATGGATTTCAATGAAGAAAATGTTTGGAAATTCGTATTTTAAAATTTTTGGAGCCATTGCATTAGCTTAATTTTGTACGAAAATTCGCTAAAAACGAAATGATTCGATCCCGAAACTAGAAATTATCTCTTAAAATAGACGAATTACAAACAATTGAAAATCGGGCTAATTTAGGGCTAGGTAGTCCTCTCCTCCCACCGTCTAGACTTTTGCCCTTAAAAATCACCTAGTGGCGTCAATATTGATCTGATTTCAGTCTGCTAAAGCTAATTCTACTCAGGATAATACTCTCCGAAGTTTGTATCAAGCATATTTTAGCTAAGACCTTTCCCCATTGACTTACAGCTGAACGGATCAATTTCACGTCATTTTACACATCAAGTTAGCAAAAACAGCTTTTTACTTTGTACTTTAATGGGAAACGGTCTGAGTCAAAACTTGCTCCAAACGAACTTTGGAAAGTATTTAACCCAGAATCGAAGAGGTTTGGCAAACCAGTATTGAGGTCGTTAGGTGTTTTTAAAGGGGAAATGTCAAGGCGTCTTTAAGAGATTGTCTGTTAAAGACGTCTAGACTTATGCCCTTCAAAAGCCCCTACCGATCTCAATATCAAAAGTTCGCCTGTAAATTAATAGGGAAAGGACTCAGCTAAAATGTTCTCAATACGAACTTAGGAAAGTATGTAATCTTGAGTAAAATGAGCCTAATCAGACTGAAATCAGACCAATATTAATGCCATTAGGTGATTTTAACGAGCAAAATTCTCGACAGGGGGAGGAGAGGACTCGCCCAAAATTAGATCGATTTTCTATTTATTGTAATTCGCTTATTTTAAGAGATAATTCTGAGTTATGGGATCGAATTGCTTTGTATAACAATGTCTGTAGGATGAACAGTTTAAGAATTTTTAGAGAACAACTTTTAAATGGACAAATTAAGCCATCATTAGGAGGCCGTTATTTTTATATCCCACAAATTTTGAGATGGTAGACAAAGATTTTCTTACTCAGAACGGACTAAATTTTCAAAATGTAATCACAAACCTTCTCCGAAAATTACTACCTATTTTCGGACCTAGCTCCAGGACTAAGACGTTTGACGACCGATTTACCCATTCTGGGAACTTGGAACGGCTGTACCTTGGGAACGAGTTGTAAAAAAAAAAAAAAAAAAAAAAAAAAAAAAAACTCATGAGGACAAAAATTGAACGATTTTTGATTCTCTATAAGTTTAGGGTTGGTGAAGGACGTCGAAAACGTATACTTGCATCGTAATTAATAACAGGCAACAAACTGAAAAATGGTGTTCTGGCGCCGAGGTGTCAAATCGCCAAAAACTTTAGGGTACCCATAACAAATTCTGGGCATTGATATAAGAAGCCTTCCATTCAAATTTCAAATTGATAGGTCCAAAATTGTGGCCTGTATCTTGCCACAAATAAGACTAGTGATAATAACTAATAACTTAAGATAATGTAACACACAAGTGCAGATCAAGTCAAAGTGGAGCCTTACTGTGTTCAGCAATAACTAGGAAATTTTTGAAAAACTCCAAGATCCAGTGGCGTAGCTTGACTTGGAGGAGGGAGCCCCCCATGAATCACAGAAGTTCGACTTGACACTAGTGTTGTATGGATAAACTTGTTGATAGGTAATTTTACGCCACCTACTATCTTCAGTTCCTATCTATCACTTTCATTTGGAGAATATAATTCACCAAACAAAAAAATATTATGCGAATCTGATTGCCTAGAAACTTTTTGTAACTACAGAATGCTAATTTTTAGGTTATTTTATAGTAGTACAAAATAGTGTCACGGATGGGGGCTCCAAGGTGGGGTCAGCTGACTGAGCGGGCCTTCAACAGCGGAGTTTCTTTCTACTGTTCCCTCTCTTGAGTCACCCCTGAGTAGCCGAGTCTCCCCTCAGCTCTTGACTCATCCCCGAGTCACTCCCGAGTTCATATTAACTTGTCACCCCGAGTGTGTAGCCCCTGTCAGCCGTAGCCAGAACTAATCCGTGTTAACCACTTTAATATCAATTTATGATACAGCCTCATTAAATACATTTCGTGTGGAATGATTAGGTATTCATTTAATGTAGACCCCTGAACCCACCAAACTCAAAACAGTGGTGGATGCGTGCCGGGTAATGACTCGAAAATACCCTTGCAGAAAGTGTTAGTCTCTACCAGCAACTAAATGTTGTGTTATATTCGACCTAATTGAGAAGTTTGAACATTTTAACGAAGAAGATTGCCGAAATTCGAGTTCACGTGGTTGTATTCCAATGTGGCGTAATACCAGCAGACAGTAGTTGTGAGAGAAGACAGTCGGAGGGAGGATACGAGGGCGCTAGATCAGCAAATTCTTCAGTCGCTGGAAGCCTCAATGAGGAGCGTAGTTTGAAACATATCGGTAAGCAAAACTCAGGCACTACAGGGACGTCCCTATGAATGGATGGTTTATAATTTTGGTGAAAATTGAGATAAGAAATAATAGAATCATGATTCTCTTGGAATTCCCCCATCATACAATTTCACCGCTTCACCGACGGTAAATTTGGAATTTCCGAGGTTGCACAACTGGACTAAAATCTGAATCCAACAAGCAATAAAAGTCCCGAAAATTCTGATGAATATAATAAAATATCACGATTTATCGTTATTACCCCTCCATAACATAAATGTAATACGACCATTTATGAAAATTCGCTCATACGATCATGCTGCATGACTGGAACTTTTTTTAAATTTATTGGCTGCGTTAATACATTACATTAATACCTCATGGAACCATTATTCTACAGTAATTTGTATTTTATCAATCGTTTATGTATTTATTTTATTTTTAATAATTAGCTTAGAATGTTTGAGACCTTCTAGCCAGCATTTGACGTCATAACCACGCAAAAAAGACGCATGACAATGGCATATTCGAAAATACTAGTGTTACTGTTGCCTTCTGATCTCCGTAGCAGGTAATTTATTTGCTATTCAATCTATGAAGGTCTACATTTGAAATAGAGGTGAAACACAAGTTCTATGTATTCTCTAGTCCCACTCTCCAGCGGTCACTGATGGAATTTAGTGAATGATTCGCTTATTCATAGAGTCGCTAGCAGTTCACGTTTCCTCTATGTTCTCGCGTCTGGAATTCCAAGGATTTTTTTTCTTCGAATTTCTATCCCTTTTCCAATCGACCTACTGAAATTAATTTATTGTAACAGAGGATTTTATGTCCAAGAAACAATCATACTTTCTTGGTTTTACGACTGAAAACGCCCGTGCCTATCCGATCTCATCTATCAATCCGATTTCATTCTAAATTGGGGTACTTGTGTATATGTTTCAGAAAGTTGCCATACGAGTTATATCGCGATAGTTTGGGTAATAACAATAGCGCATGCGGGAAAATATTATTAGTTGAAACTTCGAGACTAATGGAACGATTTGGATGATATTTTCAAAGATTATGCGGGTTAAACTCTGAAAAATATCCTTCCGATTCCATTTAACATAAATATGATAAGTAAGTTGGCAAAAACAAGGTAATATGACCATTTTTATAACCTTTTGAAATATCCGATTTTCAATTGACGTCTGACGTCACATTCTATCATTTCATCATAATTTAATTCGAGTTCCTTAATATTCCTTCAGAATTATTTCTCCTAAGTAGTTCACTAGCACAATACAATCGAAGCCTTGATAATTTTTAGTACTTTAAATAATAACATAGTCCATTCCAAAAATTTGAGATACTTAGTAAGTAGGTACCTATAAGATAGTATTTTTAATTTAATTTATTTATCTAATTAATTTATATTTAATTTATCTATAATATTTAATGATAATGATTGATTGTTATCTAGTAGCCATATTCTTTCATGACAGTTGCCCAAGGCATGACATGACCCAAGTGGGATTTATGTATCGTGTGTTTAGGTCAAAGTTAATTCACACTGAAAACAAATCAAATGGAAGAAAAACCTCAATGCTCCTCCTGACTGTCAAATAGGTAAATATTTTTGTGCCCCACTCCTTTTGCAGACCACCCGCCGCCACTGGATTAGCGTTATTTGGAAATACTGTACATATCGAATCACCGATCGATGAAGCAAACAATAATTATCGTGAACTATGGGGTGCAAAAGTGTGATCTGTACCTAGGTAAGTATAGGTATCATGATATCATATTATGATATCATAGTCTGGTATCATGTTGATTTCTTTTAGCAAATTTTCATAGAAAATGAAGCTATTGCAATGGCTCAGAAAATTTTGAAATACAAATTTCTAAAACGTTTCTTCATTGAAATCCGTTTTGAGACATTCTGAAACGAATCCGAGAGTGAAACGCTTTTTCATAGGTATATATTTTGTTATTTTAATTTATTTATGTATGTGTCATTCCAGACGATAACTCTCCTTAGGATTGAGATAAAAATTCCGTTCTCGCGCCAAAAAATCATGTTTTCCAGAAGAAAGGATGAGTTCGTTGGCTAGCATTTTTTGAGCTCATTAAATTAGTTAAATTTCAAAAAATGTGCTGGAAAAATCACTAAAATCCAAAATCACTTTTTGAATAGCAGATTATTATTTAGAATACGTTTTTTGCCATACAATTAATATTAGTTAACAATTTCTTTGCATCCAAAAAGCTAAAAATTACTAAACAATTTAACATTATACAATACAATGATTTACGAAAATTAGCTCATACGATCATGCTGCATGACTGGAACTTTTTTCTTTAATTATTGCAAAATTCGTTAAAAAAATAATAAATAATTACTTGTAAAATGGCTAGGTATTATCATCATCACCTCAGAGATCTATTAGTTGTGAGGGAAAAGCTCCTCTTAAAAACATTGAGCTCACTAGGGGATAGACCCAATCAATCAATGGACCTTGTTCAAAATAATTCCATGGATGAGCAGTGGCTAAGGAGTGAGAAGTGAGCACCCAGTGAATAAAAGCTGCGGTAAAAATATCGCCCTTCTGAGAGAAGGGTCACAGTGGGGGCCTTCAATGCCACTCGACAGCAGGGAGCCTAAAGGCCATGTAAAGTATAGAATGAAACTCGCGTATGGAAGTCAATTCCACCGCTGAGTAAAAGGAAGCCACTATAAGTATACGTATAAAATGTGACTAGCACACTGGACGTCAATTCCGCTGGTAATCAAAAGGAAGCCACTATGGAGAAATGTGTACAGTGTATATGTGAGATAATGTATACCTAATTAACAAGCGAAATATAAATATCTGAGTCGCTTAATGATTGTTGTAGGCCTTGATTAACATCAGTCCACAAAAAATTTTTTTTAAAAACCACTCCTTCAGGGGGACATCAATTTTGCGCACCTATAAAAGGGCGTAATTTTGGAGGATTTTGTAAATTTATATATATATATATATATATATATAACTCGCTCCTTCGCCTATAATTTCTGTGTTAAGGCGGGTGGTACCTAACGGCTCAGGCCTTCAGGTACTTCATAGCTCCGTACATAGGTACCTACTACCTTTTTCGTTACATATATTTCTTCTTCATAGGTACCTACCACCTAAAGAGGGGGAAAAATATATAATCAGTGTTTATTAGTTCTTATTTTTGTGAGTGACTCAAAAATTGTTTATTAGAACAAGAATTATTTATAAATAACGGGTATGTCAAGCTTACTCTGGAATCGCCTGTGTAGCCGCATTCACAATCGGTGGTTCGCCTTGATTTGAAATAACACTTGAAATTACCAAGTCTGAAAATAAAAAAGGACACCAAATAAAATCATGGTGATCCAATCTACAGAGTTAATGAAGAAATTGGATGATGTTCGATCCATTATTATTGTAATATCATGGAACATGTAATTATCCAAGACTATATACCAAACCCGAGCCCAATAGCAGTCTATAAGAGCCAAACAAAAAACGCTGCAAATTATTACACAATAGGGTTTGTTTTTAGATTGCTCTCCTACGCAGAACACTATATTTTCTGTAATCATTAAACAAAATCTATAATGCAATATCTGAATGTAACATAGGCGTAGACGTCAAACGAGGAGACATCAATAAATTAATAAAATAAAACACCTACACATTACCGGTTCTTTTGTATTTAACACGAGTTTACCCACCAACAGAAAATTAATTATGTATCCCACGATTCACAAGTACATCTATAGGTAACAGTGACAGGAGTTATAATGAACTCGATATCGTGATGTGAGAATTCTATTCGAATTACGTAATCAGCTGATACGATCGTCGTAGTTTTCATGTTGGTTTCACCAGTTGCAATTCACTCCCGCGTTGATATTTTTCTTTTTTCTTGTCACGTTCTAGCCCATAGAGAGGGCAACGCATGACCGTACTGCGACGCGGTGGTCTCATTCGATTTTTTGGGATGATATCTATACATTATACCTACCCAAAACGATTACCTTGAAAGTTTTGACATCTCGGCTGTATTTATTTTTTCCCAATATATTCCAACCCTTAAATGCAATCCTTTAGTGTTGATAAAAAATGACACCGAGCTTTCAAGACCAACTATCCAAGTTGCAGAAACCTGAGTCCAGTAGTTTCTGAGAATAGCTCTGGACAGCGGCCGGTGGGCGGCAAACAGTAGGTAGACGGCGCACAGTGATACAGAAATCGATTCTTTCGGATCAAAATTATTTTATTGGCTCTTCTGTTAGGAAATTTTGCGCTGATTCCGAATCACATGTTTCTATATCTCAATATGCTCTTTCACGTAAATATCTTCAAAGAACCCTTGAAAAGTACTCAGTCATGCAGCATGACTAATAGGGCGAATTTTCAAAGAAAATTAAATTTAAAAAAGCACTTAAATTATGATCATTGAGGCCAATCATGTCCAGAATAAAACTGAGGGGACAGCCGTGTGACAAGACCACAAGAAAAATTTTAGAACACGCAGCCGAACTAGAAAATTCGGGGTTTTCTCAATTAGGTATCCATGAATCATAGAGATTTGGGAGTGAATGCAATCCTCTCAGTGATAAAAAAATAAAAAAATACTTCGACTGTGACATCTTACAAACAGTATTGACAAAATCTGGTCAATTATGGGAATTTTTCATTTAAAAATCTATTCTCCTCACTTTTATTATGAATCTCGGAGATCTTGAAGTGGTCGCAATCGACTCAGCACTGAAAAATACTTTGACATGCTCTTTTGTAAAAGACCCCGAATTTTCAGCATTTTTTGGGCCATCAAATTGTATATTTGAGCTGGACCTTCTGGAGCGATCGAGCTGGCCAACAAACTCTACCTGTCTTTTGCCAAGACGGGTTTTTCTGTTTTGGAAAGGATTGAATTTTCTACGCCGTTTTTAAATAGAGTTATCGTTTGGAAATACACCACATAAAGAACTTAATAAATATATATATGACGTCAAAATCTAGGATTGTGTTTTTTGATGTATGAAACAGATTTGTAAGGGGTCCCCGACCCTTCACACTCACTTTGAACATTTCGAAGCCATATATATAAAAAAAGAGTTTGTGTGTGATACCTGACTTCCCTGTTACAGTGTAGATTTCCTAGCTTGAGAACAGGAGAGGAGACAACTCCAACCTACCGTGGAGGCAGATTGAGGAACCTTGTCCACCTGTTTCAGAAAAGCTCCTAAAGAGTGGGTATTTTAATAAGCCAGTCTGGTGTCTGTAGGTAGAATGAGCAATTCATTCCACTAACAGAACCTGCAGAACCTGGGCATTGAAATTGTTTTTCATTCAGAGACCTTCCTGTACATTTAATAGGTAAAAGGTAAAACAATCCGTTTAGCGGACACTGGCCCGAGACCGGCTAGACAATAAATTCCCCCCCAGCCATTGGGGCTGACTCACTCCCCGCTCCTCCAACCACCACTAACACCTCCCTCACTCGAATATCCCTCTCCCCCCCACTGAAGCCATCCTCCAAACCCCCCACATCAACAAAGGAGGATGGCTCTGGAAAATATGTGAAGGACACTTCTAATTTCCTCACACAAAAATCCCGGACGAGGCGACATATTATGTCGGCCTCCTCCTCCCCCAACTCTTCTAGCTCCGAAATGGAGCTCGATCATGATCCAACCAGTGGCGGCTGGACCCAGGTTAGAAAGAGGAAAGATGCGTGACTGGGGTCTGCAACACCACCCCCTCAGGCCCCTACCACGAAAAAGAAGGGCTGGCCAAAGGGCAAGCCCAGAAAGCAGCATTGACTGCATCTTTGTTCTCGCTGAATAATTTATAGATTCCTATTATGACCACTCATCCTAATAACACCATCTCTGATTGCTTCCTTCAATGGAATGCCAATGGTATTTATATGAACGATGTGATGAGCTGCGATCCATACTAGGGTCATACTCGCCTTTGGCAGTAGCATTACAAGAAACGCATCTGAAACCACTTGATGGGTTCAGCATTCATGGCTACTCCACCTTCAGAAAAGACATGGTGCCCCAACCCAAGGGTAGGGCCCATGGTGGCGTCATAATCATGATAAGAAATACCTAATGTGCACGTCAATCTCAGTGGAAACATTGAGGATGACGTTACCAACTTCACCTTTGCTATCCTTGAAGCAGCATCAGCTGCGATCTCAAAAACTGACCCCACCAAGAGATCATGTCATGTGGTGGAATAGGGAAGTGCGAAAAGCCTACAAGGCCAAACATCAGGCATTGAATAGGTTCTGCCCAAGACGTACAACTGAAAATTACGCTATATTCAAGCAAGTGAGAGTGAATGAGTGCCGGCTCAAGCATCTGGGCCTTGTCAGCTTCTTTCGCTCACATGTCAGTGAAATTAAGGATGGTAATCCTCCTAAAGATGTATGGCGAAAGGTACGTGCAATGAAGGGTCTCCCGCTGCCAACTATTTCATATATCACCACACATCAGGGTGATGCAGCTCGGGAACCCAAGCACGTTGCTGATGCATTGGGTTCTCATTATGCCCATGTGTCCAGTGATGAACCGTACCCGAATGACTTTAAGCGACACAAAGCGGAGGTTGAAATGGCACTTCTCCCTCAGCTTGTGCCATCTTCCATTCCCTCAATTGATATACCATTCACAATTGGTAAACTAGAGAGAGCGATGAAGAAATTGAACAGGACTGCCCTCGAAAGGATACGATCCATTACGAAATATTTATCAATCTCCCTCAGGAGCAAAAACACACTCTCTAGATGCGAACTAAATCAGCCGCAACGAAGTTGTGGAAACTCATTTCAAACAATAACATAACTTGTACGAGTACAATAACTATAACTGGAGTACTAGTACTATAACTACAAGTACAATAACTACAACTAGAGTTATTGTTTGTTACTGATCATGGCCTAACCCTCAAAATCGATTTAACATTGTAACTCTTTATTTTTTGAAGAAATATACAACGTTTTTTCAATATCTTCAGTTTTGACACTCTCTTGAGGCTGCATAATTCTATATATGCCTCCCCCTCAGCTCGCGCCGTCAACCATTCCCTCAATTGATATACAATTCACAATTGGTGAACTGGAGAGAGCAATGAAGAAATCAAACAAGACTTCCCCTAGGAAGCATTTGATACATTATGAAATGTTGATCAATCTCACACAGGAGCAAAAGTGAGGAGCACACTCTCCCGAGGCTGTATAAATATACATATGCCTCAGGTAACTATCCTTCCTCCTGGAGGGAGGCTGTCATTGTCCCTCTGCACAGAGAGGCCAAGACCCTTGTGAGGCTGCTAGTTACAGACCCATCTCCATACTTGCTGCACGAGAAAGATCCTGAAAGCCATGGTCAACTACCCTCTGGTTTCTTGAGAGCAACCACACTGCTTGTGCTGGTCTTATCAGCCAGCATAAGGCTGGTTTTCGCAAATGCTTCTCAGCAGTTGACCAACTCTCCTCTTTTGAGAGTTACATTCAGGACACCATTCCGGTCAGGGAGCCTGCTATTGGTGTGTTCTTTGACTTAGCCAAAGCCTATGACACCACCTGACGTCACAACAACTCAGAGAGGCTACATTGGTGGTGAGTGGGTGCACCAATTCTGGGCTTTCTCTCATCGAAAATTCAGTGTGTGCCTAGGGAATGACTTCTCCAATCTCCACCCTCAGGAGAATGGCATTCGTCAGGGCTCTGTGCACCCTGTTTATGGTCACTATAAATGGCCTTGCTGATGAAATCCCAGAGGATCTTTGTCCCTTACTATATGTGGAGGACTTAATATCTTCCTGCAAGGCGATGATCTGAGAAATGTGAGTGTAACAATGCATCATGCTATGGCGATCAACTATCAAATAGCGTGGATGCGAGGTTTTAGTTTTTCACCTGCGAAAACTACCTCCATCCATTTTTGCAGAAAGCGCAAAGCACATGATGAGTATCCACTCTCAGTTGGTGGAGTCACAACACCTTACTCCACACACACACACACGTTTCCTTGGACTCATAGTTGACGGCCAGCTGCGGTAGACCCAGCATATTGAGTACTTGCGCCAGGGTACAGGGTGTACAGTTGCTAAAGGCCCGGTCTAATTATAGTTGCGGCACCCAGCAGGAAGTCCTCTTAAGAAATTTACATGCTGTGGTGCAATCAAGAATCAATTATGGGTCTGGAGTTTATAGAACAGCAAGAATGTCCTTGCTGTGTAAGCTGGAACCTATGCTGTGAAACAATGCATCAATGCATCATTGGTTAAACAAGGGTCTTCGTTTGGCCACTGGGGCCTTTTGAACTACCCTGACAGCCTCCCTTCAAGTGCTCGAGCGTAGTCAGTCACTAAAGATTAGGCAAAATCTACTAACACTCCGTTATGCAGAGCGCCTTCGTTATTTCCTACGGCACCCTCTGCATACCATGGTAACTCTACCACCCCTGGTTGAAACATATTCCAGGTTCCAGAATCGAACCCACCCATTCGGTATCTGTGTTCAGGAGCTCACCTGGTGGGACTAAATAGAGCGATACCCTCTGGTACCTTTTGAAGTCTCCCCCCCGTCCCCTCCCGTCCTCCTTGAACTTTGTCTGGGATGCACGTTGATTTACACTTGAGGGTTGGGGTCAAGGGCAATAGACCCCCACATATCCTAAGATCTTGTTACTGACAGGTAATCCAATGTTATGCTGGAAACAATCTCTCATTTAGTGATGGCTCAAAGACACCTGATGGTGCTGGCCTTGCTCCCCCCCAACTTCCATGTCACTAGGCGCCTACCACCTGGTGTGTCTGTGTTCACTAAAGAGCTGTGGGCAGTGACGCTGGATGTTCGAGATTGCCAGCTATTGGGAGTTGGAAATTATGTGATACGTGATGACTGACTAAGTACCATTGAGGCAATTAGGGACAGATATTCTTATGATCCCCTAAAACAAAGCTTGCATGTGTCACTTCACTGAGCCACAACATTGGGAACAAACATGACTTTTACATTGGTAACCAGCCATGTAGGTATTCTCGGTAATGAGTGTGCTGATGCCCTAGCAAGGAGAGCCAGTGGTGATGAATCCATCAAAATGATGTCTATGCGCATTGAGGATCAAATCTTTTACATGCTGCATAAACCCATTTCTATCTGGCTCAAGCAATGGCAGGGCGAGGTCACTGGTCTGTGTGGAGTCTTCCGGGACAACTGCCCAAATGATCCTTTTGTGACCCACCAAATCCCCTCCAAGGAGGGACCGAGTAGTGGTCTATCAGGTAGCCCCTGGCCATACCCGTCTTACTCACAGACACCTGCTAGATCCAGTAGCCCATAATGTTGAGTGTGGGAGATGTGGGGGCGATGCCCCATCCGCCTTTGAGGGAGTTTTATTTAAAAAAAAAAGTGTATGTGTGTGAGACACATTCTGTTGACGCTACCCAAGCCTCAATACTCAACCGATTTTCGAGATTCTTTCTTCGTACGATTTTTGTGCAACAAACTCCAGAAATTTGAATTCCGTGTGAAACATATTGGTAGGTAAGTAATGCATGAATAACAGGGACATCCTTTTATATAATTTTGGTGAAAGTTGAAGTAAGAGAAAAAAATAAAAATATCATGCTTCTCGGACCCTCCCTCCATTATTTCCCTCCACCGACAGTGAATAGTAATCATAAGTATGACATTAGAAACTCCTGACATAATTTCTAAATCTAGAACAAATTGACAATTGAAATAAAAAAATGATCACGAAAATCTGACGAGAATAGTTAAAACAACACGATTTATTACTATTAACCTCTCCATTCACCCTCTTCCATAGTAAAATTTGAAACTCTTGATATAGGTTCCAAAAATAGACCGAATTCCCGGTTGAACAAGCAAAGAATCATGACAATCTGACGATATTAGTTACAACATGATGATTTATAACTATTACGCACTCCATTTACCCCCTTTCATAATTAAATTATAAATTCCTGATAAGTATGCGATCAAAAACTAGACCAAATTTGTGGTTGAACAAAAAAAAAAAAAAAAAAAAAAACTTAAACGAGAGTTGCTAAAACCCCACGATTTATCTCTTTTACCCCCCCCCCCCCTCTCCATTTACCTCCTTCTAGGATGACATTTAAAACTCCTGACATACGTTCCAAAACTATATCCAATTCTTGATGGAACAAAATAAGAATCACGAAAATCGGTCAAGGTTTGTAGCTTGGGCAGCTAATGAAAGAATCGGTAGGTAATTATCCCCCCCCCCCCCTCGACAGTAAAACCAAAATCCCCGAAGTTTTTTGCTCAACTAGACTGAAATAGTCTCGTTCGAATCACCAAATAGGTAATATCGCCGGCGAGGAATGGAGGTCGCATTTGGTGAGCTCGAGATTAAGCAAAGAGGATAAATAGGTAATATCGCCGGCGAGGAATGGAGGTCGCATTTGGTGAGCTCGAGATTAAGCAAAGAGGATTGTTTAAATAACATTCTGGAACTCCTCAATTCGCAAGCTGCTCGGAGTTCAATAAGTAAGTTGTTAAAAATTATTAATAATCTATGCAGTATTTCGAATGATGTCAATACAAACAAAACAGACCAAATTACCCAGTTGAAAACAGTGATTGGCTCCCTTGAAAGTAAAATTCTCAGTAAAACTCTTTTGGTGGAGTTATCTAAATCGACATTTCCCCAGAAGAGGAATATTATGCGGACGAAGAAATCCTGACCGATGAGACAGGCGAATAGGATATTGTGATCCAAAGACGTCATGAAAGGAGGAAATCCGTACCTTATACTAGGAAAAATTCTAAAGTTAATAAAAATATAAAAAAAACCCAAACTTCCTCCTGTTTATATCGAGAGGGTTTCGTCCTTTCTAGCCTTAAAAAAATAGTTGAGGAAAAAAGTAATAACCTTGAGTTTTGCTACTATGTCAAATGATGTGGTTGAAATTAATACATTAGATTCAGATGACTTTCATGCTATTACTGAATATTTTGAGAAATAAAAAATCCCACTCTATACCTATCAAAATAAACAGGATACGCCCATAAAAGTGATGATCGAAGGCATTCACGAATCTTGGTCAGCCATGGAAGTCCTCAATGATCTTAAAGACCAGTTCGGCTCAAATAGCGTACTCCAAGTAAATAGAAAGCTGGAGTGGAAGTCACTCGTGGTGTTTCTTGAAAAATTTCTCTCGTCTGTGAGTTGGCTGTCAAAATGGGTTGTAGCTCACGAAGTAAACTATTTAATTTTTGGGCTCCTAAGAAGAACGAAGTGACTAGTGGCACTCGGTCCTATGGCGTTGCTGTGTACTGTACGTGGGCTGGCACTAAACGATCTTTAACAAATTTCTTTGGGTAGCCCCTTTCAACCAGCTTGCTTTGTAGGCTTGACAGATAGGATTCGAGATTTTCTTTCTTGTTATTGATTCGATGACCTCGGATTGATAACGATCTCGGGATTATTGATCGTTTTGTAAGTGGTGGGTGGCAGCTGTCGTAATGCAAGTATAATTGTTGATTGTTGATATATATATACATATATATATATATATATATATATATATATATATATATATATATATATATATATATATATATATATATATATATATGTATATATTTATACAAGTTGATGGTTCTACTGAACTAGGTATGTATGAATGATTAATTTAGGAAAGAAATTTCAGAGAGAAAAGACGAAAGAAAAATTAATCATAATATATATATATATATATATATATATATATATATATATATATATATATAAGCGTTAAACTCTAGGGTTCGTTTCAGAATGCCTCAAAACGGATTTCATTGAAAAAACTTGCTATTGCTTACTTTTTACGAAAATTCGCTGAAATGGTTAAAAACGGCTAAAAATTGGTAAATTTATATATTCTAGCAGAATTTTGCTCAATCGAATAAAGTTTATTAACTCTAGAACATTCAACAATGTATTTACAAAATTATGCTGAAAAATGTAGGTACTAGAATTTCATTTTAATTTGCTTTGAAAAAACAAAAACGATGAAATTGCAACAAACAAATAAACTAAAAATCTAAATTGCTTTTCGAATGGCAGATTGTTATTTAGAGTACGTTTCTGGCCATAAAACTATTAGTTTACAATTTCTTTGCACTCAAGAAACTCAAATTTCAAAACAATTTAACATTATACCAGTACGATAGGATTATTTACGGAAATTCGCTCATACGATCATGCTACATGGCTAAAACTTTTTTTTTTTTTTAATGATTTTCAAATTATTTTAATGATCTCTATTGATGTTATTTTCAGATGGTTTCGAAATCGAATTATGATGCTGAAATCTAAAGTGTAGTTCCTTTTGAGCATTTAAAATAAATTACTGAGTATGAAGGGACTCTGATCAGCTTCGGAACCTCTGAGGGTGATTTCTTTCCTTTTCGTCCTACCTTTATTTTTCATTAAGTAAATATTTAATTTTTTTTCTCTTTACATTTCACACTGAACAGTAAAATTTTGGGGCCATAGAGCTGTAAAGTACAACCTTTCGCGAGGCCGTTTTGATCATTTAGGATATTCTACTGGGTTTTTAATAATAATTATAGACCAATGATCCGCGTAGAATAGTTGTTACCATGACTATCACAACTTGCTTCTATATATTTATCGCTTGCGAATAAACTTACCAACGAAATGAAACATAGATGAATGAAATATGACGAAACCCGTGTACACCCCAACAAGCGTGTGTATTTTCCTCCCAACAAGCGTATTTTGAAAAGTGACGGTTCCTTACCCATCAGAAGAAAACAGCTTCATATTTATTCCTGAACCTCTCACTTGAAAAGGATCACAATATACTTGACTGCCTTGGTGCCCGGTAATGGTCACATCGAGAGTATCCCTGCAGTGATCTGTGAACTGTGAAGGTTTGATTGGTCAATCTGATGATGTGATAAAGCATTTGGAGCAAGGCCCCACACAACTACCCATCTAGCGAATAGTCGTAAAATATTTTGTAAACGCTTCAGATTAACACCTTAAAAATATGCTTTCCGGAAATCTCGCTATTTAGTGAGTTTTCCAGCAATAGTTGGCTATTGCAATGGGTCACAATATTTTGAAATTGAATTTTTCCAAAATTTCCTTAATGGGGAACCGTTTTTGGTATATGTAAGTATATTTATAACAAATAACTTTGTGTAGTTAATGTAAAATAATTGGAAACTGGAACTGTCATTACATAAATTTTAGAACTACTTAGGTAACAGGTTTTGGGAAATTAGACGATGTCAAAAAATCTTAAAAACAGAAGCTATGAGATTGTTGTGGGAGCGTATAATATTGTTCTGGGTCGAAACATTTATCTTATAATTTGAGTCCTGGTGGTCCGTAAGCTCTCAGAGGGCCCGTAGAGAGAGAGAGAGAGAGAGAGAGAGAGAGAGAGAGAGAGAGAGAGAGAGAGAGAGAGAGAGAGAGAGAGAGAGAGAGAGAGAGAGAGAGAGAGAGAGAGAGAGAGAGAGAGAGAGATTGATTTATTTATTTATTTATTTATTTAACCACCAGGGAATGTTAGGGCCTTTAGGCCCTCTCTTCCACTTCCCTGGATACAAAATACGAAAGTTCCTCGTACAATCGTAAAAAAGTACCAAATTACATTATTTATTGTAAATATAAACATAAAAAAATTAATTCATATTAATATCAGACCTAAATATTAGCTTAAAAATAATTCAAATTATTATCAAACTCAAACTTATTGATCCAACTCAAACTTCGTTGATATGACGAACAATATAAAACAAAAATTAACAAAATTTACATAACTTCATCAAGCATCAATATTTACAACTATTTACGTACTATGTTTGGTGTAGAAAGGGTTGATCAAAAAATGGAACCTATTTTCCAGCACCAAAACCAAAACATGGTTTATTAAATTAAATTGTAAAACAGGTTGACAAATTAGTGAATTAATTGTGGCAAAATAACCTACCAGTAAGGAGCTCCTTCTAAACAAGAAGTTATCTATTATCTAAACAAGATAATGATTATCTAAACAAGATAATGGTTGTCCACAAACAGTGGTGAATGAGAGTTCATGAAATGATTTGCAGATGATAAGAAAATTAAGTCCAAAGAAGACTCCTCTTGATGATGTTAGGTAGCACCCAAACAGGCTAGCTCCAATGAAGAAAAGAATTGAGGTAGGTAAAAAACCACTCACCAGATTCCTGGATATAACAAATAAGGTAGGTTTCCTGGTATTTCCTTCTATTCCCTGGTATTCTCCTGGAGGAAACCTTCAATAAGGGATGATCAATCCAATTGGAAGTTACACTAGTGGCCACTAGATTTGAAGCACTGGTTAGAAAAAACAGTTCAGATAGTGGAGAGGAGAATCAGACACCTTGGGAGGTCAACTTGTTACTGCCTCTCTTCACAAATTCTGACCCAGTGAGGATTGAAGTGGGAGAAGATTAGTTGGGGAGCTTCACTGAAGATAAGCTGATCAACAGAAGATAAGGTCCTGGGCAGATAAGGTGGAAGCCCTGGGCTGGGTTGAAGTTGCCCCCTGGATCCTCAACAACAACACTTTCACTTCACTCCACAGATTACACCATTATCTTATCTGTCACAGACAGACCTATAAATTAATAATAGATGCCTTCAAGAGAGTCAAAACAGATTGGAGAAAGAAAGGTAAGAGATTGGTTTTAGTAACTAAGAAAAGTAGTATAAGATTTAGTTTGTAAGTAGTCCATCTTTAATTAGTTATAGTTTGAAGTTAATTGAATAGTATTAATTTAGTACTTAGCTAGTAATAATGGTTAGTAGTAAGTAGTTTGTAAGTTTAATAAATCTTGAAATTAATTCATGAATTTAAACAAGTTTTGGAAGTTGGCCAAAACATTCCGCCCTCCAAAATTTGCCTCAAATTTTATGCATCCTTATAGGGTTCAACCTTAAGTGGTAGTAGAGGTACCAGCTTGGCGGCAGGCCTGGTCAGTATGGTCGATGGAGTGCGCAAGGTAACCACTCTCACAGTGTTGTCCTTCCCAGGGTGCGTCTTAATCACTCTTGCCAGCTGCCAATCCAAAGGCTGGGTGGAGGAATCCTTCAGCAGGACAAGGTCATTGACCTGGAGGTTGTAAGTTGGCTTGGTCCACTTAACGCGCTGTTGGAGTGTACTCAAATATTCTAATCTCCAACGCTTCCATATGCTCTGGGACATTCGCTGAACTAATTGCCAGCGAGAAAGGACAGAATCCTTGGTATCCAGTAGAGTCGGCTCTGGAGGTCGTAGAAGATGGTCACCAACTAAGAAGTGGCCGGGAGACAAGAAATCAGTTTCCTCTGGGCTGGAAGAGAGAGGGCATAATGGCCTGGAGTTGAGGATGGCCTCAACTTGAGTGAACAAGGTGGTCAACTCCTCGTATGTGAGCTTGGCTTCACCAATGATTTTGGTCAATATGCTTTTGGGCGATTTGACCCCTGCCTCCCACAGTACACCAAAGTGTGGTGCTCCAGGAGGATTGAAGTTCCACGTTATGCCCTTGGTGGTACTCAGATGAGTTATAGCTTTATGGGTTGCTTCTTTGTTGAACCAGGCTGCGAATTCCTTTAATTTGTTGGCTGCACCAACAAAATTGGTACCACAGTCGCTGTACATTTGCTCTGGTAATCCACGTCTTGAAATAAAACGACTGAAGGATGCCAAAAAGGCTTCTGTGGAGAGACTGGTGACCGCTTCCAAGTGAACTGCCTTAGTCACCATACATACATAGAGTGCCAAGTAAACCTTAGAAACCGAGGCCTTCCGCTGCAATGAGAATCTCATGTAATATGGTCCCGCAAAATCCACACCTACGTGTAGAAAGGCTCTTCCACCTTCCAGTCTATAACTTGGCAAGTCACCCATTTGGGGTGTCAGTTTAAGTGTTTCCGCCTTTGATTTGTAACACTTTATGCATAAGAAGCTACGGTGTCTTATGACCTTACGCAATGAGGGGACCCAAAACCTATGTTGAATAAGGGCTTGCAACAGACCTGGTCCTGGATGAAGGTGGATTTTGTGGTAGTGATCCACAAGTAGATTTGTAAAATGACACCTAGGAATTAGAATTGGTTGACGCTGTGAATAGGGGATCTGTGCATTGGTAATTCGTCCACCTACCCTGATGATTCCCAGCGGGTCAATGAAGGGCTTCAGGTTTGAGAACTTGGTATGCAGAATGGCCTCCCGATTAGATGTAACATCACCACACATGATATGATTCTGTATGAAACGAATTAAGCCTGCTTCAGTCTCCCGAAACTCTGCAGCCGTTACTGAATCAAACCGAAATAATGTTTGCTCCTTCCGACAGACCATCCATCTCTTCAACTGTGAGAAGAACCTTATCATTTTTGAGTATGATGAAAAGGTGGCCATCCACCTGAGTAGAGGCAACTCCGTTCCAGTAGCAACCAAGGACTGAACATTGATTTTCATTGTTGTCTTGGTCTCTGGTACGTTTTCCATTTCCAAGTCTGGGCGACTGGTGGGCCAGTCACTGAGAGGGCTTGAGAGCCATGAAGGCCCGTTCCACCAGAGAGAGCAATCCACCAAATCACCAGGCATCATGCCCCTTGAGTTGCAATCACTTGGATTTTCTTGGCTACTGACATGTCTCCATTGAGAAGGAGGAGCTACATCAACAATTTTGGCAACCCGATTAGCCACAAAGGTTTTTAAGGTATAGGTGGGTTTCGATAGCCAACTCAACACAATTGTTGAGTCTGTGAATAATATAGGTTCTGGAACTGCAGATGGCAAACCGGATACAAATGTGGAGACAGAGGATAAGGTTTTGATCAAAAGAAGGGCACCACATAGCTCAAGCCTTGGAATGGACAAAGTCTTTACTGGAGCCAGCTTCGACTTAGCAGCAATCAGGAAGATTCTTGATGTTTCTGCAGTTGCGACTCTCAGGTAGAGTGTGGCGCTGTATGCCTTTTCTGAGGCATCACAAAACCCAACTATATGTAGATGCGGTGTGGTGTGTATAAATCGAGGGATCTTAACATTAGATAGCAATGGTAATTGTTCCACTAATTGTCTCCATTCCTCCTCGATCAGTGCTGGTACTGTTTGGTCCCAATCTACTCCTGCCTTCCAGAGATCCTGGATAAGACCTTTGGCATTGACCACAACAGGCGAGAGAAAACCCAGTGGGTCATAAATCCTGGCTACAGTGGAGAGAATGGACCTCTTGGTGAACATTAAGTGGGGAACCTGGATGCTATATGAAAAGCAGTCCTGAACAGGGTCCCATTGCAATCCCAAGATCTTTATGGAGAGATCTTCCTTGGTTGAAAGATCTATTGGTTGATCATTGGTCAGGTCGACTGAATCCAATAATTTTTGCTTATTGCTCGACCATTTGCTCAAGGAAAAGGCTCCTCTTCCCAACAGACCAACCAACTGTTGCTGCAACTCAATTGCCTCATCCACAGAAGAAGCTCCTGTGGCAATATCGTCAATATACATATCCCGCAGCAAAACATCCACTGCCTTTGGAAAGTTATGTCCTTCATCCTTACAAAGCTGTTCGATCACACTAAGAGCAAGAAAAGGTGCTGGTGATAAGCCATATGTAAGTGTGGCGAGCTCATATTTTGTGATACTTTCACTGGGACTAAACCGCCAAAGAATATGCTGGAATGCTCGATCCTGTGGATCCAGAAGAATGTTACGATACATTTTCACCACATCAGCAACAAACACTACCGGATGCTTTCGGAAGTTCATCAAGATATGTCGTATATCTCGCTGCAATTTTGGACCTATCATCAAGTGATCATTGAGCGAGCCAAAGGTTGTTGTTGATGAACAGTCAAACACCACCCGTAGCTTGCTTTTACCTCTGTCCTTCTTCATCACAGAGTGATGGGGAATTATATACTTGGAGGGGTTTAAAGTGGGAGTCATGTGACCCATGTCCAAATACTCCTGCATAAACTGGATATACTGGCATTGAAGTGATGGGTTCCTTCGCAACTTATCTTCTAAGTTGTAAAACCTCTTCTTGGCTGATGAAAGAGACTCTCCAAGAACTGGTATATCTTCCTTGAAAGGAAGGCGAACTATGTACTGACCGCTTTCAGAACGTTTATGGGTGTCCTGGAAGTGTTTGATGCAACACTTCTCTTCCTCAGTGAAGTGGTCTGCATAAGACCCAGGCTCCTCAATTTCCCAAAACTCATGAAGCTGATCCTGCAAGGATGGTAAAGATGAGCAGGTCAGCAGGGAACCAATGCTGTTGGGTGAACACAACTCAGGCAATTTGCCACATACAACGTAGCCAAATACAGAGGACATCAATTTTGGCAGTCCATCCTGCACCGTGATTATGCCTTCCCGACAAATGTCTAGGAATAAATCGCACCCTAGCAGAAAATCTACAGGGCTGGTCTCCCAAAACTTGGGATCATCAAGCTGGAAATTGACATAGTGCCTCCATACGCTCTGGGGCAAACTGAAATTTGGCAAATCAAACTACTGCCTGCGTTGAAAGATCAGAAGAGTTGTGGTTGAGAGGTCTAATGTTGCACTGGACCTTCCCCCTTGCACCCTCAAAAACAGAACGTCCAATTGCTCCGATTGACCTCTGGACTGGATGGGAGTTAAGACCAGCTTCTTCACAAAACGCTGAGTAATAAATGAGAACTGACTCCCATTATCCAATACCATCCTAATAGGATGATATTTGCCTCTGGCATCTTGGATTTCACACACAGCAGTTCCCAAAAGGACTTCCCCATTGTCACAAGCAATCGTATTCAGGGATGATGAGGGTTGGGAATGAGAAGAGGATGTTGACGGAGGAGTTGGATTAGTACCAGTATTATCATCCTTAGGTACTCCTAGATGCAACAGGGTGTGATGGCGCTCGGGGCAGAAGCGGCAATGCCATTTGGAGGTACAATTCTTGGTTATGTGAGTAGCCGTCAGACAGTTACGACATCCCTTCCATTTTTTCAGCCAATCAAAACGTTGGTGTGCTGAAGCCTGGGTAAATTTGATGCACTGCACAAGGGAATGGTGTTCACCACAGACTACACAACCTTCCTTGGGTTTACCCTCAATGGATTTCACCCGTGGCTTCCAATTTTTTGAAGTGGATGATTTATTCACCATCAGAGTTGTTTTAGGGGCTCCAGAGAAATGTCTACCAGAAGATCCCTTACTGGAAGAAGCAACACCTGCAGCAGAGTTTGCGAGCTGCAGTGCCAAAACTCTTTCTCTGACGAATTTTGTCAGCATTTCAAATGTAGGAAATGGGGTATCCTTATGATGGATCTCCAAAAGTTCACGAGTATTAGAGTCCAAAGATCGTGTTGCCAAATAGTACAAAATGAAATCAGCTTCCTTTTCAATCTTAAGAAGCTGGAAGGCAGCGACACTCTCTGAAACCTTGCTAAGAAATGACTTAAGAGATTCCACAGTGGCTTTGGTGGTCATACGAGGAAAATTGAGAACCTCATTTAAATAAGTGGTTGCCAACAGCCTGTTATTGTCATAAGTGGAACACAGAGCTTGCCAGGCCAATGTGTAATTATCCGCAGTAAGAGGGAGATTGTTAATGACAGACAGGGCCACTCAAAGAAGTGACCAGAAAGTGGAACTTTTTATAGGGGTTAAGGAGTCATCCTCATGAATAAGTGAAACAAAAACATCCTTAAACCTTGGCCAGGCCAACAAGGTGCCATCAAATGACGGTAGGTTGATTTTGGGTAAATTGCTTGAAGGTCTTACAGATGTGGTCTCGTTGAAGGAACCGCTAACCCTTCCTCCTGTGGCATTTGCAATATTAGCAGCAGATACAGCCTTCTCTTGCTCCTCTAAGATAACAAAGTACTCATTGCACTCATTGAAAGACTTTTCGGTATTAGTAATAGTAGCTTTATCCATGGCAGTGGGGAATTTGGAAGCCTGATTCTCGGACTCACATAGATCAGTAAGCTCACTGACAATTGCCTCAAAGGAATCAAAATTCTTTTCTAGACTTCTAAATTGACCCTTGAAAGCATGAACTTTGGTTGGGTCAGAAATAGCAACCTTCCCTAAATCACTGCATGCACGAATACGATAAGAAAGTGTATTAATCTTCCTCTTAAATGAAGCAACTTTAAGATCAAAATCCGTTGCCATTATGAAATTTTATCAAAACAAGTAAAGGAATTAAAGCTTGCGATATAAACAATAACAAACAATGATAAATAGTGAATTCAGGTACAAGAATTGGAAGAGAAACAATAAGGAACAAAAAATAAATTATCTAGTAATAAATAGGAATATATACAAACAATAAACAACATCCAATAAATAAATATGAAATAAGAAGAAAAGAGTATGAATAAATAATGGACTGTATAAATATTATAAAGGTATAGACTAATAACAAAATAATTATGTAACAAGACTAGAATTGCAAAACAAATGAAAACCTGTATGGTAGAAAATAAAGAAATATTGTGGCTCAAAGGACCAAATGTTTGGTGTAGAAAGGGTTGATCAAAAAATGGAACCTATTTTCCAGCACCAAAACCAAAACATGGTTTATTAAATTAAATTGTAAAACAGGTTGACAAATTAGTGAATTAATTGTGGCAAAATAACCTACCAGTAAGGAGCTCCTTCTAAACAAGAAGTTATCTATTATCTAAACAAGATAATCATTATCTTGTTTAGATAATCATTATCTTGTTTAGATAATAGATAACTTCTTGTTTAGAAGGAGCTCCTTACTGGTAGGTTATTTTGCCACAATTAATTCACTAATTTGTCAACCTGTTTTACAATTTAATTTAATAAACCATGTTTTGGTTTTGGTGCTGGAAAATAGGTTCCATTTTTTGATCAACCCTTTCTACACCAAACATACTATTTTTTTCTAATAACATTTTCTTAAGTTTGTTCTTAAACGTATCCGTACTTTGCTCAAAATCAAACCACTCCACCATATCATTATAAATTTTGACTCCTTGAACAACAAATGACCTGTTGAAAATAGATGTTCGGTGAATCGGGATTTGCAAAATTCTATTCTTGTTCCTTGTATTCTTACCATGAACCTGTGACATCCATTGAAATTTATTGTACAAGTACTCAGGTTTTCTAAATTTCATAATTTTGAACATTAAGACGGCAATTTGCATTTTCTTTCGCTCAGCAATTTTGAGCCAACCTAACGCTTTATAGTGGGGAGTTACATGTTCATCTGGCTTTATTCTCAAAACGAACCTTACGATTGTGTTTTGTGCCTTTTGTAATCTCTGGAGATTTTCGCCATTCATATCACAAAGTGCGACTGGGGCATAGTCGAAAATGGGGAGTATGAGCGATTCTGCTAATTTTTTTCTGACTTGGACAGGAAAATCTGCAGCTACCCTCCTAAGCTGGTACACACTTTTAGCATCGAAATTGCACATGTTGTTAACTTGTGAATCCCATGAAAGAGTGTTTTTGACTATGATTCCTAGGTTTTTTATCTCCTCTACATATTCTAATGGACTTGAATCATACATGACTTTAGGAATAGCAGTGTAGTTAATTTTAGACCAGATTTTGGTCTATCCTAGTATCATTACTTTTGTTTTTGATTCGTTAACTTTCATCCCATGACCTGAACACCAGTGTGTAAGCTTAGTCAAATAATTAATTAATTAACTAATTAATACAGTCAATAGTTTGGTCGATTTGGCTAATATCACAAGATCTATACAACTGCAAATCATCAGCGTACATCATATGTTGAGTCCCATCAGAAAATATTTTTGATAACGTTCTAATATATATAATGAACAAAAGGGCAGTTAGAACGGAACCTTGGGAACTACCCAATTCGACTTCAGTCCAAGCTGAAAATGTATTTTCAGGCCCCTTTATACACTGAACTCTACCAGATAGATATGATTCAAGCCAATTCAATACATTTCCTTGTAATCCTATCGATCTCAAAATAGCCAACAAAATATCCTTCCTAAGAAGGTCGAAAGCGGAGGAAAAATCGACCAAGACCATGATGGTTACCTCCCTTTTGTCCATCCCCCACCGCACATCATCAAGTACTCTTACAAGTGCAGTTTCCGTGCTAAAACCCGTTCTATAACCTGATTGATAGGGATCCAGGAAATTGTTTTTCTCGACATACAGGCTCAATTCGCAGTACACAATTTTATCGAGGATTTTACCAAGAGCACAAAGTAATGAAATTGCACGAAAATCATCAACAGCTGCTGGAATCCTGGCTTTGGGTATTGGTTTGATCAACGCCCTCTTCCAGATGTCTGGGTATATTCCTTTCGTCAGAGAGGTGTTATACAGATGAGTAAGTATTGGAACAACGACATCGGAAAGAGTACGCAAGAGATCAATTGATATGCCATCAGCTCCAATGGATTTCGACTTAACAGCCAAAAGACCTTTTCTGACAACGTCTTCCGTGATAACAGGTATTGTAAGCGGTTCCCTAACAGGTAAAATATAGTCATAATTTAGGATTACTTCTGGTTTAGTAGGTTCTCCGATCCTTTTACTAAAATGATTGTTTAATGCGTCGACAGACACAGTTAACGACTCACTTTCGGATTCATTCTTGGTAATTCCTAGTTTACGAATGATTTTCCAAAAGTCGCCTGATTGTCTATTGGCACTAAAAATTTCATAATAATATCTTGCCTTAGCGTTCCGTATCATTTTCTTGACTTTATTCCTAATTTTTTTATACTTGTTATAGGTTTCTCGGCACTTTGATTCAGTTTTCACATATTGTTTATAAATTGTGTCTCTATCTTTCATCAAAGTTCTTATTTGATCATCTATCCATGGGGCAGGTTGGTTTTTACTTTTTATTTCAATCCATGGACAGTATTTATCAAACAATGTTAAAACCATAGAATTGAAAATGTCAATTTTCTTGTTCAAATCTTGTTCGTTATATACAGGGTCCCAGTTCATAGAGGATGCTTCATTTATAAAAGCTAAGTTTTTCATGTTCCGGATGTATATTTTTTTTCTACCAATTTTACGAGACTTTAAATTCAAGGAACTGTACATCAGATCATGTCTTGATATACCGCAAGCATTACACTGTCCAAAGCTAGAAACTATTTCTTCATTATTTACAACTATTAGATCAAGCAAAGAGTTTGAATGGGGTGAATGGTGGGTGGCTCCAAAAGGTAAGCAATAAAGATTTTGTGATTTTAAGATCGATTTTAATTGGCGGCTATAGGCATTATCAGTAAGGAAATGTTGTGTCCTTGATCCAATCGCGCAGTCAATTCCTTTATTATGCACGCTTGCCTGTTATCTTTGTTATCATTATAGAGTTCCCTTTTACCATGCGATGTAGTCCTTCTTTTTTCTCGGCCCTTTCCTCCCTAATTAATCGAGAAACGATAATTGGCGACAAGGAAAAAACGCTGAACCAAGTGAATTAATTACTAAAAAGTCAAGTTCGCGAGTGTGTTCAAGTTTTAGTTCTCAGTGCGCCTGGCCGATCCACACGTTCGAGCGCCCCCCACCCACTTGTTGCTCGTTCGCCGATTCAAGCCAGTTTCACGCATAAATCATATAATTCACGCATTATAATACACGCACCAGCATGGATCCCGAACAATTCAAGGTTTTTATGAGAGAAATGAAGTCGTGGATGTCGGAATTGAAAGTAGAGAAATCTGGTGAAGTAAGTATTAGTCTAGTGCATGTTAGCCCATTCGAAAACGTCGACCCCAGTAAAGAAAAGTATTCATGTTATATCGAGCGCTTTGAGAATTATTGCAACATGAAGAATCTCAAAGATAATGCCAAGAAGGTTCAGTTATTGTTGGGTTCAATAGGTAGCACGCACTACAACGCTCTAACCGCTTATCTTGGGCCTGATAAGCCAGTCACAAAGCTTGATTACGCATCCCTCAAAACAAGTTTTGATCAAATGCTTACCCCTAAACGTAGTGTTATTGTATCTCAACATTATTTTTTGAGTATTATTCAAAAAGAAGGCCAGTCAATTGCCGAGTTCGTTGCCGCATTACAGCGAGACATAGCTGATTGCGATTTCAAGGTCGAGTGCACCGCATCGACATGTAAGGCCGCTAACACTGTAATTTCAGTTAACGAAATTTTTCTCAGAGCACAATTTATTAGGGGATTGCGTGACGGGTGGATTAGAGAGCAACTTCTTCAATCTACAGAGCACACTTTTGATAAAATTTTAAGTAAAGCTATTGCTCTAGAGGCCGCTCGTATTGAAAGCGCTGAGTTATCGAAACGTTCGCCTAATGCTGGTACTAGTGATATCTGCCGCATCACACAGCCTCAGCGGAATTCACGCAGAGATTCTGGCAATAATAAGCCTCAAAATAATCGTCAGCGCTCTGGTTCCCGTTTTATAAATAACCGTTCTCGATCCTCAGACGCTAGGAATCGCTCAAGGAACCGCATAGATTACAGAGCTCTAGGTATCCAAGATTTATGCACGCGATGTGCCAGGAATAATCATAAAGTAACTGATTGCCGAGTGGACTACGATAAAGCTCACTGTACGTCTTGTAATCGGAAAGGTCATGTCAGTCGTGTTTGTATTACTACACTGTCCAAAAATTTAAGGCCTAATAGATCAGAGTCTACAAACCCAGTCACGTATGTTGAGGATGAGCACGCTTATGGTATTTCCCGCCTCGATACTGAAATAATAGATCTCTTTGGGGTATTTCCCGACTCAGATAAATATATTGTCACGGTTCTCATAAATAGTAAACCACAATGCATGGAGGTGGATTCAGGTGCACGATTTTCCCTCTTAAGCGAGGATGATTTTAATAAATTGAATTTAAACGTTCCTTTTCAACCCGCTAACACGATTTTCAGGTCGCATTCAGGAAATGTGATACGTCCTAGAGGCAAGGTAGTCGTTACGGTGGCGTACAAAGATAAAGAAACGCGCAGTGATCTGTTTATTGTTCCTACAGGTCATACCGCTTTGCTAGGCCACCAGTGGATTAGAGACCTAGGTATAGAGCTCAAAGAAATCGACCACGCACCCGCATTGATACCAAAAACGCCAACCATAAATTCAGTAGTCACGCCTGATAATATTGTTGCTGAATTTCCGTCTGTGTTTTCAGAGAGAATTGGTTGTGTGCCAAATTTCGAAGTGAAGCTGCAACTCAGACAAGGAGCAAAGCCAAGTTTCACGAGGGAGCGCCACCTACCCTACGCCTTGAGAACACGCGTCGAAGAGGAACTTGATTCTCTTGAGGCCGCTGGTGTGATTTCGCCTGTCACAACCAGTGATTGGTGCTCGCCACTCGTTGTGATACCAAAGGCGGATGGCGGGGTACGATTATGTGTGGATTATAAGGCTGGTGTTAATGAAAGGCTGATTTCTGCAAGTTTCCCAATAAGGAAGATAGAAGATGTTCTGCACAGCCTTCGTGGATCAAGGTATTTTTGCAAGATCGACTTGTTCAAGGCATATTTGCATCTCAAGGTCTGCCCTGACAGCGCACGCATCCAAACTATAGGAACGCACCGCGGGATGTATACAATGAATCGTTTAAGCTTTGGCATCAAGACAGCGCCTGCAGAATTTAATCGAATTATTTCTCAAGTTATACATGGATTGCCGAAATCTGAGGCCTATTTTGATGATATAATTTGCCATGGCGCTACATTGGAGGAATGTGCACAGAATTTACGCGCCTGTCTCAAGCGTCTCTCAGAGTTTGATCTTCATGTAAACCGCAGCAAGTGTTCCTTCTTCGAACAGAAGATAGAGTATCTGGGTCACATAGTAGAGTACAACCAGATAAGGAAATCACCTGACAAGATTAGAGCAGTCAACGAAATGCCGCGCCCTGTTGACGCTGATGGAGTTCGCCGCTTCCTCGGACTGCTTACATATTATTCACGGTTCATTCCGCAATTTTCGTCCTTGTCATGCCCGCTTCGGCGCCTGCTCAAGACCAATCAGAAATTTTCATGGACCGCTGATTGTGAAGCCGCTTTTCTCAAGTTAAAAGCCGAGCTTTGTAGCGATAGAGTACTGGTACCGTTTGATCCTAGTTTGCCTGTGATACTTACCTGTGACGCAAGTCCAGATGGTGTGGCCGCTGTTCTGAGTCATCCTGTAGGTGATTCTGAAAAGCCCATTGCATACGCATCTCGTTCATTGACCGCATCAGAAACCAATTATAGTCAGTTGGATCGGGAGGCACTTGCGATAGTGTTTGGAGTGAACCATTTTTATAATTACGTGTATGGTCGCCCATTCACGCTTGTTACTGATAATCAGCCACTTACACGCATTTTTCAACATAATAACAATCTACCGCAGATGACAAGTGCCCGCCTACTACGCTACGCGTCCTTCCTGTCAGGATTCGACTATCAGGTAAAATTCAAGGCGGGAGAAGAGATCAAAAACGTAGATTGCCTGTCACGCGCGCCTGTCAGCCAGAACTTATCCTCTACTGACACAGCGATTGGAGAAGAAGTCAACCTGCTGTTTGCTGAACAAATTTTCCAAATTTCAAGCTACAATGTGACCTTTAAGGTTATTCAAGAGGAAACCAGCAAGGATCCAGAATTGGTTAAGATTATCGAATCACTCAGGAACGAATGTAAAGATTCGGAATACACGCTTCATGAAGGCACGCTTTTCCGTCGAGACCGCATTGTCATTCCCGCTTCTCTACGAAGCCAGGTCATTTCAGAGCTTCATGAAACGCATCTTGGGATCCTAAAAATGAAGCAGTTAGCACGCAAATATGTTTATTGGCCAGGTATAGACAGTCAGATTGAACGACTGGTCAAGGGTTGTGAGCAGTGTGCTCTAACCAGATCGGATCGGCCGAAATTGCCTGTTCATCCATGGGACCAGCCATCAGAAAATTGGGAAAGATTACATATAGACTACGCGGGTCCTTTTCAAGGATACTATTTTTTGGTGTGTGTAGATGCCAGATCAAAATGGGCAGAAATTGAGCCAATCAAGAACGCACCTACAACTGCATAGACTATTGCTCTTCTGGATAACATTTTTGCTACGCATGGTTTCCCTTATCATCTCGTTTCGGATAACGCGACGATTTTCCAAAGTGAGGAGTTTCACCAATACTGCCGCTCTAGTGGAATTTTTCAACAGTTTATTGCCCCTGGGCATCCCACAACCAACGGGCTTGCCGAAAGGAATGTCCAGACCCTGAAGAGGAAGCTACGCGCTGCTTCAGATGAGAATTATTCTATGCATGATAAAATCAGGAAAATTCTATTCCACTATAGAGCCACACCTCTCGCTTGTGGCAAATCTCCCGCAGAGTTGTATTTGAAACGCAAATTTTGAACGCGCTTGGATGCTTTCTTCCCCAGTAAGCCAATAACTGCGAAGTCATCTCCGAGTGTGAGGAGATTCTTTCATGTGGGGGAAAGGGTACAAATTCGGATCTTCAAAGGAAACAAGCCGATTTGGGAGTTTGGTGAAGTTGAGTGGAGGTTCGGTCAGCGCCATTACCTTGTCCGGTTGGACAGTTCTGGTAGAACACTCAAACGCCATATCAACCAGCTGTGAGATACGCATGTACAGCCCAAGAAAATGGTCGCTTTTGGGCCAACGCAGTCGTTTGAAGTTCCAAGCCTCTCGCAACATCAGGGTTCTGATTCGTCCTCATGCCATGCAAGTACTACGCCACCACACACTCCCGCTTCACCGAGGCCTCTGCCTACTACCCCTTCGACACCGCACCTTCCTGTACCCAGGCCAGTATGGATGAAGAGACTTCCAGGGAGGTTGCGTGATCCAAATGTTATTCTCTACTGATCTGTGATACCGCTATAGATACTGCCGTAAGGGGATTTAGGCTATACATTAAGTATGGACAGTTAGGTTTCTACGCACTGTTGTGAATGAAGTACGCATGTATATTGTTAACTAGTTTTAAGTTGTCTTTTCATTGGATTCGCGGGTTTTTCAATTAGTGGGGGAGACTGTTGTGTCCTTGATCCAATCGCGCAGTCAATTCCTTTATTATGCACGCTTGCCTGTTATCTTTGTTATCATTATAGAGTTCCCTTTTACCATGCGATGTAGTCCTTCTTTTTTCTCGGCCCTTTCCTCCCTAATTAATCAAGATACGATAGGAAATCAGAGTTGAAATCACCAAGAATGATTATATGTTGATAAAATGTTGATAATTTAGCTACTTCATCGAATATTTCAAGAATTTTTCCTACTTTGGGCGGGCGATAAACAACCCCAACTTCAAGTTTTTTTGTTTTGACTTCTAACTCCACGAATAAGAATTCCGGGCTTCTCGAATAGACAGAAGGAGACTTACTTATTACTTTATATTTAAGATTTGAGTGAATCAGCAATGCCACTCCTCCCCTCCCAAAACCAGTACGGTCGTTTCGTACCCAACTATAATTATCAATTTTGACCGATTCTGAATCGGAACTGTTTGAGAAAGGTCTCGCTTATACAACGGCCAAGAGATTTCCTTTAAAAATTGTTCTTATTTTGTCTAAATGTGACACTACTGATTCTGCATTAATGTGAGCCAAATTAACAAATTTTCTGCGATTCCCAATTTGCGAACAGATGAAATCATTTAGAGAACTCATAATAAAAAAATAAGATTACAACGCTTAGAATTAAACAAATATTTTGTGGTGGAGAACAGTTAAAGATAATAAATTGTATATATTATGAAGGATGTATAAGTTAGTACACAGTTGAAATTCAATGAGTGATGATCGTAGAAAAATGTAGATGTGGAAGTGAAATGGTCGACAATAGTGGAGTCCGAGATTATGCCAGATCGACAGTCTGAAGTGACCTTGATTTGATCTTATTAGGTGGTAGGTGGTGGATCTTGGAAGCGCATCGTTTTTTTGGGTGATTTTCTTCAAATCGTTAACAGATTTTATCAATAAAGGTTGAGCGTTCAATGTGATGGTTGTGGATCAAATAGGTTCAACTTGGAGCACGCTCTAACTTGTGAAACTGGAGGTTTGATCACACGCCGTCACAATGAAGTAAGAGACCTCTTAAGTGAGATGATAACGATCGCATGGGGCAACTGCGTGAAAGAACCAATCATCTCAGAGGCAAATGAACAATCTTCAGGGCTCAAGGGGATTTGGCTTGCAGAGGGGTGTGGGAACCACAGAGGGAGGCGTTATTTGATGTACTGACACTGACGCTCCCTCTTTTGTTTCCCGCCCTGTCGCAGCAGTTTTCATTGCAGCTGAAGAAGAAAAAAAAAGAGGAAGTATGCAGCTGCATGTGAAGAACGACACGCATCTTTTACTCCGCTAGTCTGCTCGGTTGATGCTCACTTTGCACCACAAATGTGCAGTTTTGTGAAGGTGCTGGCTGAGCAATTGAGCGACAGGTGGGGTCGGCCCCAAGGTGTGGTGCGAGGATGGATTCGCGCGAGAATAGCCTTTGCCATCCTGCGCGCATCCAGCATGTGCATACATGGAGCTCGCAAACGCTGGAGAAGTGCAGAAGAACTTATTGGGTTTTATGACGGCGCAGCAACCCATTTTCACTGAGATATTTACCGACATATTTACACACACATCACAAACAGTACATTAAACGCCTCCTTTCCCCAACAACTTCTGAACCACAATCACCAATGCTACATCAGACCACTATCCCGCAATAAAATGTCGAAATAAATGTTTTGAAATAATAAAAAAAAGGTTGAGCGTTCTCATCCTTTTTCATGAAAATGTTCCCGTTATTAATCCAGACGAATTTGAAATTATTTTCTCTCTAATACAATTTTGCTGCATTCAAGAGTTTTCTTTTCGCAAAAGTCAGGTGAAGTGGAAAGATCTTTCTCCATGCTGAAGAACGTTTTAACCTACAAAAGACGGAACTTAACATTTGAAAACCTGGAAAAAATGTTGGTAATTGTATGCAGTGGGACGTAAAAATGTATTATTCTCACGAAGTCGATTGTCTTTTTTCATCTATGTATTAAAACGAATTACATATTTCAGGTTTTTCCCAAGTTTGTGTCCCTAATTAATTTTTGGCCATGGCCCAGGCATGGTTAGGGGATTTACAGGACATTCCAACTTGCCACCTTTCACATAATGGTTGAGGCAGGCGAGATTTAGATGGTACAAGGGGTCTGATAGATATTCATGTAAATTAGGGAGGTATGCAATGCAGCTATTCTTAGTTCACAGGAAGCATCCAGCAGTTTCAAAAAAATAATTTTCCGGCGATTTTTTTTCCCTTGAAACTATCCAAATATTCGAAAACCTAAAAATATGCTTTTTGGTACCAAATATGCAAAAATATGTGAAATTTAATAGCGTTTAAATTGTTGCAAACCGCTTATAACCCCTCAAAAGGGATTCCTATGAACATTCAGAGCCTAAAAACTGAATATGCAAAATTTGTAAAATCTCGTCTCTAATTATAACGTTGCGAAATCGAGTTTATCAACAACTATTGTCCGTGCGATGTACCTACTAGTGAAGTATTGGTACCTAGATGCTAAATTTCATCTCATAAATTGTTCCCAAGTCTACCTATAGGTGGCGGAAGAATTGATTCCATTTTCCAGAGATTTAAAAGTTGTGGTCTCCACTAAAATCAAACGGCTGTTATTGGTTTATTATTTCCAATAATAAGCCTATGTGATCGTACAGCAAAAAAATTTTATAACCCCCCCTCAAACTTTGTCACTTTACGTTTCAAGGTGCGAAGAATCCAAATTTGAAATGTCCGTCCGCCGTCCGGGCCATAAAAGACCTAAGAATTGACTTTAAAAACCCGTTCTTTCGCACATAGACTCCATTTGAGGTCTAGTTGGTCCTAACGTTTAACCATCCCGATAGCTTTACTCGCATAGATGTCATGGGCCAAAAACGGGCGAAAAAGTGTATTTTTCGAGGCTTCGAGTGTTAGACTGACGTGATGAAACTCCAACCTGCTCAACCACAACTGCGCAAGCTAATCTTCCACGGTTAGGATAACAATGGGCAGTAGGACTTCGCAACAGAACACTTTAGGACCAGATCATGCACGACCACAACTGCACGACCTAATAATTATTATTCTCATGTTAGGATAAAATTCACTCATATCAAAATGCACAACTTTCAAATGAATGTTGATGGAAAAATATGAGTGATATGATAGTGCAAGCGTAATAGGGCGGTGAACCTCCGGTTGTGAGGTACACCTAGGGAGTACCTCCAGGGTGGCGTGGAAAACTTCCTACACTTGTATTGCTTTCGAATTTCACGTTCCTTCGAGGCATGAATATGGGTGATTCTCACAGAAAGGGGCAGAAGTGATGTCCGGACCAGTTGCGGCGACCCAATAAGGATTTGGGAGCTGGCGAAGGTCTTAAATTGTAGTATAGGTTTTTATCTAGAACCCTTTTTTCCATTTTTAGGTTATGTTTATTCCTTTAAATAGAAAATTAACTAAATATAGTCAAATCGTCATCGACCTGTCCTGTCCCAATGCGACCTTCCCAACTTCAAACTTTAATTACAGGTCTTTCCGCTTTTGAGTTTGGATTTTATTCAATTTTTCTACATCAGTATGATTTCTGAGATGCGTTTCTGATCGATAAAATTAATGTAGAACCGCTAGAAAAGTGTATTTGGATGGAAATATGTGTGTCCGGAGCATCGCCGTCATCGACCTGTCCAATATTGTTTTTCGAATTTTCGCGGTCACAATTGTATTTTAGCGGGTTTTTTTGCCGCTTTTTTTATTCGCGCGCTTCTCAGTTACCAGAAAAACCACCATTCGTTTTAATTCAGTCAACTCGTGGTCATCAGCGGGAGCAGATGTGTGCTGGACCGTGGGTTGGTCAATCACAATCGTCAAAAACCTGTCCACTTTTTTAAAGTGAGTACTTGAACTCAATTTTTTCTTATGGTATTTTTATCGTGCACCGAACGGACTAGTTTCATGTTATATGCCAAATTTGGGAAAAAGCTTGCCACAAGGTGAAACATTTGAGAAAAACTGAAGAATCGTCATCGACCTGTCCATCATCGACCTGTCCTCTCCTGAAAATTCGAGGACAGGACGATGAGGAAAAAGGCAAATCTATTATGTTTTTTGGATTTTCTAGTATTCCCGTATTCTCGCATTTAGTAATCCAATATTCTCGTATTGACCATTCAAAACACATATCTACTTAGCCGAACGTTGTGAAGGTCTACTAGGACTAATTCGAGAATTTCTGTCATTCTTCGTTTGTTGGATTCGCCCTACAGTGGTCACGTTTTTCGGTCTTTTGACTTGAAATGTTGAGGGTTAACGTTTCTTGGCAGTTATAGCAAATTTTCCTTTTATGATGCCAGGACAGGGTGGTGATGCAAATGGTGAGAATCAACGGGTCGCATCATCGCCCTGTCCGCCTAAATTTTTAAATATTTTTTTTCTGAATTAATAAAAGCGCTACTGTTTGGATTTGCTTCGAATTTCGATACATACGATATAGAGAGCATCTGTGATTTTTTTCAGCTCGATTCGATCACTTTTTCTTTTTTCAAAAGTCAAACTCAAAACTGACCTTTTCTGTGAGAATCACCCATATACGTTTTTTTCTAGGTCATATTTGTATGTTAATACCAATGCTTTGCCTATGCATATTTAATAACATTTCCTTTCAACTCTTCGTACGTACTTAGATAATGATATTATAAGGCAATGATTATTTGAATAGATAGGACCCCAAATCGAGAAATATAAACATACGTATAATATAACTACCTATAGAAGTATAGGTTGTGGCAGCTCGAAATAGGACACGCCGAGGAGTCTGGACGGGCCTTATGACGTACGCAAGCCAACTAAAACTACGATCATACTCAATTGAAAAAATAATAAACCTTTTTGAAATAATTTGCAGCGTTTTACAGTGGTAAAATTTCCACTCGCATTTTACGTTTTAGACTATACTGAACAACTTTCGTTCCGTGTCTTTCTCTCTCTACCTCTGTGAGTGTATGTCCGCAAATTCTTGTAACAAGCTTAATTTCCACAATATTCAACCAATCCTTATGAAATTTCCTTGGTATGTGTGGGTTAGCGTGAAGATGTTCCCCTGGGAGTTTCGTAGTTCTCAAATCAATACTTCACTCGGCGAATGTCATCAACCATTATTTTCTCATGCCCCCGTTGTCCGTTGTCAAGTTTTGAGGATAGGAAGAAGAGGTTAATTTGAACATTCCCTACCAATTTCAACATAATCCTATCATTAGTAGCTATTGCGAATGCGCGAATATGTATTCCTTTTTAAACGAACCTAATTTCAACAGTTTTCATCTGATTTTGTTCAATTTCTTAGGGAATGTGCGGATTAGGCTGTAAATGGTCTACTATTGATTCCATACTTCTCAAATCATTAGGTACTCCACTTTGGGCATCTGCAAGCATAATTTCTTCAAGCATAATTTTTTTATGCCCTAGTCGTCCAATCCCGCTCAAATTTGGTGCATAGTTGGGGGACAATGGTTTAATTATTCCATGTTAATTTCAACATGATTGCATCATTATTAGCTCCTGTGCATGCGCGAATGTGTACGCCGTGAACAATGTCTAGTTTCATCAGACTTTGATTTCATTTTCTGGGAATTCGTGAGTTAGGCTGTAGATTGTACCTACCCTACAAATTTTATTTTTCTCAAATCATTACTCCATTTTGTGCATGTCCTTACGTAAATTACTTCAAGCACAATTTTCTCGATTTTTTAAACATCTTTACGGAGAAGCATAAAATTGCGGGGTCTTGAAAATGTAAAAGTGTGAACCCTCCTCAGAGGCAAGATGCGCCATATATATATAGACCAATGATCTGCGTAGGAGGGCTATCAAACACGAAATAATAAATCGGTGCATTATAATTTGCAGCGTTTTTCAAATCCATTCATACAATCTACAATATTTATTTATTGGACTCTCATGTTTATATACCTTTGTCATTTGAACTTCGGGGCAGTTGAGAGTCACAACGTAGCCTCTAGCCGTTTCGAAGCACCACGTGTAGGACCAGGGGCCGCGATATCGGTAAGTGAATACGTCCTCCGAGTCCGGTTGTACGTATTGCCTTCTGTTGCACTGCTGTCCTCGTATGAGCGCACCAGACAGGCTGGAACACAGTTTGGTGATGTGATTAAAACGCTGCAAATTATTACATAGAAGTTTATCATTTCTGTATTGTATAGCTCTTCTACACAGAACACCTGTCTGTATTATTAAACAAATCATTTGGCACTTGGGTATCTCATGTGTCTGCATAGAAGAAATTAAGTTTTAAAAAGATGTACTTATTTAACAATGCACGTCATCGCACGTTTTCTACTTGTCAAAAACTTGTTGTATATGAATTAAACTTAAGATCTCTAAAAGAAAAACGTACTTACGACCCCGTGAATGGAAACAGTGAATAAAAATAGCCACATATCTGAAGATATTGAAATTTAATTTTATCATTCGGTTTATGTATAGAATGGTAGATTGGAATACGACTACAAAGATCAATACCAATGTTTCAATAATAGCTCGGACTACAGGGACCACCTCAAAGTATACCCTTGAGGACGAATATATATATATATATATATATATATATATATATATATATATATATATATATATATATATAAATATATATATATATATATATATATATATATATATATATATATATATATATATATATATTCGAGTTCAACCTCACAGTTGCATAAATCCTAAGTGGCCACTTGAAAGGTCTACTTTGAATTTCAATATAAAGGGAAAATATGTCCTTATCAATATGCTAATAATGTTCTTTCAGATGCAATTAGGTATACCTGCTTAACTGCTTAGGCTTAACTGACTTAGTAGATGTAGGTGATGTAGAGGATGTCTTGCTTCAGATCGATGTGGTGGTAAAGCCAAGTCCCAGTAGGCACCAAATCGTCACCAAGAGTAGAGATTTACCAGGTAGCAACAAAAATTCAGCAGGAATACTCCAGATATAAATTGAATGTAGGACAATGGACAATAAGGGATTTTCAAAGACCAGTTTGAAATGATACGAACTCAATAACTCGCGACGAAGTTGTGGAAGCCCATTATAAAACGGAAGTTAGTGAAAAACGTTGTCTATTTCCACGAAAAATAAGGAGTTACTCTATTAAATCGATTTCGACGGTTAGGCCATCATCAGTAACAAACAATAACTGAAGATACATTAGAAAGGACACAGCTTTTATAGTAACAGGTGAAGGGAGATTGAATCCCATTGGTCGAGAGAAAGGAAAGGGGCAGGAGGTACAACAAATCAAGTGCAAACAAGGTGACGGGGGATTATAGCTAATTAGATGAAGTGAAAGGGGGAAATAACTAAATATGGTTTCAACATTGTGAAGGGATAATTCCAAGCTTTATAAAAATGGACCTATTAGTGGTGAAATATATTGAGGTATATCCTCATTTAAACATTTACCAGATCTGTCACTTTTGATAATTTCGAATTTTTCAAGTACATTCAACATACCTCCCTTCGGACAAAAATGAAGAAATTCTACAATTTGTCTCTATCAAATCAAAATTGTAACTATGATTAGATTCCTTAAGATGTTTCGCAAATGTAGACTTACCCATATTTTCACTGAAATCCTCCTGATGCTCGTCTATTCTTTTCCTGAATTTCCTACCAGTTTGACTGCAATATTCGTAGCTACAAGAACATTTTAGTTTATAAAACCCACTTTTATCCTGAACATTGATTTAGCCGGAAATAAGAGGTCTTCAATGAGTGACGCTTACCCTGTGACGTCATACGGTTCATGTAGTCATGTACCGAGTATCCATAACACATGGTTTATCATTGCATTTGTCAAAAAGCGTATTGTATTTTGTTTCTGAATATTTTCTATTATGAAAATATTTATACAATCTAATGTACCCATTCGCATAACATGTTCTTGCTTATAAGCTTCGAAATTGTGTAAATTCAATGAAGATTAGCTTAAGCCGAATCATGTAGTTGGTAACATTGTACGCGTTCAGATGCCTTCCGCGTATGTACGCTTTCCCACTCCCCTTTCGTACACCAGCCGTCTTACGACATAGCTTGTTCGCGTTATTACTGCTCTTTTGCATTTCCAATCATAATTCGAGTGATTCAATAGTTTATTGAATAAACTAGTATCAATCAAGTCAGTGTTTCGTCTACATATTTGCGATTCCCATCTCCAGACCTTCGTTTCAACATTGAGTTCGTTTCATAATGTTTAATGGATATTTGGTATGTTTCGTTTGCACTCAAGTAGATTGGCTGTCTCAAATAAAGTAGTATCACCTTCCCATAATAAGGTATACTTATCCATTGCTTTTCTTCTAAATTTACATCTTCCCTAGCCAGATTGGAAACTTTTTCCCTACTCTTTTTTCTAAGAACATTATCCCATTATGGTATCAACGAGATCTCCTCCATATCCGTTACTAGCCGCTATGCTTTTGATAATGGATTTTTCTTTTGATAAATTTTGTTCACTCAATGGAATAGACAGTGCTCGGTTAATCCTACTATGGAAGGCTGCATGCTTATGGACTAAAGGATGATTTGAAGTACAATCTATAGTTATATCGCTAAATGTATATTTTCTATAAATTTAAAAATCATGCTTTTCGTTTACCAAAGAGATGGATAGATATAAAAAGTTGAGTTTATTTCCGCCTAAATAGATGGTAAATTTGATAAATGGATCTAATTTATTGATTTTTTCGTGAAAAGAATTTAGTTGTCTTTCGGTGCCTTTCCATAGAATGACAATATCTTCGGCATAAGAATGAAGGAAATAACTAAATATGGTTTCAACATTGTGAAGGGATAATTCCAAGCTTTATAAAACTGGACCTATTAGTGGTGAAATATATTGAGGTATATCCTAATTTAAACATTTACCAGATCTGTCACTTTTGACGGGATAAAAATGGGGTTTATAAACTAAAATGATCTTTTGGCTACGAATATTGCGGTCAAACTGGTAGGAAATTCAGGGAAAGGATAGACGAGCATCAGGAGGATTTCAGGGAAAATAAGGGTAAGTCTACATTTGCGAAACATCTTGAGGAATCCAAACATAGTTACAATTTTGATTTGACAGATAGATAGTTTGTAGAATTTCTTCATTTTTGTCCGAAGGGAGATATGTTGAATGTACTTGAAAAATTCGAAATTATCAAAAGTGACAGATCTGGTAAATGTTTAAATGAGGATATACCTCAATATATTTCACCACTAATAGGTCCATTTTTATAAAGCTTGGAGTCATCCCTTCACAATGTCGCAACCATATTTAGTTATTTCCCCCTTTCACTTCATCTAATTAGCTTCACCTTGTTTGCACTTTATTGGTTGTACCTCCTGCCCCTTTCCTTTCTCTTGACCAATGGGATTCAATGTCCCTTTACCTGTTACTATAAAAGCTGTGTCCTTTCTAATGTATCTCCAGTTATTGTTTGTTACTGATGATGGCCTAACCGTCGAAATTGATTTAACAGTTTAACTCTTTATTCTTCGTGGAAATAGACGTTTTTCACTAACTTCAGTTTCGAAATGGGTTTCCACAACTACGTCGCGAGTGATTTAGTTCGTATCATTTCTGTTTATCAATCTGAGGATACGTATACCTTTAGCGGAAAGGAACATGTGGTTCAATCAACAGTGTATTTCTAACCGTGTAATTCCAAATTTTGTACGAATCCAATGTGAGCACCCTTCAGGAGCTGCAGTCCTCAGTCAGTATAGTGTTCGTGATATTGCCCGGGAGAAACTGTACTATATGTTTCAAGAACTCACCGCCCGCTACACCTTCGGGGAATGGGAACTTATCGAGCAGTATGCATTCGAAGCCGCATGGAAGAAAGGATCGGCGAAAAAGAAGATTCTGCAAGGTAAATTACAACAACTTTTGAAGACTAAAAAGCCAGTCCCTAAGACTCCAGCTCCACTAACAAGGTCTCACCCATTCTTCAAGAAAGTGGAGAACCTGTCTGATGTCGTATTTTCTCCGGCAGGAGTATCCCTTCTTGAGAAAGGGTTGAAGCATAACCCATTTGGGAGACCGCCCGAGTGCTCCCGAGGGGCTGAAAAAACACCTGAGTGCTCCCCTAGAAAAAAAGCGCGAGTGCTCCGACACGCCTGAGTGATCCCGTGTTTGAAAAGTAGCCAGTACAATGCGTTTTGTAAATGTAATCAACTATTACGTGCATTAGGTTCAGTACACAATATTTTCGAACACAGAGTACTACTCAAGAAAAGGTGATCGGACATGAAGTAGGGCATTTAAAAACTTACATAAAAAATTCAACAGAAAAATTTACTTCAATTTCATTAAAACTTATTAGCTTGTTTTAATGAAATTAAAGTAAATTATTCTGTTGAATTTTTTATGTAAGTTTTTAAATGCCCCAAATAAATAAAAAAATAAAACCCCAACAACTGCATCAATCGAAAAATTGGTGTTGTGCAGCTGAAAAATTTTATTAGGAATAACATGTTAATAGCGATGTATTTTTCCTCTCATTTCCCGATTAGAAGAAAACTTTCGATGGGCGGGAAGAAAATTCATTTGCGATGACGTTTCTTTTGACGGCCGCCCATAATTCGTTAGTTTCCATTGTGGTCGTGGGTTCATGGTTATGTGGGGTTTTGTGAATCACCTCACATCCATCTGTTTTAGCGTATGATTCACATCGGATTTGCCCACTCCTTGCACTACAATTCCACCTTCTTACACCCCCAGGTAATCATTTATGATAATTATATTTGAATCCGTCAATAAATGCAACAGCCTCTTGACGGCTTCCGCCACTAACAAATTTCACGTCCGACATGGTGCACGGAGAGAGGTAATCGACAAACTGATGGTAAATGCCCCAAGGATTCATGTCGATTCCAGTGCACTTTCTCTTATTGTCTACGGGATCACTCGGGACAATCTATTTTCGAGATTGCGAAGTGAAGGGGATCACTCGGGTGTCCAACTTTCGCCCCTCGGACTCGACGGGAGCACTGGAGCCGTCGCCCACCCATGTTTCTCCCTTGGAACTCTTGCGACTCGGGACGTAGCATTCTCCATCGAGGCTGGAATGGACCATCTGTCACCATGACCCTACGTGCAGAAGAGATCCAGTCCTCATCAAGATCACTAGGACAACCACCCGGTAAGGAGGAGACTGTCGCAGCTCCTCTGAAGAAGAAGTTTGCCCTGAGGAATATCGTTGCCCTCAACGCAGATAAAGGTAATACAAATGTCATTATACGCTAAAACAGATGGATGTGAGGTGATTCACAAAACCCCATATAACCATGAACCCAAGACCACAATAGAAACTAACGAATTATGGGCGGCCGTCAAAAGAAACGTCATCGCAAATGAATTTTCTTCCCGCCCATCGAAAGTTTTCCTCTAATCGGGAAATTAGAGAAAAATATATCGCTATTTACATGTTATTCCTAATAAACTTTTTCAGCTGCACAAAACCAATTTTTAGATTGTTGCAATTTTGGGGTTTTATTAATTTATTAATAGCCTGTTTTAATGAAATTGAAGTAAATTTTTCTGTTGAATTTTTTATGTAAGTTTTTAAATGCCCTACTTCATGTCCGATCACCTTTTCTTGAGTAGTACTCTTTGTTCGAAAATATTGCGTACTGAACCTAATGCACGTAATAGTTTATTACATTTACAAAACGCATTGTACTGGCTCTTTTTCAAACACGGGATCACTCAGGCGTGTCGGAGCACTCGCGCTTTTTTTCTAAGGGAGCACTCAGGTTATGCGGAGCACTGGCGTGATTTTTCTACGGGAGCACTCAGGTGTTTTTTCAGCCCCTCGGGAGCACTCGGGCGGTCTCCCGTTTCCACACAGCCCATGTGCACGGATGTGACCCAGGACTAGGTTGTGTTGGGAAAATTGTACTGAAATAGGTTGATTTTCAACCACTGACTTCTCAGAATGTAGCACATGAGTTTGGTTTAACTATGTGCCAATGGGTGACTACGCGAAGCTCCCCGTCCGAAGTGAAAGTCACTTGCGCTGTACTCGGTGCTCCCCGGTAAGTTCTAGCAGGCATACGCGAAGCGTCCCGTGCCCCCCATTTGTGGATAGTGACGTTGCGAAAAGGGTGCTCCATAATAATGTGAAACGGAAGACTTTGGAAAACATCTCATCCCGACCATCAAAGGTTAGTTCAATAAGTTAGCTTCGATAAAAAAATCAATGAAAAATTGGAACGAAATAGTGAAATCGTGAATAGACTGCATGAACGTATAAAGTTATTTCATGATGTTAAGCGAATTTTCTTAGAAAAAAATGAAGCTATTGCTATAGCTCAAAGAGTTTTGGAGAAAATCACTGAAAAACGGCTAAAAATTGTTGTTTATTAATTTTTTGCACAATATTATTATCCAAAGTCTTTGTTTGAACATAATAAAATTATTTAGTACAAGTTTTTTTGCAATAGAATTCATAGTTGGGCACACAAACTGCTCAAATATCAACTCAATTCAACACAAACGATCGCGACTTCCTCAAAACATTTTTTTTGTATTTTGCATTTTGACTTTTGTAATGCCTAAAATCTAGGTTACTGCATTAGGTGACGTTCGTATATAGGTGGCGGGGATCTTTGCGTGCATGAGGAGAAAGGAGGCGGGGAGCTTCGCGTACATAAGGAGAAAGGAGGCGGGGAGCTTCGCATACACTAAGAGAAAGTAAGCGGGGAGCTTCACGTATAAAAACTCGTCGATGGGGAGCTTCGCGTATGCGCCCGAATTTCCAATGACGCCTGAACTCCAAGGAGCATACTTATTTTCGATTTCACGTAGAAATTTGGATCTGTGAGAGGAATTTGTGAAAATCGAGAAGCAGCAGTATCAGGTTGTGTGGCGGAAGGAACGTCAATAGCGATACGAAGAGTAATCACAGCTTCAAATATTATGACATGATCTGGATCATCGATCATGCATGGAAGATAAGGTACATGATGTAATTCCTTTGACAGGGAGCGGGCCAATTTGTCCGACGCCAGTGACTTGATAGGGACACGGCTTCCGAGGAAGTCCTAATATTTGGGCAAGTGATTCGGATATGAAATTAACCTCAAATCCACTATCAATTATGATGCGACAGAGGCCATACCACTGACCGGACGAATGAAGGATTCGTACCTGAGTGGTACCGAGAAGTACTAGAGTTGAAGAAACATAGCGATTTTCAAGGCGACAAGAAAGGACATTAGTAGTGACCGCCGAACTGGATGAAGCAGCTGTACCATTTACGGTAGTGTGTACTACCGGAGAATTATGAAAAAGCGATTGTGTTTCGTGTTGGAAAACCACCGACATTGGCCTAACGAAGAACAAGGTTTGTCAGGATGATAATATAAACAAATCGTGCAATAATTCAAGGATTTGATTGTGTCAATACTTTGTGGCATGGGCATTTCTAGGAATTTCCAACACTTGATAATCCTATGTGTACCCTTCGAACACAATTTACAAAGATTCAATGACGAAGCCCTTTTCTGATTATCAGTTGATTGTGTTGCGAAAAATGTTTTGCGTGGATTGAGTTTAGTGACAATAGATGATTTGTTATTTTCCTTATTAGCATCTACAGGTTTTAGTTTAACTGGATCCTGATTCGATATTTCATGAATTAAACACTGATTCTGAAGAAAAGATATGAGCTTGTCGTAAGTGAGAACGGGTGTGGATATATGTTCCTTTTCGAAAGCTTCACGAGTACTATAATCCAGCAATCTTAAAATAAATTGTAGTAGAAGTGTACCGCCAAGATCGGGTAATTTCATTCTCTTGATCGCCTCAACATCAATATTAATAGTGTTTACTATCTCCCTTAGTTGCACGATGGAATGTTGTTTGATCGGTTGCATGTTCAAGATTTTGTTGAAGTGATAAGAAATTCTAACTCTCTGATTGCCATATTTAGCTTTCAATGTTTTGAGAGCGGGATTATAGTTAGCTGAATTATATGGAATAGAATCGATTAAATCCTTAGGTTCACCGACTAAATGGGATTTCAAATAACTAAATTTCTCGGTCGTAGATAAATCGTGATTTTTTATGACCATTGATTCAAAGACAGAGATAAAGGATTCAAAAGATTGAATATCACCTGAGAATTTAGGTATTTTGATTTCTGGTAAAGGTCGCCTCGAAGATTGAGATGTTGTAAGTGCAGCAGTACTGGTAGAAGGTTGCGAATTGTATTTTTCAAATTCAGAAATACAAGCAAAATATACGTCATCAAAACTCAATTGAACTATAGCAGTATCATCAGTTAAATCAGGATTGACGGAAATTAAACGTTCTATCTCGATGAGAATTTCTTCGAATTTGGCTGACAGAGCTTTAAGGTTCTTGCATCTTGCGATGAAATTATCTGTTTGTGCAGGTAATTTAGAAATTAATGCGTAAGTGGCTTGCTGTTATTGCCAATATCGTTCACGACGACCCTGGAGTGCCTTCAAAGCCTCCGCTGCCTTGGACATTGTGAAGGATGGAGAACGTAAACAAAGGCTTAGCAGAGTTCTCGGATAAACTAACACCCTGGATAACTAGAGGCCTGATTAAATCAATAAGGATAAGAGATAAACTGAAAAAACTTTCGACGAAAAACCCACTAAATTTCAATTTAAAGGAAAAATCAAATCGTTATAGAAATAAAGTAAAGGAGTTAATAAGAGCAGCGAAGAAGACATACTTTGCCAATGAAATAGAGAAAGCCCAAGGTAATATGAAAAAAACTTGGGACACTATCAAATCTGCAATACGAGGAACAAACGGAAGAAATAAATCAGAATGTCCACTGATCAAAGAAATAATGAAAAATGATCACGTCCCGGAAAATGTAGCGCGTAAAAAAGCTTGCGATTCACTAAACTCATATTTTTCCCAAGTAGGAGAAAAGCTCGCTGCGAAATTCTCAAATATTCAGAAGCCCCCAGATCCTCCGCCTTCAAATGAGGTGGCGGACACAATCTTTTCTCTTAGAATGATGACGGAGACAGATCTCGACAAACTACTACAAACTATGAAGGGATCCTCGTCACCAGGTATAGACGGCATCCAGGTACATCTTATAAAAAACCATATAACGAGTCTGAAAAAACCTCTTCTTCACATATACAATCTTAGTCTCACAACAGCAACATTCCCTGAAGCATTCAAAGCTGCAAAGGTCATCCCAATTTTCAAAGGCGGGACGGTGGGTGAACTCGGAAATTATAGACCAATCTCTATGTTAAGCACGCTGTCCAAAATACTGGAGAAATTCGTGAAAAATCTGCTGTACTCATATCTTGAAGAAAACAATTCAATAAACATGAACCAATTTGGTTTCCGCAAAAATAAAGGGGTAAATGATGCGGTATTTGCACTAACCACGGACCTTTACGACATTAGGGACAAGAACAAGAAAGGTGCTCTCATTCTACTCGATATCGCTAAAGCATTCGATGCAATCGATAGAGAACAACTTATGTACAAGTTAGTTAAATTAGGAATCATAGGCCCCAGCTTAGAATGGTTTAAGAGCTACTTGAGAAACCGAACCCAACGAGTGGCAATCGGCGAATGCTCTAGTGAAGAAAGCAATAATGATTTTGGTGTAGTTCAAGGAAGTACATTGGGTCCACTATTGTTTTTGGTGTATATAAACGAAGTGGCATCTCTAGAACTACCCAATACCAAAATGTATTTATTTGCGGATGACACTGCCGTGTTAGTTGAAGGTGACACGTGGGAGAATGTATATAGCAAGGCAAACCTAGCAATCAATGTGATTGGACGATGGTTCTGTGAAAACTATCTTACATTGAACACTAAAAAGTCAAAATTAATTATTTATGGAGGAATGAAATCATATGTTTACGATAAAAATTTAAGCATCATACTACATACATGTAGATCAAATAATAACTGTTCCTGTGGGAAAATAGAACGTGTAGCTGAGCATAAGTATCTTGGGTTAGTCTTGGACGAAGAGCTAAACTGGAAACCTCATATTGACTATACTCACAATAAAATTAATAAATACATGTATATATTCTATAATATTCGACACACACTCCCTAGAAATACGATAAAACTAATTTATTACAGTATGCTACAATCTGTACTTCAATATGGCATAATTGTTTGGGGTGGGACATTCTCAACCCATATTAATAAATTACATGTACGCCAAAAAATCATTGTAAAAATTATGCTGTCTTTACCGATTAGGATCCATCAAACAATGTATTTAATATCGCTAAGCTATTTACTATAAGGCAATTATATATTAAAAATTTACTTCTGCAATTCCATAAGGATCCACAAATAATAGGTTCACAACGTAACCCAATGTATACAACAAGGTACGTAGCCGCAGGAAATGTAATTGCACCCAGACCAAGACTAACGTTGTCAACTCACAATCCGAAATTCGTTATTTACATTATCCACAGAGCGCTAGAGGGCCATATGAAAAATGCTCAAAGTTTCACAAGACAAAACTACAAAAAACATATTTTAACCTGGCTTGTAGAAAAGGGGGAAGCGGGATGTGAAACTGTTTTAAGCAGTATTTATGTACAGTGATTATTTTAGAAAATTATTATAAGAACATTATATACATAACATTATATTTTTAAGTACCGTTTGTATCATAGAATAGATAGATTGTAAGACATGAGCGAATCACCAAGACCTTCCCCAACAACACGGGCCAAGCCTATCGTTGGGAAAGAAATCGAAGTGAGTAGCTTAAGTTGTTCAATTTGTACCATATCTATAAAATGAATTTGTATGATTAAAATAAATAAATAAATAAAATAAATAAAATAAAATAAGCCTACTGATAAGAATACTTGGTACCAACCTAACTTGTTTTGGCTAAAAGAGTGTAACTCCTACGCAACGCAATTCTAATATGGCTGACCACAATGAACTATATTGTTAGGGAGTTGGATCATGTGTTTGTTTGTTTGTTTAGTTCCCAAGTCGAGATTTCCTGTTGTCAACAGTTTTGAGTTGTAGTTTCGTTCTGACAAAGTTTCGGATATTAAAAAAGTTAATTTATCGAATTATTGACTATTTGTGAAGTTCTTAACAAGTGGTGTCAGAAGTGGGATATAATGAGTGACCGTGGAGAACGCCACGAGGATGTTGAGGGACGATGTATGCGTAGTGGAAGAATTGTACCTAGTGGCACTCCTAGTTGGGTTCCGTCCCATGATTCCATTCCAATAGAAGGAAATGTGGGTTTGCAAACGGACGATTCAATGGTGGGAATAGGCCTTGGAGCGCTTACAGGCGCCTTCCAAACCCTCCAACTGAATATGGAGACCTATCGTCAGACAATCAATGCCCAGTTAAGAGGATTTCACGAGGACATGATTCAGGAGTTGAAGGTGTTGCGTGACGACAACCAGCAAAAGGACAGGCTACAATTGATGAATGTTCGTAAGGAAACGGGGGAGGGGCAATATCAACTGAGTAGGAGTCAAATACAACCCGGGCGGTATGATGGGACAGCATGGTGGGGCGATTATTTGTTTCAGTTTGAAAGGATAAGTAGGGCAAATGGTTGGCAAGATGAAGAGAAGGCAACACAGCTTATTTCTGCACTGCAGGAGTCAGCTCTAGCAGTGGTTACCAACCTGGGCTCCGACTCTTCCTATCAAGAAATGATAGAGGCTCTAGAGCAGCGTTATGGAACAAAAGGAAGAGAACATCTATTTATGCACCAACTGAGGGGAAGGAAATAATACCCAAATGAGGAGTTAACAGCATTTGCTGCACATTTGGAGTCATTAGCCAGGACTGCCTTGCCAGGAGCCCCACCAGCCATTGCTGATGCCATGGCGCTCCAACAATTTTATGATGGCATACGAAGCTGTGAGTTACGGAAGATGATGCTGGCTTACCCAACAACAACTCTGCAGGGAGCTGTTAGTTATGCAGTGCAGGCAGAAGCCAACCTTGTGCGAGCCAATGTTGGTTGTACTCGGTCATCAGTGCGGTTGGTGGATGAAGAATCAAGGGAGTCAGAGGCCGATATGAGATCGGTGAGGCCAGTTCTGTCTCGACCAACAGTCCGGGAGCACGCCAGATGTTACAGCTGTGACGCTAAGGGACATTTAGCTCGGGATTGTCCCACTCGCCAGTGTCTAAGGTGCGATGCCTTTGGGCATAGTGCATTTAACTGTCCCACACGTCACCAGTCGGGAAACGGACGACGGTCATAGACAATGGGGTGCCTGTGACCCAAGACAAAAAAACACCCCACAATCACTGTAGAACAATACCAGATGACAAACAGATTCAGCCAATTGTTTACCGAGTGAGTTCGACAGCCTCCATCATTGTCAAGGGAACTATTAATGGTAAACCCTGTGCGATGGTAGTAGACACAGGTGCCATGGTTACCATTGTGCGTAGGGGTGTGTTATCAGTGGGTGTTTCTGCTGAATCCACCAATCAGCCAATAGTATTACGGACAGTAACTGGTGCAGAATTCCCAGTAGACGGTCAGCTGGATGTGCAAGTGGGTTTAGGAACTGGAGGGACTCGAAGACATACGATTTTGGTGGCAAACATTCATGATGAGTGTATACTGGGGATGGACTTTTTGGCAGCAGCACATTGCAAGATTGATGCAGCTACAGCTGAGGTTACCATGGGAGCCTATGAAACTACCTGTGAGACTTTCAGGTATGATCCACAAAATCCAAATGGTGATATCCAGGTAGTGAACCAAGTTGAGATTGACGAAGAAAGGCGAGCTGGAGGTCTGTCAGAGCTAGAAGAGAGGGAAGAGGTCATTCCAGGCCAGACCACACAACATGTGGAAGATCTTATTCAACGCTCAAGACAAGGTCTCAACAAAAATCAGCAGGCGAGAATGGCCAAATTGGTGAGGCAGTTTTCTGACATCTTTGCAGCGAAGGGCAGTGGTTTGGGAAGAATTGCGGGTGTTGAACATGAAATTGTTGTTGAGCCAGAGATCCCTATACGCCAAAGCCCGCGAAGGATACCACCTCACCTTCTAACTGAAGTTGATACACTGATTGAAGACATGGAGAAGGAAGGGGTAATTGAACCATCTGGTAGTCCTTGGGCCAGTCCTATAGTCCTCGTCAAAAAGAAAGATGGCTCAAAGTGGTTTTGTGTTGACTATAGAAAACTAAATGAGGTAACCACGAAAGATGCACATCCCCTGCCACATATTGACGACTTACTGCAGGCAACTACAGGAAGTTCCTGGTTTTCATCTCTAGACCTCAAAAGTGGATACTGGCAGATCCCAATGAAGAAGACAGATCGCCAAAAGACAGCATTTTGTACGCCTCGAGGGTTGTGGCAGTTTTTGGTAATGCCATTTGGATTGTGCAATGCGCCAGCCACCTTTCAAAGGGCGATGAATAGACTGCTTCACAGTCTCATCCGGAAAGGACGGGTGCGGGTATACCTTGACGATGTGCGGGTCGACGCAGGAAGCTTTGGAGAAATGTTGAATTGGCTCAGAGAGGTTTTCCTGGTCTTCAGAATTAATGGCCTCCAACTGAATGCCAAGAAATGTGAACTGTTCCGCCGTAGCATATCCTATCTGGGATATGTTATATCTGGTCAAGGTGTGCAGACAGATCCAGCAAAGACTGAGCACATCCTGTCATGGCCCACCCCAACTTCAGTGAAGGAGGTGCATAGCTTTGTTCAGTTTTGCTCCTACTACCGCCCATTTGTTCCAAATTTTGCTAGCCGTGCTGAACCTTTATACAAACTGGAAGGGACCAAAGATTGCTTCAGATGGACTACGGAGTGTGAAGCAGCCTTTGGAGACTTGAAGAAGGCACTGACAGAAGCACCTATCTTGGCTCATGCCAGGCTCGACTTACCATTCATTTTGGATGTTGATGCAAGTGGACGTGCACTGGGTGCCGTATTGTCACAGAAACAAGAGGACACAGAGCGAGTGATAGCGTACTACAGTAGATGCCTACGATGTCCGGAAAGAAACTACTGTGTTACAAGGAAGGAGTTGCTGGCCGTTAAGGTGGCCCTGGAACGTTTCCGTCATTATGGGTTAGACAGTGGTGTACCAGTGACGGTGAGGACAGATCATGCTTCACTCCAATGGTTAAAGAATTTTAAGCAACTGGATGGACAGATGGCTCGGTGGGTAGACACATTGTCATCATTCAACCTGCACATTGAATATCGGAGAGGCAGTGCTCATGGGAATACTGATGGGCTTTCAAGACGGCCCTGTTTGGCACAGGAGTGTAAATATTGTGCACGGCAAGAAGAAAAGGAGGGTGTACTGGCCAACATACAGCAGGTTAAGCTTGAGACAGAGGTATCTTGGAAGGACAAACAGTTGAGACCCAGAGCTACATGAAGTCTACCTATGGTTAAATGAAGGCAGCCGGCCAGACTGGCAAGTAGTAGCAGCACATGGGACCACTGTTAAATCACTCTGGGCCATGTGGGACAGTCTGGAACTGAAGTATCAGCTCATATTACAAAACTGGGAGAATGAAACAGGTACCAAGAAGATTCAACAGATTCTGGTCCCACGGCAATGTCGACAGATGGTACTGAGAACAGTTCACAACCTAGGTCATTTCGGTGCACGAAGGATGATCTCAGAGTTGCAAAGACGTTATTACTGGGTAGGCATGCACCGAGACGTAAGAGATTTTGGACATGCTTGCATCATCTGTTGCGAAGGAGGAAAAGGAAGGAACAAAAAGGCACCCTTCCAGAAATATTTGATTGGTGAGCCCTTTGACCGTGTGGCTGTCGATGTCATTGGACCTCTACCACGCTCATCAAGAGGGAACAAATTCATTGTTGTCGTCATGGACTACTTTACGAAGTGGCCCAAGGCGTTCCCTACCCCTGACCAGCAGGCTGAGACAGTGGCATGTGGTATTGTTGATAATGTGGTAGCAAGGTTTGGCGTTCTTAGAAAGCTGCACACAGATCAGGGCCAAAATTTCGAAGCTGCCGTATTTGAGGAAACCATGAAGATTTTGGGGATACACAAGACCAGAACGACAGCTCTCAGGCCTCAAAGTGATAGACTTGTTGAACGGTTCAACCGTAGTTTGCAAGACATGCTCCGCAAGGTTGTCAGCAATCACCAACAGGATTGGGATGAACATTTGTCTTGGGCTCTTCTTGCCTACCGATCTTCCGTTCACCAGGCAACAGGGTTTTCACCTGCCATGCTAACATTGGGACGAACGCCCACCTTACCAGCTGATCTATTGACTGGAGTAGCCCCGACCCATGTGACGCCTACAGACTACGCAGCTGCACTGAAGGACACGTTGAACGAAGCTCATCAAGTTGCCAGTGAGACTCTGGGGAAAGTGGCAGAAGAAGCGAAACGAAGGTACAATGTGAGGGCAGAGCTACCGATATTTGAGGTGGGAAAAAAGGTCTGGCTGCATGACCCAAGGAGGAAGAAAGGGTTGAGTCCAAAGCTGCAGCGACCTTGGGTTGGTCCTTGCACTGTTCGGAAGCAACTCACAGATGTGATTTTCCGAATCCAACTCCCCAGTAAGAAGCATCGGGTTGTTCATGCTGACCGGCTCCGACCCTACTATGAGAGAAAAGAGGATGAAGGGGAATGGTGTTAGGGAGTTGGATCATGTGTTTGTTTGTTTGTGTCATTTCAGACGAGAGACACATGGATCGCATCAGACCCACCCTAGATCTCGACTTGGGAACTAAACAAACAAACAAACACATGATCCAACTCCCTAACAATATATTAAAAAAATAATCACTTTCTTTAATGGACTGTAAACAGGTATGAATATGATTTGGCTCGGAAAGGACCAATTTTATGTACGATACGGAATGTCTATTTAAATTTAAATGTAAAAAAAGAGCAATGATGGAGCAGTGGAAAAAAAGATACATATGTAAGTTGAAATGAAAGGAATGGATGGCTTGAAAGGAACTCACCAGACGGTTAATCGAAGTTGATGTGTACGGGGCCCCGTTTGTCTCCGTCGTTTGCAGGAAGATCATTTACTAGCGAATTGACGTAATAAACGAGTGGGAGTAGCGATGTAAAATGAAAGGATAGTGGTTTAATGCGCTGAAATAGCAGGAGGGTGTTGCGGGACAGAGGAAAGCCGACGGCGAACTGCCTGATCTGATAAAGGTAGGAGTAGAGGTAGATGGATAGGACGACATGTTACGATATACTACCTATCTTTCCACCACTTCCCAACAATATCAATTACCTATAGGTATCATCAATAATCTAAAGGTAAAGATCAAGCATAAATAGAAAGAATAAAAATAAAATATTTTCAATCACGGAGTGGAACGTCAATACTGGTTGGATTTGTAATTTTGTCATTGAATATCTACACAGTTGCAAGATTTGTTACAATTCACCTTTTAATTATTGGACTGCCATATTCTACTTCACCATTGCTATCCTCGCTTATCACTCGTGTTTTTCTTAAGTAAACAGTTTATTATTTACTTGCAGTAGAAACTTCCAGGAGAATTAGGTGTCAGCTTATCTTCCTTGTTATCTCTTACCTTGACCTTATCTCTTTTACGAAAGAAGGTTTGCAAATCCATTAAAAAATATTATTAGTAACAAGTGTCGTTAACTTATTAGCAACCTTCAAGGACTCGTTGTTTTATTTTTCTTGTAAGATAATAGCGTTACATAGTAAGTAGGTTACTTCCTTGTAAGCGAGATTTCGTACGTTTTGATTTATTTTAATGATTAGTTATAAGGCTATCCACGAAATCGGTCCATCCATTTTTGACGTGGTGCTCTGCTGATCACACAACTATGAGTAGATTCCTTTTTGTTTGTCATTTTCAATAATGAACCCTTGTAATCGGCCAAAGGGAAAAATAAAATACCAAATGCCTAGATACTAATGATGAAACACGTAAATAAATACAACCCCCCCCCCCCCTCCCTTATCAAAATTTGTTGGCTTACGTTTTTAAATAGGCACGTAGAATATAAACAACAAATTAAAATAATTACTTACCTACCTATTAATAAAAATCCGGCATTGTGGTTCTTAGCGCATTTCCTAAAAAATACGCTATTGTATTCACTCTATCCGTGTATATGTTTCCCCATAAAAGTGCTTTAAATTGAGAACAGCTAAACTGACTTTGACGGGATGGGTCGCAAAATGATAAGCTATTCAACCAAAATAAAGTGATTTCAAAACCCGTCATTGATAGTCAGCAGCGCGAGCTAATTTCGTGATTAAAAACGCTGCAAATTATTTCACAAAGGTTTATTATTTTTTCAATTGAGTATAATCGTAGTTGTAGTTGGCTTGCGTACGTCATAAGGCCAGTCCAGAATCCTCGGCGTGTCCTATTTCGAGTTGCCACAACCTATAATTCTATAATTATATACGCATGTTTATATTTCTCGATTTGAGCTCCTATCTATTCAAATAGTTATTGCCTTAATAATATCATTATCTAAGTACGTACGAAAAGTCGAGAGGATATGTTATTAAATATGCGTAGGAAAAGCATTGGTACTAACACACAAATATGACCTAGAAAAAAACATATTTTCATGCCTCGAAGGAACGCCTCGCCGTACCCACCTCATGGTGCCGCGGTGTATTATATGGGTATAACACGTAAAAGCAATAAATATCCATTCTCCTACACCCTCTGCTACGCCCCTGGTCACCCCAGACACCACAAGGTGCCGCGGCGCCTCCTCTCACTCCACCCCCCGCCCCCCCCCCCTCACCACCAACCATGGCCCTCTGCCAAGCGTGCCAGGCGTGCGTGCTTGCGTAATTCTAACACTCAAAGCCTCGAAAAAGACATTTTTTCGCCCGTTTTGGCCCATAGCATCTATGCGAGTAAAGCGATCGGGATGGTTAAACGTTAGGACCAACTAGACCCCAAATGGAGTCTATGTGCGAAAGAACGGGTTTTCTAAGTCAATTCTTAGGCCTTTTATGGCCCGGACGGCCAACGGCGGACGGACATTTTAAATTTGGATTCTACGCACCTTGGTGGAATCAGTGGGGTGTGTGAGCACCAATTACCGAAATTCCTAAGCAGAAGAATGGATGATGGATAATTTTATACTCGAAGAACCACTCCCTTCCAAACGGGAGAAAAATATATATAGTTGTTGGTAGAGTAATGAAAAGATAGATATAAGTTAGTAGATAATGTGCAATATATAATTGTAGATCAAAACAGGTGTATACACATCCTAGGTTTTCTATAATTACCTAAGTGGCCACCAAAAAGGGAAGATATATTGCAAACAGTATGTAGGTACTGAGTTTTACAACTATAAACAGTTCGGATCGCTTTCTATTTAAAAGTTCGTAGGATTCGATGGTAAAATGATGAAATCCTGACAGGAAGGTAGGTATGGATAGGTCGAAGAAGCACGTATTCGCGATGAGTACCAAAGGCAGTGACGTGGCAGGTAAGTATGAACGATTTAAATGTTGCAGGTAGAAGAATAGATCAGGTAATGGTATGTATTTGAATTAATTGCCTCGCAACGGTGAGTTACCTTGTCTGCTTTTGTTACCTCTGACAAGTATCCTCCCTTCGTTCAACTGTCGTCTGTCCAACTTCTGAACCGGCCTTGTAGTAAAAACTGGTTGGATTGGTAGCGAAATACGTGATTGAGAGCGAATTGATAGAAGTTGAAAAGCAATAGTTGAAAAGCAATAGTTGCAAGTTGTAGGAAAATTCGTTTGATAATGATGGCGGAAGATGCGCACAGGCCGTGCGCAGTAGCGTCGGAGAATGTTCCAGAAAGATTTGAGATCACATCACGATTTACACTTTTAATGTCCGTTCAGTTGATTTTAAATAAGGTATTAGTTTAATATAAATGTTAATAATAATAACAATTAATAATAATGATAATAAATTGGAATATGTGATAACAAAAGAGAGAACAAGGGGATCCAATGGGGATCATGGATCATATCCCACCTCGGCGCATGGATCTTATCAACCATCTGGACAACTAACGATATGTACGGAACCACTGCACATTTGAAAACAGTGATAAGAACAACCCAATAAGTGGTAAATAGACTATTTAAACAGGTGAAAACAACAAGTGAAAACAAAATTGAATAAATTGAGAAACAAGAACATCCGCTGTGTGAGATTTTCACACTAATTCCTATGCTATTTAACCGTAGAAGCTGAAATCTGAAACGGAACATGTGAGACATGTATGATAGAAATTTCAAGGGGAAAAAAATTTAACCCACTCAAAATATGTTGGTTCACGTTCCAAAATGCGTCGAATACAAACCGCTGCAAATTATTACTTAAAGTTTAATTATTTTCGTGTTAGATAGCCTTTCTACCCAGATCAGTGGTGTGCAATATTAAACCCCTTATGTTGTCTAATAATAATATAATATCGAATTTAATATCTAACCGATAATGTATTATCAAAACTCGGAGCTTCATGCCTTACAAATGGGCTCACCTCTTTTACGAATTATGACAACGTTGGGTTGAAAAGGGTTGTGTAGAGTGTATATTGAAATGAAACTATACTTGTTCATGGCACATCCTTAATTACAATAACATACCTAATCATTTCAGTAATTCAGTTAGAAAACAATCAGTTTCAGAAGACCCACAGCTGATAAGTAGTCCTCCAAATCTCGTAAAATTGTTTTCAAGGTAATCCAAAGGAGCTAAGTAAATTTAAAATTTCATCACCATGGTTCAATCAGCAAAGAAATTAGCCTCTGATGTTTCTCAGCTGATCAGATCACCTTCATACCTCGTAACCGTATTCAACGTGTATCAAATGCCTTTTCAAATTTCATCAACTACCTACCGTAGATCAATATGTCAAGTTTATTCAAGATGTATAGAATATAAAACGCTGCAAATAATTACTCAAAGGTTTATTATTTCTGTATTAGATAACCCTCGTACGCAAATCACTTGTTTACAATATCAAACTCCTTATAATAATATATAATCGATGCTCGGAACTTCGCACCTCTCAAATGGATTCACCTCTTAAATACCGCTAGGACCAGGGGCGTCGCTATACAAAAATGTTGAGGGGGGAGGGGGAGGGCGTATTATAAAATTCCCAACTGAACCAAAAGTTTTCCCAAATCCAACATAAGTTAAATAAAAAGAAGACAACGAGTAGTATCACTTGTTAATTACATCTTTGGTTAATATCTATTGCCTGGTACTTACACCTAATACTTGAAATGACCATTTTTATGTGAATTTTTATACGAAAATTTTATCACATATCATTTTTAATAATATCGCAATTTTAGTTTTAGATTAAGACCATAATTGGGAATGTTGTCGTTATTCGAAAGTTGGAAAATATGTAAAACAGCTCGATAATGTTGGATATCATGTGATAAAAAGTTCAGTACTAGTGTATCAATCTCGCGAGTGTTTCTTTCCTAGTGTAATTAGGATGGTACATGGCGCAGCCTCAGTGAAAACATTAAGGATGGCGAAGAAAACGAACATGAAAACAAGGACTGGAGAGATGTAGGATGAGCGTCTGGTTCCAGTTGAAGCAGCGATATATGTATTTAGGAGTCAATTTGAAACATTGACTCAAGCAGTTGTAACAGCTACCGCAAGTGGACATCTGACTCTTTCAGACCCTGTGCTAAACAAGCCTCACTGATCAAGTACCTACTGCGGTTCGATCAACTTCGGGACACGATACACCCGATGGCTCAACACCAATTAGAATCAAGGAAGGTTCGAAGATTTCCGGGATCCCGATGCCTGAAAAACTTGAGGAATTCTACTAGATTGATCAGTTTCAACATTGGAGAAGAAAATATCAGAATTTCATGGTAACACAAGGTGCCCACAGAGCTCCAACTAAGCAACTAGTGCCTTTCTCTATTCATTTTTGAGTCAAGAAATTTCGGATGTGCTGCGATTTTTCTTTAAATGTTCAATCCGACTGTAATTATGAGACAGTACCTACCCGAACTGGATGAGTACTACCGAAAGAAAGAGAATGTAAAGATTAGGATGAGCCAGTTCATGAATCGCAAACAAGAAGTAGAAGAGGGAGAAAACTTTTGTTCATGCTGCCGAGGAAAGAAAAACTGTTTCATATTTCTGATCCGTGTCCTCAATGCTATGGGCAATGCCATTCAGATAGTATTGTAAGAAATAACACCACCAAACGACAAGGATAATACGTTTATTATGAACACACGAAATTCACACAACAACCTTTGAAGAGCAGATCACGTGGTTGCGCAATGTTTTTCTGGAGTTTGGCAAGCAGGGCATTAAGCTGAATGCCAAGAAATAATGTGAGCTCTTTCGTCGCACCGTGACTCTTCAACCATTGCAAGAAGGAGTGATCAGTTCTGATGGTTTGGATCTTTCCGTTGTCCAAACCATATGAGGAGAAATGCTTCAGTGCAGCAACACAGCAAGAAACTCCTATTCCGTCACACAGTAGTTTCTCTCTTGCCAAGGAAGACACCGACTGTAGTATCATAATGCTGTCTACTTCTGTCACTGGTACTGAAAAAGTACAGCCCCGACCACCCTTTCACTAGCATCTATATAAATAAATAAATTTGCGAATCCGGCAATACATGTCCCAAAATCGGTGCTGTTGTGAGGGCTGTCTTCAGAACATCAAATGCTCTCTGACTTCCATAGTCCATTTCAAGGTACCTCTATCATTCTGAGCCAGATAAAGAGGTTGAGCTCAGCCAGTATAATTTGGGATGAATGGGCGATAGTATGAACAGAAACCTACCAATGTGCGAACCTTTTATTGTGGACTTAGGAACTCGCCATTTCCCAACTTTTTCCGTTTTTGTTGGATCAGTTGAAATACCTTTCCAGAGACTACATATCCCAAATAAGTCACGGTGCGGCGAAAGAGCTCACATTTCTTGGCATTCAGCTCAAAGCCCTACTTGCCAAACTCCAGAAAAACATTGCGCAACCACGTGATCTGCTCGTCAAAGGTACAACAGTGTGATTTTCGTGTGTTCATTATAAACGAACTATCCTTGTCGTTATGTGGTGTTATTTCTTACAATACTATCTGAATGGCATTGCCGTAGCATTGGGGACACGGATCAGAAATGTGAAACAGTTTTTCTTTTCTTGGGTGGTTTATTATTTTAATCAAGTTAAAACTTGTATAACAGAGGCGGAGAGATCTGCAAGTGTTAATATTCGATTTACTTAGCGCAAAAAATACCTAGAAACGGACCGTAAACTTGTATTTTCAATGAGGGACATTTTTCGTTTTTTCGACCATTTTCATGGCAGAAAGTGAAAAATACGAGGAAAAAATCATGAAAGTCTAAAACAAATTAGTCTAAAACAAAGTGTTTGAAAGAAAATCTCTTGGATGAACTTATTTTTCCCTTCAAGGTTTTCAACCGAACGTGTTATCAATCAATACACTTATTCCAATATTTGTATGTTTCTGCATCACACCCCTGGTTCCCCTGGTCGAATGGAATGGTTTATGTAGCTTACTTACACCCATGAGAAGACACCCAAGATGTTCATTAGGCTTACAGCTGAACTGGTTCCATAACTGTAATTATAATTCGAACAAATGTTATTCATTTTAATTAATAGAGTATACATGGATAATGGAGTATATATGGATAATGTAAATATAAAATATCCAAAAATATCAGGAAATTGGTTTACATAAATGAAAACGTCTATTTTACGGAAAACTGAAAGATAGTTTATTAGTAACTTGTAAGTTGGGAAACAGTTCGAAAGAGACAGACTTGCTCGGACGCTAGGTAAGTTGAAAGGAGAGGGGTTGTTACCCTCTACTGCGTAATATTAGATCCAGAGCTGCCAACTGTATATTCCTTCAAATGAAAGTTTCACTAGCATAATACGCCATAGTGTTTAGTTGTCAAGTGATTAATAATGCGAGTTAATTGTAGAGTACCTACCCTAATTTGTAATTAGGAGGGAAGAACTATTTTTATTTAAAGCTAATTATGTTGGCAGTGTGTGATGCCCTCTCTGATTAGGTTGGCAGTGCATCTTTTCCTTATTCATTATCATGTACTGACCTACCTGAAGCTTGTGATAATAAGTGGAGAATAAACGAAGTGAATTTTGTGTATTTGGAGATTTTACTTTCATCCCCGGACACTACACTGGCGACGAGGAACCCTCCAGTTTTTCCTGAGCTGATCGTGAAACGGACTAAAGCCGAGGAAACTGGCCGACAACATTACCTGGTTCGACGAGCTACCTTTCCATTTAGATCACGGGATGACGTCATCGTTCGTGGGCACGTTGCACCCATCATGGGCCACTGCAAAACCACGAATGGAGAATTTCTTTCGTGCGAATAAAATTGACGATCGCGAACGACAGCAGGCTCTTTTCCTGAACAGTATGGAAGAAGACGCGTATCGGCTGATTTCTAACCTCTGTGTTCCCGCCGTACCCGAAGATAAGACCTATACATTCCTAGTGCAACTGTTCGATGCTCATTTCATTCCAACCGAATCAATTTTTGCGGCTCGCTACCGTTTTCATAACGCCACTCGAGACCACGGCGAAACTCTACAAGATTGGTTATCAAGGCTTCGAAATCTCGGAGGTTTGTGTAAGTTCAAGACCCTCGACGAACACTTGTTGGATCGTTTTGTTCTTGGACTCCCGAAAGGGCCGGTGAAGGACAGACTTTTCGAGGAAGACCCTACGACTTTCACCCTAGACAAAGCGTTGACGTTAGCCACGGCCAAGGAGTCGTCAGCCCATAACTACGACCTTCCCGTCCAGGTATCAGTAAAACAAGAACCTGTCTATAGAACATCCACCAACAACTACAAGAAATCACCAAACAGGAAGCAGACGGAACAACACGGATCACCCAGGAACGATCAGACGTCCCCCTGCAAGATATGTGGAAATCGACATTACCAGACCTGCAGGTACAAGAATGTGAAATGCGATGTTTGTCAAGGAAACCATCTCAAGAAGGTATGTCCTAAACAATCTCAATTATCGACTGTTAAAAATCAACGTTCGGATAGGAAGGGGATCCGTTCAAATTATTTGTCAGAAAATATACCGGAATCTTTGTATCATATCACAGTAGATACCCATGTTCCTTCTTATCTAACGACCCTGCACTTACAAGGTGTTGCGGTAAACTTTGAAATTGATACAGGATGTAATAGCTCAATTCTTCCATTCAGTCTCTATAAAGAACATTTCTCTAATTGTGAAATAAGGACTTCTGATAAGGTCTTCTTATCGTATTTTAATTCTACTGCTAAGCCTGTAGGAAAGGTAGATCTCAATGTCGAATACCAAAATAAGTGTTATGGTCGATACCCATTATTCGTCGTGGATACCGATGGTCCACCATTGCTAGGTAGAAACTTGTTCGAAAAATTGGGTTTTACTGTGACCAAACCTGAACCAACAGTAACACCAGATCCATGTTTTAACACTAGAGGTAACGAACTGATTGTGACCTTAAAAAAACGATTCCCGAAAGTTTTCACGTCGAAACTAGGAAAATATACCAAAGGGGAATGTACTCTCGAACTAAAGGAGGGGGCAAAACCAAAATTTTTCCGGGCTCGCCCGCTTCCTTTTGCTTTGAAACCCCTTGTCGAGCGCGAAATCGACCGCTTGCTCAAGGAGGATATAATAGAACCTGTCGATTATTCTCCATGGGGAACTCCCATTGTACCCGTCATGAAATCAGGGGGTGGGATCCGCCTTTGCGGAGATTATAGACTGACCATAAGTCCAGATTTTCTATTAGACCAGTATCCCCTTCCAACAACAGAAGAATTATTTCACAAATTGCAAGGTTGTAGGGTCTTTGCCAAATTTGATTTGTCACAAGCTTATCAGCAATACCCATTATCGAAACACTGTCGAAATTTAACCACCATTTCCACCCATAAGGGATTATTTCAATACAAGCGACTCCCCTATGGCCCAGCATCGGGCCCGACAAAATTCCAAAAATAGATGGAAAAAGTGGTAGCGGGATTAGAGGGGGTGGTGGTACTCCTAGATGATTTCGGGGTAGGGGCGCCCGACTGGGACACCTTGATAGCTAGGATCACCGAAGTCCTCACTCGATTAGAAGGGGCTGGGCTTACGCTCGCTGAGGACAAATGTGAAATTAGTGATTCTATCGTCTACCTAGGGTCTCGTATAGATGCAAAGGGGTTACACACCACCGATGACAAGGTTAGGGCAGTAGTCGAAGCTCCCCCTCCTCAAAATGTCAAAGTGCTCCATTCTTTTCTTGGGTTTGTTACATATGTTGCTAAATTCCTCCCAAACGTAGCCGATGTCCTACACCCACTCTATCGTCTACTAAAAAAGGATACGCCTTGGAACTGGACCAACGAATGTGAGAGGGCTTTCAAAAAAATCAAGGAGCTCGTATCTAATTATCGTTCCTTAGCTCACTATGATCAGCAGCTTCCCCTGCGTTTGACAGTTGATGCATCAAATCATGGGGTTGCCGGAATTTTATCACAGGTTCAAGATGGTATTGAGGTTCCGGTGGCATTCACAAGTCGTACCTTGGCACCCGCCAAACAATCATACTCATCTATACACCGTGAGGCTCTGGCAATTATCCATGCCGTAAAAAAGTTTCACATCTACCTGTTTGGACGCAGGTGGACGCTGATAACTGATCACAAGCCGCTACTTGCAATCTTTGGTCCAAAGCAGGGAATTCCTGCCTGTGCGTCTAATCGCCTACAACGGTGGGCTCATTTCTTAACCCAATATACTTACGACATGGAGTATGTTAAATCAGGGAAAAATTTTGCTGACTGGCTTTCGAGGGCTCCATTATCAGACACAGTCCCAGATCAGGAAACTTGCGATTTAACCCTGCATTATGTGTTCGAAAATCAAAATGTACCGTTAGTCTACAAAGACATTCTGAAATTTTCCAAGGAGGACCCACTTGTTCAGAAAGCCATTACTTACACCTTAATGGGGTGGCCAGAATCAGTCCCTCCAGATTTGAAAAATTATGCACTTCATAAAAATGAGTTGCACGTAGAGAAAGACATCTTACTATGGGGTTATAGGGTCGTTGTCCCCGCTCAACTTCGAGATAAAATCCTAGAGGAGCTGCATGAGACACACATGGGTGTAGTGAAGGTAAAATCGTTAGCACGGTCCTATGTATGGTGGCCGGGGATTGATCAGGACATAGAAGCGGTGACCAAACAATGCGAAAAATGCGCTGCGTTCAAAGACAACCCCCCAAAGAATTCTTTGATTCCTTGGGAATGGCCTACGCAACCATGGCACCGTATTCATATTGATTTCCTCGGTCCCATTCAAGGCCATTACATTTTAGTCGTGGTTGACAGCCATTCCAAATGGTTGGAGGCTTTCCCTACTAAAACTATGACTGCGTCCATGACCATACAACTTCTCAGGCAGACCTTTGCTAGGTTTGGGCTGCCGTCGGTTCTTGTTGCTGACAATTTTTCGAGTTTCACATCCGAGGAATTCCAGACCTTCCTGGCAGCAAATGGGGTCAAATTCGTTTCAGGGGCTCCATTTAATCCGCGTACCAATGGCGCGGCAGAAAATGCTGTCCGCTCGATCAAACGCGCTATCTTGAGTGCCCTGGGCAAAGTTGATCACCACAATGCGCTAGATCAGGTACTACAACGATTCCTAATGGATTACCGCAATACAAAGCACTCGACTACAGGTAAAGCCCCAGCTGAGGCTCTGTTGGGTCGCCTAATTAGGACTCGCTTTGATTTATTACGTCCTCCACTTGTTTCTGAAAGAGTTCATGAGCGACAAAAAAGACAAATAGATAACCATGGGGGTGACCCAGAACCTGAGTGGACTGAAAATGACTTGGTTTGGGCCAGAAATTATCGTCATAGGGAAGATCCATGGATAGCGGGGATTATCACAAAAATATTAGGACCTCGTAGGATGCAGGTATTCATACCATCTTTAGACTTGACTTGGGTCCGCCATTTCCACCAAATTAGGAAAAGGGAAACCCGGCTGGCGGAAAACACCGTACCGGTGGGAACAGGAATTTTTGCTTTACCAACCACCGCCCAGTCAAGTCCTGCCACAACCCTCGGCAACAGTCCTGTAGTAACCCCACCCCAACCAATACCCCAGCCCACGAGGAAATCCGCTGGAACACAGATGACTCCTGTGGTCCTATCTCCTATGGTACAGCCCGAAGGGGGTGAGTCTGGGGCAATCACGAGATGTACAAGGCGGGTAGTGGTACCGCCGCGACGCCTCACTTATGAACCATTCCAAAGGGACCGAAGGGCCCAGAAGTAATCTCTCCTATTTCTAACGACAGAGAAAATGTTAATTTAAATTTTTATATTATTTTCAAATGATTATTTTGAGATAGTATTATGTACTATTATGTACCATGTATAATGTATTGTATGTGTAATGTGTATTGGATGCACCTACCGTTAAGGAAACATTTATTTATTTATTTTGTAGTAAAAAACACGGGGGAGAGGTGTAGAGTACCTACCCTAATTTGTAATTAGGAGGGAAGAACTATTTTTATTTAAAGCTAATTATGTTGGCAGTGTGTGATGCCCTCTCTGATTAGGTTGGCAGTGCATCTTTTCCTTATTCATTATCATGTACTGACCTACCTGAAGCTTGTGATAATATCGAAGAATAAACGAAGTGAATTTTGTGTATTTGGAGATTTTACTTTCATCCCCGGACACTACATTAATAATGAAAGCACCAAAGTAATGGCGCTCTACGATACGGGGGGGTCAAAACATCGAGTCCTTTCGATCAATGCCCGGGTGAGGGGGGGGGGGGATTAGATGCCATTCAGGAAATTATTAATGAATCTATTGGTAAGGACGTCCATTGACAATCCCGTAGAGAAAAACCTTTACCAAGGATAGCCCGGAAAAAAGGCGTCCAAACCACCAGGGGAGTGATCAAGCCACCCTGTAGTTAGAAGGCCTAGCACGAAACATCCAAGAAAAGGTTTAAAAAAAACTACGTCAAAAAAGGCAATGATTCAGCTAAGGAGAATCAGATTACGAAAAAGCAAGGCAAGTGTAATAAGAGGTTGTGACCCACTTTGACAATAAAAATCATTGTTTGAGGTTGGAGGAAAATGTTTTTAACTCAGGCCGGAAGTAAAATAATTAAAATTAAAAAGGTGAAATAACAGTTCCGATTGTGAAATAACGCAGAATCGTGATGGTATTCAATAAGAATAAAATACGTAATAAGAATATGAAATAAGAAATATAAGCAATACGTGGAATAGGTAAGATAATAATAACAATAATATATATAAAAAGATAGTGACAATGATGATATAGAATGAGAAAGGAATGAACAATATAATATAAAAGCAATGTAACATGATAAAAATGAATAAGAAGAGTAATAAAACATTATAATACAGAAACATTTTTGTTATGACCTCCCAGAAGTCAACACCATATGTAAACAAGTAGAATGTGAAGATAATAAAGAAACCAGGAAGAGAAATACAAAGGACGGGGAAAACCCAAGTTGATGGTGGCACTACCTTCCTACCTGCCCCGATGGGCGAGGGACAGGGAAGGAGGGCTATATAAGGGCTATGCCCACAACACTAAGACTCACTCGTCCTGGGTATCGCTCTTGGTAAACTTCCTTAAACCTCCGTGTATACAATTCAACAACCTTTTCGTTTTACTTAAAAACTCAAAACTTTCAAACTGATGAAATTGGATGGGCTAACGCTCGGGGCCATTTCATCACGTCCAACAGCAAACTAAAACCTTTTCGTTTTACTTAAAAACTCAAAACTTTCAAACTGATGAAATTGGATGGGCTAACGCTCGGGGCCATTTCATCACGTCCAACAGCAAACTAAAATCACTCTACACATCTTTATCTACGTAATTGGATGGGTAAACCTACCCGGGGCCATTACGTGATAAAATACAAAATTTGGTTAGCTCCCATTAACTTATAAAAATTGGATAGGTCACTCGACCCGGGGCCATTTTTATAAGTTATCAAAAACTCACGCACAGAATTCTGAGCGCCCGATTCTCCTACTAACTCGTAAAATTGGATGGGTATCAACCCGGGGCCATTTTACGAACTTAGTAAATAAAAATCTATATAATTCGCTTTACGCGAATTATCAATACAAGCTCCCTTCTTGTTCTATTGTCGTTTATGTATTGGATGGGACACTAAGTCTCGGGGCCGTATATGAATAAACAGTAGAACCAAAATTTTATGACTAATAAAAATAAGTACCCTATAGAGGGAATAATTTAATGTTAGGAAAACTAGAACCTAACAACTGGTAACCCCGACGTTAGAAATTGTACGGCACGTAGCGACTAGCTCCCGCACAAAAATTCAAAACTAAATCTTTTTGGTGACCCCACTTGGCAACCAAACAAAAACTCATATAACGAAAAGTAATCTTAAAATTGTGCGTACAAATTTCCAACTACCATGACGACCCCCCCAGAGACGACGTGTTCCGTGTCACCAACTCATACAAAACTTCCGGAGTTTTCATACAGTGACCCAAGCCTATGGTTTGTACAAGTGAATGCAGCTTTCGCGGCCGATCGAATTACCGCAAACTCCACAAAGTTCAACAAAGTGCTCGCCTCGTTGCCATTGGAAGTACTGAAGACCGTCTCAGACCTTGCCGCCTCCGACTCGGACGCCTACACCAAGCTTCAGGACCGCCTCATCACTACATACGGTGACACGGAGACGAAACGTTTAAACAACCTCCTCTCATCAGCACACGCAGGAGGCCAGAAACCCTCACTGATACTCAATGCTTTAAGGTACGAGGCCTCGGCCGACTTTCCTACCAATTTGTTGAAAATTCTCTGGTTTAACAATCTACCCCAACATATTCGAGAGTTACTGGCTGCATCCACAGAAACTGAGCTAAGTAAATTAGCAACAATTGCCGATCGTATTTTTGAAGCAACATCCCCATCTATCAACAAAGTCGATGACCCCATGGAAAATATTTCAAGACAAATTCTCAATTTACAACAACAACTCAACCGCCTTACGGATAATCAACCTCGTGGACGTTCACCTTCACCTAGAAGACAAACTTCAAATTATCGGAATCGATCTGCATCCCCAAACACACGTTCCTCGAGACATCGCAGTCCTACCCCTAAAAACAAAAATGGATTTTGTTATTTTCACACTAATTGGGGAAAGAAAGCCCGTAAATGTCAGAATCCTTGCTCTTGGGCGGGAAAACGAACGAGAGTAGCTACCACGGCGGGAGTAGCTATCTCTAAACCTTCCATCCGCCTGTACGTCTCATGCTCGAATTTAAATACCACTTTCTTAGTGGACAGCGGAGCTCAGGTTTCAATAATACCTAACTCCATTTGCAAACGAAGACAACCACGACGAGGATCACTGGTAGCTGCTAATAATACCCCACTTACTTCCTACGGAACCGTATCAACTACATTAATAATTGATAAGGAGAAATTCCCGTGGACATTTACGGTAGCTGACATTTCACACGCCATACTGGGTGCAGACTTCTTATGCCACTACAACTTGTTGCCAGATCTTAGGAACAAACGCCTCATACGACAAGAATGCGGTTCATCCCTCCAAGCACATACAGCTGCGGTGCACAATTCATGCACACCCCAACAACTCGTTGACCAATATAACCCGCCCGATTCATACATCGATCCAGGTGTTGTTCATCACATTGATACCCATGGCGCACCAACCCACGCTAAAGCTCGTAGATTGCCCCCCAATAAACTTCGGGCTGTGCAGGCGGAATTTGATATGATGTTAAAAAAAGGAATAACAAGACACACCAAAACTCCGTTACAAAGCTTTCCTGATTCACTACCCCTACAAAATCTACATGTGGACATCGTTGGTCCACTCACGGCTTCAAATGGACACACATACTGCGTCACGATGATTGATAGAAACACGTCTTGGATGGAGTGCATACCAACGTCTAATATTTCGGCCGAAAATGTAGCCCAAATTGTTCTACACAATTGGGTTGCTAGATACGGCGCACCAGCCACTATCACTTCAGATCAGGGCCGACAGTTCGAATCAGCATTATTCCAAGATCTCGTACAACGACTCGGTATTAAACATATCAGGACAACGGCTTATCATCCACAATCAAACGGGAAACTGGAACGCTGGCATCGTAGACTGAAGTCAGCACTATCAGCATACCCTGAGCCTACCAAATGGGCGCAAAATCTACCAACCGTCCTATTGGGCCTCAGAGCCATACCTAACCTCGATGATGGCCTATCTCCAGCTCAACGCCTATTTAAAACAAACATACGATTGCCTACAGATCTCATTAATCCCGGCCCCAAGGAACACACTACTCCGGCTTCACACATTAAAAACAGTATTAAAAATGTGGGAAAAGTGTTCATACCACAGGATTTATCAAAATCTAAGCATATATACCTACTTAAACCAGTTAAACCTCCGGCATTGACATCTCACTACACAGGACCTCACGAAGTAATAAAACGATCAGACGAAACTATTACCATAAAAATTAATGGTGAAAAACATGTAGTTTCCACTGACAGATGCAAACCAGCATACACACTTGATACGGCCGATACAACTAGGCACAGTAAAGCGCGGCCTTCAACATCCGTTCAAAAACAGGTACCTAAACCATTAATTAACAGTCCCACCACCCAGCCCCGCAGGTCCCCACGGCTACTTAAGCGCGTGACCTTCGCGGTACCTGCACAGTCAATTTCAAGTGTTCAACCATGTCAGAGCTCCCAATCAGCCTATGTGACGTCTAGATGGAACACAAGTACGTTAAATACGTACTCTCCAACCCAGTCACGCCGATCCCTGACCACCCCATCGACGCCCGTGAAACCAGGCACACACAGCAAAATACACCATCGATCCACGTCTCTCCGTTGCCTGATAAACAGCCAGAGGCAGGAAACAAGGAAAACTATGGACGAAATAATCTCGCACGCTGCCACAAAATCGATGATAGGGATCGACTCCGACGAAGAGTCCTACAAAATAAACAACTCCCAGAAATACCACAACACAAACCGGCAAATTGCATCAATATTCGACGAGGAGTACGGCCCGGAAGCCCCGGAGATGTCCACTGTTAAAACCAACTACAACGCAAATAGAAAAAGGTTGCAGAGGATGAAGAAATCTGGCCTCAACGAAATTAGATTCTGACAACGGCCAATTCAGCCAGCAATTGTATAATAGTTAGTTATATTTAAAAAATAAAAATAAAATAAGTAAATAAATAATAATAATAATAATAATAATAATAATGATAAAACATGTTTAGTTATACTATTAGTACATATAACATAGTAAGTGTACATAGACCATTGTAAAAAAACCATTGCATTACTACATATAACATAGTAAGTGTACATAGACCATTGTAAAAGACCATTGCATTAGTACATTTAACATAGTTAGACCATTGTATAAGAACCGTGTACATATCATATCAGGTCCGCCATTTAGTATGTAATCAGACGCCTCACGCAACTTGAAATGGTCAGACGCCTCACGTCAAAATTACAAACGCTTGTAAAAGTCAGACGCCTCAGTCGAAATACGACAGTTGCTCGATGTAATTAGTTAAATTGTTCAGACGCCTCACGTCACAGAAATCAGATTTAACATTGTTCAGACGCATCACGTCACAACATCGGCACACGATTCCACTCTCCAGGTATAAGATTAGCACAACCTTTGTTACACCAAAATATTCTCTCAACCTTAACCTATATCGGATTATAGTACTTTCACTTTCTATTATTATCTCCAATTCTAGGGGGGCATGTGTTATGACCTCCCAGAAGTCAACACCATATGTAAACAAGTAGAATGTGAAGATAATAAAGAAACCAGGAAGAGAAATACAAAGGACGGGGAAAACATAAGTTAATGGTGGCACTACCTTCCTACCTGCCCCGATGGGCGAGGGACAGGGAAGGAGGGCTATATAAGGGCTATGCCCACAACACTAAGACTCACTCGTCCTGGGTATCGCTCTTGGTAAACTTCCTTAAACCTCCGCGTATTCAATTCAACAACCTTTTCGTTTTACTTAAAAACTCAAAACTTTCAAACTGATGAAATTGGATGGGCTAACGCTCGGGGCCATTTCATCACGTCCAACAGCAAACTAAAACCTTTTCGTTTTACTTAAAAACTCAAAACTTTCAAACTGATGAAATTGGATGGGCTAACGCTCGGGGCCATTTCATCACGTCCAACAGCAAACTAAAATCACTCTACACATCTTTATCTACGTAATTGGATGGGTAAACCTACCCGGGGCCATTACGTGATAAAATACAAAATTTGGTTAGCTCCCATTAACTTATAAAAATTGGATAGGTCACTCGACCCGGGGCCATTTTTATAAGTTATCAAAAACTCACGCACAGAATTCTGAGTGCCCGATTCTCCTACAAACTCGTAAAATTGGATGGGTATCAACCCGGGGCCATTTTACGAACTTAGTAAATAAAAATCTATATAATTCGCTTTACGCGAATTATCAATACAAGCTCCCTTCTTGTTCTATTGTCGTTTATGTATTGGATGGGACACTAAGTCTCGGGGCCATATATGAATAAACAGTAGAACCAAAATTTTATGACTAATAAAAATAAGTACCCTATAGAGGGAATAATTTAATGTTAGGAAAACTAGAACCTAACAATAATAAAACCAACTTCATAGTTGATAAACTTTATTTGAGTGATATTCTGCTAAAAAAGATATAAACACCGATGTTTAGCCTTTTTTTGTCATTTTTTGTGATTTTTTTTAGTACATTTTTTGAAATTTGACCAATTTAATGTGCTCAAAAAGTGTTGTCCAACGAACTCATCCTTTCTTTTGAAATGCTTGACTTTTTGGCGAAAGAACGAAGTTTTTATCTCAATTCTATCGAGAGTTATCGTCTGGAATGACACACACACACACACACACACACACACACACACACACACACACACACACACACACACATACATACACACACACACACACATACATATATATATATATATATATATATATATATATATATATATATATATATACATATGTAGGATCGTAGCAGAGTACCTAGTTAATTATTGTCGTTTCTAGGAGAATGAATAATGGACTCGTCCGTCGCGAGGGCTTTCCCCGCCAGATGGAAAATGGACTGAACAGTTGAATTTCGGGAACGAAGAGTTTTTTACGGACAGTCGGGTTTTTATTACAATAAGATTGATTTAGCTTTCTGTTGTGTACAAATTTAGAGTTCAATAAAGTAGTAATAGTTCTGTTATTTCGGGAGTTTTCATTCATATCCCCTACAATTTTGGGGGCCGCTCCGGGATAGGTGAAAACTAGCGAGTAACGTGTGCCGGTTTTAGGAAGTGTTTTATCGAAGTGTGTGGTTTCGCAGTGAGACAACCTAGCTCTCGGGTGTTGTTAGTGTTTTTTCGGGATACTGATAAGCTAAACGACGAAGACGACGACAGTGTTCGAAATAATACAAACTTCCTCGAGTTTTGTTCGCGAAAATCTACGACGTTAGCCTATAACTTCGAGTAAACGTTTACCAACGAACTAGGTAATTATTTTGACATTATGGAAAACGATCCGGCTAAGATGAAAGTTGTAGATTTAAAGGAGGAGCTCAAGACTCGTAAGTTGAAGACAACGGGGAAGAAAACCGAACTTATTAAACGCCTAATTGCTGCTAGGTTTTTAGACGAAGTAAGATGTAGAGAAGACGAAGGAAGTGACGATGCTGCCAACGACGAAGACGAGGGAGATGACGATGCTGCCAACGACGAAGACGGGGGAGACGACGACGCTAACGACAAGAGTACGGAGGAAGACGATGACGCCAGTGAATCAGCCGCCAGTAGCACAGTAGAAAACGTGAGAGGGAGAAAACGAAACGATGTTTCTTTCAAGGATATTGAGGGGATGATAAGATGTTTTACGGGTGAGGACAATTTTTCTGTCGACAAATGGATTGAGGAGTTTGAAGGTGTGGTGACTCTACTCAATCTCAGTGCCTTACAAAAACTGGTTTTCGCCAAAAAATCCTTGAAAGGCTTGGCAAATATTTTTGCTCAAACTGAGGTTTTTACATCATGGAGGAGTTTGAAGAAGGCCTTAAGGGAAGAGTTTCAGGAAAAAGCTACAAGTCGAGAGCTACATCAGGAGCTTGCCAACCGTCCCATGAAACGCAACGAGTCCACTCAAGAATACCTAATCATGATGAGAGAGATAGCGAGCAGAGGTTCAATTGATGACGAGTCCCTCATCCAATACGTAATTGACGGTATATCAGGCCCTCCAGCTTACAAATCTGTGTTGTATGGAGCGGTCACTATAACCGATTTCAAAGCAAAGCTCAGAATCTACGATAAGATGAAAGGGAGCACCAATAAACAAGCAGCTCCTAGCTGGGCAGAGCATGCTACAGTAAAGGAGACCAAACAGGAATGTGGACGACGACAATCCTTCAACGAAAGAAGACATTCCAATGAGAGGCGTTGTTATAACTGTGGGGAAAGAGGATCCCACTCCAGCTCTGATTGTCCCCATAAAGAGAAGGGCACCAAATGTTTCCGGTGCAACGCGTTTGGGCACAAAAGTTATGAATGTCGAGAAGCCCCTACTAGACCTGTTCAGTGTGTAGGACAGCGGAATATAGTGACGGCGACTATCCTTGGTCATGAGTTAGATGCATTGATCGACACCGGTAGTAGTCCTAACTTGATGAAGAAGCAATGCTACAAAACCATCAACGGCCCACCACTGAAAGAAACAATGGAGACATTTTATGGTGTCAATGGCGCTCTGATTCGCCCGGTTGGACGGTTCAGGTCGAAAGTAAAATTGAGTGGGGAAGATTTTGACACTGTTATTCATGTGGTGCCGGACACTACCATGAAACCATCTGTCATCATTGGAGAAGACCTTCTGTGTGAAGCAGTGCTATTAGTCACCCCAGAAAAAATTTTGATAGAGAAAGCCAAACCTCAGGTCAAGAACGCGAAGAACAAGAAGACTAATTATTCCATGGATGACTTAAGTAACTCTGACGATGAAAAAGAACCAGATGCGTATTTGGCGCGAGTCAAAATGGAAGCCGAAGTACGTGATTATGCAGAAGGTGGAAGTTCTGAAGATGAAAGCACGGATGAAGATTTCAAAACCCCAGAAGAAGACGGGTATGATGTGGCAGAAGAATTCGAATCCAATCCAGAGACGACAGATTCAGATGAAGGAAGGATGAAAAAAGGAAAGAAGAATAAATCTGCAAAGACTGTATCCAAAAAACCGAGAAAGAAGAGAGAGAAGCGATTCAAAGACGAGAACTTGTTCAGTGAAAACCGAGAGAAAATTAAAGCTGATAATCCTGGTATTGCTTTAACTGACATCGACAAAAAAGGGGGAGAATTGTGGAAGGAACTATCTGATAAATCCGAATGGGAAGGCAAAGTGGCTAAAATGAAAGAAGAATACAACGAAGCTATGAAAGAATACAAAGCCAGTGGAAAAGCCGATGAGGCAAAACAGCGATTGAAGGAGGAGAAAGCTAAACGAAAACAGAAAGAAGGAGGAACAACCAAGAAAGAAGACCGAGAAGAACGGCCTAAAGAAGCGAAATCTCAGGTTTTAAGAATACAGGATGAGAACAGGACCTACGACTCAAGGCGAAAGCCTACTCGACAGTGCAATCTCGGGGATTTGGTTGCAATCAAACGCATTCATCCAGGTGCCAAGATGAAACCGAAGTTTGCTGGTCCTTACAAGATCACCAAGATAAAAGGCGGAAACTTCTATGATGTTGTCGCAGAAGAAGACCCAGGAGGCCCTAGAACCACGTTCACATGCTCAGAGTACCTATATATGAAACCGTGGGCGACCCATACGGGCCGTATGGATGGTCAGAATGGCCGATATGTAGGATCGTAGCAGAGTACCACGAGACGTTCCAAACCCGACGCGAGCACCTCCCACCCTACTGCCTTTTCCCCTCCGTTTGTTCACCGCTGGGTAACAACCGAACAGCTGACCCGTCTTATCACTTAACACTTATTCTTTAGGTTCTATTTAGATTACAGTACTTTGACATGCGTGTTTAGTTTATATATATTTTTAATTATATGTTATTATATAGTTTATTATGTACTTTTGTTACATGTTCCTCCGCATGTATGTTCCTCCGTTTCAACATGCTATTTTGTTACCATTGCACATACCAAACGAAGAGGAAATTCAATCTTCGCCGGCACATAGAATCTTGGCATGGTTCGGACAAAGTTAATTCGCCAAACAATGAATTTTGTATGTTCAGGAAAATTTCTAGAGTTTTATTACTCGTTTACTATTATTTTACTTTACTTTTTTCTAAGTCACTCACTTCTAATTCAGTCTGTAAGTCACATGGAAAATGAGTGGTGGTAATTTATTATTCCTCCTACATAATAAAATAAAAGCTTTATTGTTCTACCAATTTGTCATTTTGCATCAATTTTATTTTCCCTACTCCATTTGAAATGTGTTCAGATACAATGAATCAAAAGGTTGAAGATAGCAATAAGTTTTATAGTTAAAAATGTTAACGTAAAAAAGCCACAGTTCCTTTGAGCCTGACGGCTAAAATTAAAAAACATGAATATGCTTTAGCCGTACACGACTCACTCCTCGTCGATTCTCTGAACCCGACCCCCCATCGGCCTCTGAACTCTGTTTATCATTCTGCCATCAATCCTAAAACATGGAATCATGTTTTAGCTCCTCGCTCTCACTTTATTATAGAAATGATCACGACGATTGAGCTCTTGTGAGATGATGATCTCCTAATAGAAACTCGCGAGTAAACATTCACTTTATTATAGAAAGAGGCTAAAGAGGCTACAGCTTCCTATAGTGTAAAGTATAGAAATTACCTATTAAAATGATTTAACCACCGCTTCACAAATCAAACCGTTCTCGCAATATTCGGATCACCTGCTATGAATCACATAATCGAAACACCAGCTCAATGAAATCATCAGAAATTAACAAGCGGTTGCAATCATGTTCACAATATCAATAATTGAGAATGATCACCTGTGTGTAAACAATTATTCATATAACCATGCTCATAACTCAGCTTGTTGGCCACGCACTTCGCAGTAGTTAATATAGTATGGTTGGATAAATCGAGAGCTTTCGAACGAATGGTCAACGAATTTTGTGGGATGAAAAACGACGAAGTATCATATCCCTAGCAACGACTCGGTTGTAAGCGGAAATCATCACAATTATTGGCGCTACTTTCGTTGCACTCTCGTGGGACATTTTTCGGTAGTTAGGTCACGGCTAAAGCATATTCATGCTAAAAGTTGCTCTAATATCAAAATTTATGAACTCGAGAAATGGCAAAAAATTCGTTTAAACAAATTTTCTTTCATAATTTAATGGGAAACTTTCATGTGTTGGAATTACACACTTTTGACCAGATTCAGCACATTTGAAAACCATCAATTACTAATTTGCAGCTCAAAATACTGTTTAGTTAGGCTAATAAACGGGTAATAAGGTCACGCAAGTAGTAATGCAAGAGAACTGAAGGTTCCTTCAGACAGGTGAGGGCCGTGACGTCATCGTGCAAATGATTTATAAGAGCCGTTATTACTGGTCTGATACCCACCGTACAGCTACTTTTTGGAAAGCTCTCGTTAAGATTTGTCTATTAAGCAAATAAAAAATAATCATGCAAATTCCGCATTGTTTTATTTTTCATTTTATTTTAAGATTAAAATATTTATTAAAACGAGTTTGTCACCGTGGAAATTTGAACATTACCATGCAGATTAGCTTCATGAAAGTTTTTAAATTTGAACTTATAAGGTGCATGCTGAAAAAGTCATGAGCTAAGGTATACCTTCATATATGAATGTGAATTAGAATTAACTCGGAAGTCCATACTGCTTGACTGAAACTTTTAAAATCATGATCCTAATGTCTTACGTCAATCAGAAAGATTTGAAAAATAGCTTTAAAATAATGGCGTTCATGTTCGATTCACTATTTGTTTGTAAATTTGACAATAACCCCCTGCAGTTACGGATATTTACAAAGGTTGGCAACGCTGAGCGGTTGCTTTGTAGGGAGCGTGGTGGGAAGAGACATGTCTCTTCCCACCACGGTAGGGAGGAAGATGTTGGAGTGGGAGGTGCTCGCGTCGGGTTTGGAACGTCTCGTCAGAGTACCTAGTTAATTATTGTCGTTTCTAGGAGAATGAATAATGGACTCGTCCGTCGCGAGGGCTTTCCCCGCCAGATGGAAAATGGACTGAACAGTTGAATTTCGGGAACGAAGAGTTTTTTACGGACAGTCGGGTTTTTATTACAATAAGATTGATTTAGCTTTCTGTTGTGTACAAATTTAGAGTTCAATAAAGTAGTAATAGTTCTGTTATTTCGGGAGTTTTCATTCATATCCCCTACATATATATATATATAGCTATATATTTATATATATATATGTTATAGTTTATAACGCACTTAAAATCGCAAATGTTAAGTTTGTTTGTTACGATTAAATGTGTGTGTGTTATGGGGTAAAACTAGTTAAAAAGTGTAAAACTCGATTATAACGTAGTTGAGAGATCTGCAAGAGTTTCCCTTCGATCCAGCGAGAAAAATAACATAGAAACCGACCCCATACTCGTTGGTTCATGGAGGGTCATCTTTCGAAAAAACCAACAATTTTATTGAAAAACCCACATTTTTTAACATTAAAACATTATTTTCTCCCCTAAATAACAAAATAAAAGTAAAATTGATAATACCGTTGGAAAGCATATTAGATGAAGCAGTTTTCGTGAAATTTGCCAGTTTCCAGGATTCTTTTTAAAAGAGTAGTAAAGTTTTAAAGATTTTCAGAAATATTATTTTTTCAAAATCGTCAATGTTTGAGCTGGTGTGAGGGTCTTTGGATGGTACTTTTTAAGAACCCAAGTACACTATTCTTATAGGAAATTTAATGCTGATACCGAAAATGAGGTTGAAAGTTAAAATTAAATGAGGCAAAGTGGAGAAATCCGAGTTTAAAATGAAAAAACACGGTTTTCCTGAATAAACCTTTAAAAAATCATATCTCGAGTACGGATTGAGATAAAAATATGCGGTTGGCGGCATTTTACTCCATTTTTGATGTAGTTTCACCCAAATTTTTTTTTGCATCTGCGAGGGAATCACCCTGTATATATATATCCCAACGTCGACCACGTGGGGTCCAGGTGGACCCCATGCGCACCTTTCCCCCCCTCCCTTATAGCCACTTCGCCCCTCACTGCCTGCTCCTCGAGTAGCTTCCTACTCAGTACTGCTCCAGAGGTTGGCGAGGTAGCAATGGTCCTCCAGGATAGTGTACCTTTTGAATTCATTTCTGTTTGATGAAAATCGTTGTTGGGGTCTGAGTAGACCCCACGTGGACTTCCGTGAAAAAAAAATTTTGGCACATTCACTCACATGTTTTGTCCTAATTTTCAATCGTTTGAGCATACATACGTAGTGGTTACTTAGTTCTCCTGTTTGCACCATGGAAAAAACTGGGAATGTGAATCAGTCGTTTTTTGTCCATACTAGTAGACAGTGAAGTGGAGGACGAAATCTTGCCTAACGAGGACTCAGTGTCCGACGAGTGTGTTCTTTGTTGTGAAAACATGAAAAATACCAATCGCAATGTGACTGCAAACAATTGGTTCACGTCATACGTATTAGCGGAGGTGCTCACTAATGTAAATTCACTTTCGTAGGCACCATGCAAAAAGGCAATATGAAAAGGCAATTTTCGAAAGAGTTCTGTGTCGGCTGAAGTTCCGTATTTTATTAAAAAACAATGGGCCTTCTTAGAGTTTATATGCCTAAAAAGTTGACTAAAGTTTATATTTCGTTCTGATATAAATAAAAGACTTGACCTTTTTGCTTTTTATTCCTTTCTCTTGCGTTTTTGGTTTTCTTAGATGAGAAAATTCTTTGGCCCATGTAATTTCGGAGCTACAAGCTGCAACTTTGCTTCCATAGACACGATATTAGGAGACTATCCTCGTAGACACCTCAGATTTGATTGCATGATTTTTTTACGCTAGTCCCATGCAACAATAGGGCGGCACAGCCAGAAATGTGAGTGGGGTCCTGGTGGACCCCACGTGGGCGACTATTATTCTAGCTCCCACGTGGTCGACGCAGGGATATTTATATATATATATATATATATATATATATATATATATATATATTTATTTATTTATTTATATACGTATGAACAAGCGTTAAAATCCAGAAATCATTTCAGAATGCCTCAAAACAGATTTCCAGGTGTGCTAAAGACCACACGGGAGAAGTGTAAACTTCTATGACGATTTTCTGCTAAATATAATAAATAACTTTCCACTCTGTTGGGATGTTGGGAAAGTAAAATTGGACAGGCTCCGCCCCTGGACCCTCGGTAATTTTCCGCCTTGAGCCTTTAGCTAAAATGCTAAAACACGGAACATGCTTTCTTCCCGCTAATTTGTAAATGTAAATGAATTTAAAACTACGACATAAATGTTTTAAAAATCGAAATTAGAACAGAGTAAGTACATAACTAGGTAATTTTCTGTTATGGTGCGCGTCTACAGTTACTATAAGCAAGATCTTCTCAACCAAGTGGCAACAAAACAAGCGGCATCGTTTACAGTATCAATTTATGACATAAATAAATATAAAACTACGACATGAATAGAAGAACAAGTACGAAAGAAATGCGTGATAAATCGAGAGCTTTCCAATGAGTGGAGAACGATTTTTGTCCGGTGAAAAATGAAGAAGTTTCATTTCCCCCAGCAATGGCTTGGTTGTACGTGAAAATCAAAAGAAAAAGCATACCTACTATACACACTATTAAAGTTATTTCTCCAATACAGGCACTATCATTTTTATGATCATGATAGCCTGATTTTTCATTAGTTAATGAAATCATATTATCATTTATTGTTTTATTTTATAACGTTTCGTCTTCTTACTGAGGACATCTTCAGATCTTGCTTTCTTGACATTGAGTTGACTTGGTGAGCCACTGATTTATTTGACAAATCCGTTATATTCGGATGTTTATAAATTTTTTCCTAGACACACCAAGATCTGAAGATGTCCTCAGTAAGAGGACGAAACGTTATCAAATGAACCTAATTTATTCCAATGGACCTCATATTTATAACAGAATGTCTTGAATGTCTCGAGATATATCAGCATTCATGATCCTGTCGTCAAACATCTTTTCGCTTCGGCTAAGTTACTGCTTATTTAGTGTATAAAGAAACGCTTGCATACGAGTCTGCTACACATTGGGACATTTTATGTCTTTAGTTGCAGACTCGTATGCAAGCTCTAAGAGCCACTGAGCTGATCCGGACTCCGAGCATCGTCAGATAAATGTCCTAAAGAGGCTACATACGTATAAAGAAACGCTTGCATACGAGTCTGCTACACATTGGGACATTTTATGTCTTTAGTTGCAGACTCGTATGCAAGCTCTAAGAGCCACTCAGCTGATCCGGACCCCTGGCATCGTCAAGTAAATGTCCTAAAGAGGCTACATACGAAATTACAGCTTCCTAGAGTGTAAAGCATAGAAATTAGCTCTAAGAGCCACTCAGCTAATCCAGACCCTGGGAATCGTTAAGTAAATATCCTAAAGAGGCTACATACGAAATTACAGCTTCCTAGAGTGTAAAGCATAGAAATTAGCTCTAAGAGCCACTCAGATGATCCGGACCCTGGGAATCGTCAAGTAAATGTCCCAAAGAGGCTACATACGAAATTACAGCTTCCTAGAGTATAAAGTATAGAAATTAGCTTTAAGAGCCACTCATCTGATCCGGACCTCGGGCATCGTCAAGTAAATGTCCTAAAGAGGCTACATACGAAATTACAGCTTCCTAGTGTGTAAAGCATAGAAATTAGCTTTAAGAGCCACTCATCTGATCCGGACCCTGGGCATGGTCAAGTAAATGTCCTAAAGAGGCTACATACGAAATTACAGCTTCCTAGAGTGTAAAACATAGAAATTAGCTTTAAGAGCCACTCATCTGATCCGGAATCTGGGCATAGTCAAGTAAATGTCCTAAAGAGGCTACATACGAAATTACAGCTTCCTATAGTGTAAAGTATAGAAATTACCAATAAAAATGATTTAACCACCGCTTCACAAATCAAACCGTTCTCGCAATATTCGGATCACCTGCTATGTATCACATCATCGAAACACCAGCTGAATGAAATCATCAGAAATTAACAAGCGGTTGCTTGATCATGATCATGATCACAACATCAATCAGCAATCATGTTCACAATATCAATTATTGAAAATGATCACATGTGTGTAAACAATTATTCATATAACTATGCTCATAACTCAGCTTGTTGGCCACACACTTAGTTAAAACATAATATGGCTTTCGAACGAATGGTCATCGAATTTTGTGGGATGAAAAGCGACGAAGTACCATTTCCCTAGCAACGACTAGGTTGTAAGCGGAAATCATCAGAATATATTTGGTAACAAATTTAGTAACGGTTTTCGAGTGATGTGCCAGAGCAAAGACATAAAATTTCAAAAAACAGCGTGACGAAAAAAAACTCGGCCCTTCGGGCCTCGCCCCCCTGGACCCCCCCGGATGTTATTACTTTGAGCCTGACTGCTAAAATGTAAAAAACATGGAGTTATGTTTTAGCTCCTCGCTCTCACTTTATTATAGAAATTATCACGACGATTGAGCTCTCGTGAGATGATGATCTCCTAATAGAAACTCGCGAGTAAACATTCACTTTATTATAGAAAGAGGCTACATACGAAATTACAGCTTCCTATAGTGTAGAGCAGGGGTGCTCAAACGGTCGATCACGATCGACCAGTCGATCGCAAGTGCTTTTTGAGTAGATCTCGAGAAGAAAAATTTTTTTAATAAGTAGGTAACTAAACTACAAAAATTTATTACGTAATAACACTGCTTGCGGCAAAGGCGGCTTTATCAAAGGAACACGCGGTAGTTGTCAAAGAAAAGCTGCGTTGTTTCTAGACTAGACTGTACTAGACCATTTCGGGCCATACTAAACCATGTTTGACGGGAACATTCGAGTCTTTCGTTCACGCCGATATAAATGTTGCGCCTGCAGGAATAGGAGTCATTCTGAATTGTAACTTGAAGGCGAAACTACGTCGATACAAAGTTTATTATTAAATAGTGCGAAATGAGTGCAGTGAAGAAATCTAAAACGTATCATTTTAATAACGATTGGGAGGAAGAATTTTTCTTTTGTATGGTGAAGGATAAGTGCATTTGTGTTATTTGTCGTGCGTCAGTTGCAATACCTAAGCGTGGTAACTTAGAGAGGCATCATAAAACGGTTCATAAAAACTATGAAAAGGATTTTCCGCCACAGAGTGAATTAAGAAAACGAAAAGTAAGTGATTTGATATCTTGTTTGAAAAAAGAACAAACCATGTTCACAAGACCAGCCAAACAATCAAAAGCTGCTACGATCGCGTCATTTAAAATTTCTCATATATTGCAAGAAACCATTCGAAGATGGATCGGTTGTGAGGGAAGCATTTATTGAAGCGGATGAGACTTTATTTGGAGATTTTAAAAATAAAACAGAAATCATGTCTGCTGTTAAAGAACTTAGAGAGACTGTCTCAAGGCGTATTGAAGTCATGAGTCAGGACATCGCAGATAAACTAAAACATGATATCATGGAATGTACATACTTTTCTTTACAGTTCGACGAATCCACCGATATGACAGACACTGCCCAGCTGTGTATTCGGATTTTTTATTCGGATGGTATTCAGTGACATGTTGGCTAAGGAAGAATTTTTGACAATCATCCTCTGAAGGGGATGATTGTCAAAAATCACGGGGGGACCCGTGGCGAAGATATATATGACGTTTTCATCAATTTTGTAAAAAACTACAAGCTACCAATATATAAATTAGTGTGCATTACAACCGATGGAGCACCAGCAGTGACTGGAAACAAGAACGGTTTTGTGGCATTATGTCGAGCTAATGAAATTCCCTTCATTTTTTTCATTCCATTGCATTATACATCAACAAGTTTTGTGTTCAAAAGTTTTAAACACGGAGGAAATTATGGGCATTGCAACAAAAATTGTGAATTCCATCCGTGCACGCAGCTTGCAACGGCGGCTCTTCAAGTTGCAGTTGGAAGATAGGGAGTCAGCTGAACACACTGATTTAGTTCTTCACACGGACGTCAGGTGGTTGATTCGCGGAAAATTCCTAGAAAGGTTTCAAGAATTATTGCCCGAAATAACAGATTTTCTAGACGAAAGAGGTGTGAGATGTTGCAAAACGAAAAATGGCTGACTGATTTGGCATTTTTGACTGACATCACAATGCACTTAAACACCATTAACTTGGAGCTTCAAGGTAAAGGAAAAACTATTATTTAGATGATTAGCGCAGTAAACGCATTCAAAAGTAAATTGCAACTTATGATACATCAACTGAAAAGAAAGGATCTGAAACATTTTCCGTCTTTGAAAGCAAGGATCCCTCAGTTGAATTATGATACGTATGAGGCTGAATTATCAAATATTTTGGGACTATTCGATATGCGTTTTTATGATTGCAGTAAATTGGCAAATATAGCTTCATTTATGAGTTATTATCCTTTTTCATGTAAAAACATTGAGGAGTTAGCAACTGAAGTAGCAAGTCAGTTTAATATGAACTCATGTTCTATTGAAAATGAGTTGGTGCAGATTATATCAGATATACATCTCAAAGCTACAGCATCTGATACAAATTTCTGGTGTTTTATATCTGAAGATAAATATCCGAATCTAAGGCAAATCGCCCTTCAACTGACGGCAATGTTTGGGTCAACTTACTTGTGCGAGTCTACATTTTCTGAAATGAAGATAATTAAGTCAAAATATCGCAATCGACTAACTGACGATCATATATCATCATGCTTGCGATTGGCACTCAGTGGTTACGCACCATCTTATGAAAAGTATGCTGAGGACATGCAGTGCCACGCTTCAACATCCAAAGTCACTCCTTAGTTGAGTTATGTAACTCTTTTGTTTTGTAACAACGAATAAACTCGCAATTTTCAATAACTAGGAGTTTTTTCATTGATATTGTAGAGAAGAACTTAAGTAAACCTAACCCAAACCTTGACTAAAATAATGTAAATTGTGCGGAAAGCTAATATCTAAATATAATACGGTACACCCTACCTAGGTAGGTAGGGTGTATCGTGTATGTACGACAACCCTGCATCACTCATACTTGCAGCCTCTCAGAGTCGATCGTAAGTAGTCTAAAAATATTGAGGTAGATCGCCAGTAGTTCAAGTTTGAGCACCCCTGGTGTAAAGTATAGAATTACCAATTAAAATGATTTAACCACCACTTCACAAATCAAACCGTTCTCGCTATATTCGGATCACCTGCTATGAATCACATCATCGAAACACCAGCTCAATGAAATCATCAGAAATTAACAAGCAGTTGCAATCATGATCACAATATCAATTATTGAAAATGATCACCTGTGTGTAAACAATTATTCATATAACCATGCTCATAACTCAGCTTGTTGGCCACGCACTTCGCAGTAGTTAATAATATGGTTGGATAAATCGAGAGCTTTCGAACGAATTTTCAACGAATTTTGTGGGATGAAAAGCGACGAAGTACCATTTCCCTAGCAACGACTCGGTTGTAAGCGGAATTCATCAGAATATTTGGCGCTACTTTCATCTCACTTTATAGTCTCACTTTTCGGCGGGGGATCCATCGCTAAAACATGATTCCATGTTAAAAACGTGACGGTAAAATCGTATTCACACCCCGCTAAATTTTTCGACGCGGTACGCCTATAGAAGTTTACACTTCAAAAAACGGACGGTAGACCTACGGTTCTACAGCCAGATGATCAATTTTACACATTATTAGTTCATTATGGTTACTTAGCAATATTAGTTTATAACTGAGCGTAATGAATCAGCTTTCCTTGACACTACAGAGGCTTAGCGATCATGAGATGCTGTGATAAAATGAGAGCATTCCAAAAAGTGGTCAACGATTTTCCTGCTATGAAAACTAAGGGAGTTACACTTCCCTAGTAGCGTATTGGTTGTACGTGAAAATCAATAGAAAACCCCACCGTGAAGTGACTTTCGTCACGGGACGAAAACAAATGGAAATGTCCTGTTAATCATTATTACTTAAATGATAAAAAAAAAAAAAAAAAATGAACACATCAAGCCAATAATGTATGCCGGTACAAGAATTTGTTGCACACAGGCACTTAGGGTTCAGAACAGCTCATATAAGTACGTCTTAGGCCAATTTATTTATCCCATTACGAGAAATTGTAGAGCGCCTCCGAGAATAGTTATATTCCGGGCCAATTAATGTTGGTCTGAACAGAACAAGCACTGGACAGTATGATGGCTTATAAGTACATCTCAGGCCAATTGATGTATACCAGTACAAGAAATTGTTTGTAGAGCACCTCCAAGAGTAGTAATTTTCCGGGCTGATTATTGTATCGCAGTACAAGAAATTGTTTGTTTTATGCCTGTGGGAGTATGACGAGCGTGGGTACCTACCACTTCTAATTACCTACCTATCTACCTATGGGTGTGGCGAAAGGCTGAGGAAATAGTGATATAGCTGAAGGTCATGGCGCGTAGCACTCAGCCATGCCGAATCCAAGAGAGAGAGAGAGAGAGAGAGAGAGAGAGAGAGAGAGAGAGAGAGAGAGAGAGAGAGAGATTGATTGATTGATTCGTTTATTTATCGACCAGGGAGAGGTTAGGGCCATGAGGCCCTCTCTTCCACCTTCCCTGGATACAAAACTACTTACAAATCCTCTTACAATCATAAATATTTTATGTTAATGTATGTAAATGAAATAATTGTGCATCTATTAAATTCATTACAAAATTCTTTTATCTTTCTTTACAATAATAACTAAATTCTACTCATAAAATGAAATATTGTAAAAATAAAATGCTCACTTCTAAATATATAATTTAAATTAAAATTTTCTGTGAATCAAAGTAACATTCATTATTCTCACTTCTCATTGATTACGTCAATATTTCTCCATCATTTTCCTAAACTCACTTCGTAATATTTCAGTCTTTTTTTTCAAATCATACATGCCAACATATTTATTATAAATTTTCACCGATTGTATAATGAATGATATATTGAACATTACTGTTCTGTGAGTGGGAATTTGCAATGTCTGGTCTTTATACCTAGTGTTTTTGTCAAGTATTTGAGACATCCATACATAATCATCACATAGATATTTAGGTTTTATAAATTTTAAAATCTTAAACATAAGAACCACTATCTGCATTTCTTTTCGTTCAGCAATTTTTAGCCAACCGAGATTCTTAAAGTAAGGAGTTACATGATCGTCACGTCGTAATCTAAGTACAAATCTTACTATCGTATTTTGGGCTTTTTGCAAACGGTCGAGGTCATCGCTCTTAAGGTCACACAGAGCACAGGGTGCATAATCAAAAATTGGTAGGACTAGTGACTCAACTAGCCTCTTTCTGACTTCAATAGGGAAATCGATTGCGACCCTTCTCAACTGATACAAACTTTTTGATACAAAGTTACACATGTCGGTTACCTGAGTCTCCCACAATAATGTACTTTCGACAACAATACCTAAATTTTTAAATTTGTGAACGAATTCAAGCTGATTAGCATTATATTCAACTTTGGGACAGTTAACAAGATCAATTTTAGATAAAATTTTAGAATATCCAAATACCATCACTTTCGTTTTTGCCTCGTTCACTTTCATCCCGTGGTCTCGGCACCATTTAGCAAGCAAACCTAAGTCACGATTTATATGCTCAATCGTCTGATCAATTTCACTTGGAAGACAGGACCGATAAAACTTCAAATCATCTGCATACATCATATGGTTAGTACCTTCAGCAACCGAAAAAAAAAAAAAAAAAAAAAAACCCCAAGAAAATTCCCGAGAAAATTTCGGGTAATGTTCTAACGTATCAGGACCCTTCACACATTGCTTTCTATTTGACAGTTAGGAGTCAAACCACTTCAGTAAAATTCCCTGAACTCCTAAAGATTGAAGAATGGCCTCACGATCGAATGCAGATGAAAAATCAACGATCACCATTAAAGTTACTTTCTTGGTATCCATTCCTCTACGTATGTCATCTAGAACTCTTACTAGGGCAGTTTCAGTACTGAAACCAGTTCTATATCCTGATTGATAGGGGTCTAAAATCTCATTCTTTTCTATGTAGCTACATAATTCATTATAAACAATCTTATCGAGAACTTTTCCCATGACACAAAGTAGAGAAATGGCACGAAATTCATTGGCAGGTAAGTCTGGGGAGGGTAAGTTTTCAAAATATAATCGCTTAGCACATCTAACCGCTAAAAGACTGGAATAATAAATAAGGAACTGACTACATAATCTTGGTCCATTAAAAGAAGAGCCAATGGGCTGGGGCGGGTGAGAGGGCTGGTCAGGGAGGACGACCATGCACTGTGACTTCACATGGCCACGCTTTTTTGTAGCGAAAACAAGTAGTTGTGAATTGTTCCCAGTTGATCTGAATTTCTTTGGGGGTGCTTGTGGGGTTGATGACAAGGGGGGGGGGGGGGATCGGTTGCTTTATAGCTTGTGGCTCATTCTTAGCCCGAAGGTCCTGGGCGTGCTGTAGGGGGTAGTTGGGGGAGGGAAGTCATATTTAATTTTGCCACTTCACGTGATATGGATTCTTCGTCCATTGATTATTTTTCAAGTGCCGACTTACGGAAGTCCTCATTGCGTGTTGCGAGGACTGCCGTTAAGAGGTGAGGGTAGATTGGGTTCCGGAGGTATGCTGGTGCAGGTGACTCTGAGGGTAGGGCCATACACTTCACAAAAACGTTCAAGGTTCCTGCCTGTCGAAAAAATCGCTCTGCAGATTTTCATTGTGAAAGATTGGATTGCACAATACCTCTTCTCAAATTGTAAAAAAAAAAAAAAATCTGCGATTTACAGGACGGCTACGTTTATGTTAGCCAACCATAATGAGGCTCCTGGGGTCTGGGCTGTCGTTAAAGGGGCCAAGAAGTCCGGCATTTTTCCTGGGTTCGGGCTGCGAGGAGCTAAATTTGAGGGTCTGTGTGAGGCAGTGCGAATTCCAGAAACGAAATGTTTTGTGGGAGTGAGGCGGTGATGACTGGGGGCGTACAATAGTGATCGGTCTGTAGGACTCGCGCCATCTTCTGAAAAATGGCTTGCATCTCTATGATAGATGCTGTTCATAAAGTATGATATACGTGGGTGGTGTTGACGGCTGATTAGTTGTTGTCTGTGCCAGGACTAGCGGAAGATTGTCCATTGTGTCGTCCGCATCTTTGAATACCGCGTTATCACTGAGGTATCCCTCAACAAGTGTGTCGATGTCCCATTCATCCATGGTAGGAAAAGGAGAAAAGAACGGCCGGTGGAGAAAATGTGGTGAAAGAGAGAGAGAGAAAAATAACACGATAATTTGCACTATGGTGCGTGAAGTGCAAATTCTACTTCTAATATAGATAATGTGAATATTAAATATCCAAAAATATCAGGCAGTGGGTTTATATAAATGAAAACGTCTATTTAAAGGAAGACTGAGATAGTTTATTTAAAACTTGTAAGTTGGGAAACAGTTTGAAAAAGAGTGACGCCTCGGGAAGCCATTTGGCCGAGGTAAGTTAAAAGGAAGGTGGGTTGTCGCCCTTTACTGCGTAATATTAGTTCCGGAGCTGCCAACTGTGTATTCCTATTACGTACCTAAGTACAAGCGCTCGATATATATATATATATATATATATATATATATATATATATATATATGATATATCAAATAACTCACGTTTAGTCGCAAAAAAGGTAGGTAAGGTTTTAAGATTGGGCTTCAGAAAAAAAAACTCAAATCGAGCTGAAAAAAAAAACGCTGCAAATTATTTCACAAAGGTTTATTATTTTTTCAATTGAGTATGATCGTAGTTTTAGTTGGCTTGCGTACGTCATAAGGCCCGTCCAGACTCCTCGGCGTGTCCTACTTCGAGTTGCCACAACCTATACTTCTATAATTAGGTATATACGCATGTTTATATTTCTCGATTTGAGCTCCTATCTATTCAAATAGTTATTGCCTTAATAATATCATTATCTAAACACGTACGAAAAGTCGAGAGGATATGTTATTAAATATGCGTAGGAAAAGCATTGGTATTAACACACAAATATGACCTAGAAAAAAACATATATTCATGCCTCGAAGGAACGCCGTACCCACCACAAGGTGCCGCGGCGCCTCCTCTCACTCCACCCCCCGCTCACCCCCCTCACCACCCACCGTGACCCCCTGCCAAGCGTGCCAGGCGTGCGTGCGTGCGTAAGTCTAACAAAGCCTTGAAATGACACTTTTTCGCCCGTTTTTGGCCCATAGCATCTATGCGAGTAAAGCGATCGGGATGGTTAAACGTTAGGACCAACTAGACCCCAAATGGAGTCTATGTGCGAAAGGACGGGTTTTTTAAGTCAATTCTTAGGCCTTTTATGGCCCGGACGGCGGACGGCGAACGGCGGACGGCGGACGGCGAACGGCGGACGGCGGACGGCGGACGGACATTTCAAATTTGGATTCTACGCACCTTGAAACGTAAAGTGACAAAGTTTGAGGGGGGGTTATAAAATTTTTTTGCTATACGATCACATAGGCTTATTATTGGAAATAATAAACCAAAAGCAGGGGTGCAATCTTGAACCCATAGGTTGAAATTCAATGACGATCCGAACAGTGGTTACTTTATTTATTAGGAATTTGAATAAATAATAAAATAGAGCATAGACAGGGCGGTAATCCTGCCATAAATTTTTGAGAATTCTGCATCACAACAGACAATTTAATGACAGACACTTATTAATAGGTTAGGGCGGCGAGCTTTGAAGTTCTGATTGCCTAACAAATCAGTTTTTTAATTTCATAATGACCAGAAAAACGAAAGTTAGCGTGGGGGGAGACGTCTATTTCCACGAAAAATAAAGAGGTACAATGTTAAATCGATTTCGACGGTTAGGCCGTCATCAGCAACAAATAATAGCAGCAACAGTAACAATAACAAGAGAGTGCAACAATAATTGAGGAGCTGACATGGAAAACGAGTCAAGTCCAAAAATCGAAAGAACATTTTTTTCCGTCGAAGTGCAAGTAAACAGTCACGCCAACGGCCTTAGGTCCTCCCGTCCTTGCCAGATCGCACCCTGAATAAATGTGTGACCTTTACATGGAGAATAGATTATGTCCAAAAAAATCTGATAAGAGTTCAGAGGGAGTTCCTATGAAATTTGATTTTTGGACTTAACTCGTTTTCCATGTCAGCTCCTCAATTGTTGGTTGCTGATGATGGCCTAACCGTCGAACTCGATTCAACATTGTAACTCTTTATTCTTCGTAAAAATAGACGTTTTTTAAACTAAATTTCGTTTTGAAAAGAGTTTTCACAACTTCGTGATTTAGTCCGTGTGACCAGAAAGATATCATATATTATTATCTTAAAAGAAACCTGAAGACCCTTATTCAAAAAGTTATATATCGTATTATATTTTAGAAGACAATAACTCAGAAATTACTCTAAAAACCTTTAAATTCTTAAACAATTGAATTAACGTTTTCAAACATTCAAATATAGAGTATTTCAAAATAACACTTGTAGAGAGTGAAAGGAAGATTAGACACCTAACAGTTTTTCATCGATGTTTGATTCAGTAATTTCAGTTTAATGAAACTACCTTGAGAAGAATGGAGATAAGAAGGGCATTCTAAAGGGGTGTCTGTGATTGAAAAAACTGTGTGTCATTCACTGTTCGGTATTTGAAAAAAGTGCATGTGATTGAAAAAGTTCCAGTCATGCAGCATGATCGTATGAGCGAATTTTCATAAATGGTCGTATTACATTTATGTAAAATTCTGTTGAAATTTGAGCACTTTCGGGACAAATAAAAATTTTACTATACATTTTATAGCAAACTAACTTTTTGTCAGTAATATTCCAATGAACTTAATGTGAATTTTGTGGATTTTTACAATTTTTTCAAGTGTTCCTATCGATTTTTAGCTTATTTTAATGAAATTTAAGTACATTTTTCAGTACAATTTTGTGCTTAAATTTTTAAATGTCCTAGTTCATGTTCGATTAAATTTTTTCGAGTAGCATTCTGCTAAAAAATAGAAATTTGTTAATTTTTAGCGGTTTTTCAACTTTTTTAGTGATTTTTTAAGTAAATTTTTTGAAATTTGGCCGATTTATTGTGCTCAAAAAGTGATGCCCAACAAACTCATCCTTTCTTTTGAAATGCTTGATTTTTTGGCGAAAGAACGAAGTTTTTATCTCAATTCTATCGAGAGTTATCACACTGGAATGTCACATAAATATATAAATATATATATATACAGGAATGACACATATATATATATATATATATATATATATATATATACTATTTATAAGAATGAAACTCCGTCTGTTTGTTTGTCTGTTTGTTTGTCGTGTCTATGCACGGCCAAACGGCTGAGTAGGCCGGATCTACGAGTGGGGGGATCTTCTTGGGATTTTCCGATAGGGTGTATAAGCGAATTTAAAATTTTCTAATCCCACCCGAACCATGGGCCGTAGGGCGGGAGGGGGGTCGAAGTAATAATTAATGTGCGCTTTTTGGACTTCCCCGCTTCCCCTACCCCTCTAAACGGCCGTCGAAAATTCCGGAAAAATACCGGTTTCGTAGGTTTTGAAACGAGAAAGACGACGGCGCGATCGGATCGCGAAAAAAGTATCGGGAAATGCGTCAAAAAAATGCGAAAGTACGGACCGTGTTTTCTCGAAAAGTCCGACAAAAACTACGTTTTTTCCGATTAAAATATACCCCATAAAGGTACGTTTTTCGGAACGGTTTTCGCGGGCGAAATACAGCTTCGGGTCCGCCGAATCTGAATCCGAAATCGGATATCGAAAAAAGTGACGAGAACTCGGTCGAATTGCCAGCGGAAGCGAGGGGAACCGTTTAATATGACATTTTTAATCGACCCGGGCCGCCCGTTTCACAACGTTGCTTACCAGAAGGGACCCTCACAGGGGGGTTCCCATTTGCACTTCTACGCAATACCTTGCGAGGCGAGCAGGTATACATTGGTACCTACCTTGCGAGCGAAGCGAGAGCCATTTCAACAGAATAAATACGGACTTTGTCCTACACATATACAGGTATACCTTGCGAGCGAAGCGAGCAACATCCCCTAATAAACTTTTCGTGGTTCCACATAGTTTTATAAGATTTAATTTGTTTGTAAGAATTTCCAACAGAAAAAAACGTCTGCCAAGTTGGGTGGGCAGTATAACTTCCTCAAGGATATACAGGTATACCTTGCGAGCGAAGCGAGCAACATCCCCTAATAAACTTTTCGTGGTTCCACGTAGTTTTATAAGATTTAATTTGTTTGCAAGAATTTCCTACAGAAAAAAACGTCTGCCAAGTTGGGTGGGCAGTATAACTCCCTCAAGCGAGCAAAGCGAGCAGCATCCCCTACAGAAGTTAAACCTACCCTTAGAGATCTACCGTTTGCGAGCGAATCAAGCAACATCCCCTACACGTTTCAATTGTAATACATCGCATGTATACAGCCACAATTTGCGAGCGAAGCGAGCAACATTCCCTACATGCCACACTTTGCGAGCGAAGCGAGCAACATTCCCTACATGCCACACTTTGCGAGCGAAGCGAGCAATATTCCCTACATGCCACACTTTGCGAGCGAAGCGAGCAATTTAATGGTGGGTCCGGGGGGCTTGCCCCCCGGCTGGACGTGGAGGCGAGCGTAGCGAGCCGGAGCGGCTAGTTATTTATAAGAATGAAACTCCGTCTGTTTGTTTGTCTGTTTGTTTGTCGTGTCTATGCACGGCCAAACGGCTGAGTGGGGGGGATCTTCATGGGATTTTCCGATAGGGTGTATAAGCGAATTTAAAATTTTCTAATCCCACCCGAACCATGGGCCGTAGGGCGGGAGGGGGGTCGAAGTAATAATTAATGTGCGCTTTTTGGACTTCCCCGCTTCCCCAACCCCTCTAAACGGCCGTCGAAAATTCCGGAAAAATACCGGTTTCGTAGGTTTTGAAACGAGAAAGACGACGGCGCGATCGGATCGCGAAAAAAGTATCGGGAAATGCGTCAAAAAAATGCGAAAGTACGGACCGTGTTTTCTCGAAAAGTCCGACAAAAACTACGTTTTTTCCGATTAAAATATACCCCATAAATGTAGGTTTTTCGGAACGGTTTTCGCGGGCGAAATACAGCTTTGGGTCCGCCAAATCTGAATCCGAAATCGGATATCGAAAAAAGTGACGAGAACTCGGTCGAATTGCCAGCGGAAGCGAGGGGAACCGTTTAATATGACATTTTTAATCGACCCGGGCCGCCCGTTTCACAACGTTGCTTACCAGAAGGGACCCTCACAGGGGGGTTCCCATTTGCACTTCTACGCAATACCTTGCGAGGCGAGCAGGTATACATTGGTACCTACCTTGCGAGCGAAGCGAGAGCCATTTCAACAGAATAAATAAGGACTTTGTCCTACACATATACAGGTATACCTTGCGAGCGAAGCGAGCAACATCCCCTAATAAACTTTTCGTGGTTCCACATAGTTTTATAAGATTTAATTTGTTTGTAAGAATTTCCAACAGAAAAAAACGTCTGCCAAGTTGGGTGGGCAGTATAACTTCCTCAAGGATATACAGGTATACCTTGCGAGCGAAGCGAGCAACATCCCCTAATAAACTTTTCGTGGTTCCACGTAGTTTTATAAGATTTAATTTGTTTGTAAGAATTTCCTACAGAAAAAAAGTCTGCCAAGTTGGGTGGGCAGTATAACTTCCTCAAGCGAGCGGAGCGAGCAACATCCCCTACAGAAGTTAAAACTACCCTTAGAGATCTACCGTTTGCGAGCGAAGCGAGCAACATCCCCCACAAGTTGCAATTGTAATACATCGCATGTATACAGCCACACTTTGCGAGCGAAGCGAGCAACATTCCCTACATGCCACACTTTGCGAGCGAAGCGAGCAATATTCCCTACATGCCACACTTTGCGAGCGAAGCGAGGGACGTGGAGGCGAGCGTAGCGAGCCGGAGTGGCTAGTATATATATACATATATATATATATATATATATATATATATACATATATATATATATATATATATATATATATATATATATATATAAAGCGTTAAAATCCAGGAATCATTTCAGAATGCCTCAAAACAGATTTCGATGAAGAAAATTTGTATTTTAAAATTTTTGGAGCCAATGCAATAGCTTAATTTTCTAAGAAAATTCGCTAAAACGGTGTGTCAGGTTTTACAAGAATTGCTCTACATTAAATTTAAGAAAGACTGAATTAATCGTACATGGTAGTAACAAAAAAGTACCGTCAACCGGGGTGATACTAATATACTGGGGTGATACATACCAAGGGGGGTTTTTCCCTTAGTGGTGCGTGCTGTGCTCTGTGGTTGTCAGAATGAGGAAAGCAGGTCATGGTTATTGTTCAGGAGAATCTTTTCTCAATATTCATGTGGGTCCCGCTCGATTGATCAGGGTATGTGTGTGGTAATCAAGACTTTTATGAACATGGAGGAAACTTGAAAATTAAGGTATGTCGTTATAACTTCTAATGCAGCCAACTACTAGTTTAATATTTTCGACTATGTACATCATTCTGAGCTTTTAAAAAAAAATGTAGGGAAGGGAATTTTTTTTCTTTTTCTTTTTTTGTAAAATTACGCCCTCAGTGATGAGCGAATTCTCAAAGAAAAGTTGTGGATAACATTAAATTAGGCACTTAAATTTTGATCATTGAAGTCAACCATGTCCTGATTAATCGTACTGGGATAACCGTGTGATAACTTTGCTGAGCAAATTTCAGGACACGGAGCACTGCTCGGAAACTACATAATTTAGTCAATAATTGTAGGCATTTTTCTCCAAAAAATAGATTTTTCTCAATTATTTATGAACCTTAAAGATCTAAAAGTGGTTGCAATTGACTCAGCGCTGAAAAATACTTCGACTGTAACACCCCGCAAGCCCTATAGTCCAAAAACCGATTTTTTGAGCATCTGTTGGGCCACTAAATTGTAAAATGTGTCTGAAGTCCTGTAGCGATCAGGCTGGCCAACGAACTCGACCTGCCTCTTGCCAACACGGACTTTTCTCACACCTCATTGCGATTTCTACCACATTCTAACGAGTAATCATTATCATCCCGTTCCCACTGGGTGATGCTGATCATTTTCAATTTAAAAATATATATGCAAAAGTTATCAAATCGGTAACAGTAACAATACTTATGTGATTCTAATTCCTTATGTTCTTGCGATGAAGTTGCGCGTGTTGGAGCGCAGGTAATTGGGCTTATTTCTCGATGACAAGGTAAACTGGAAAGCACATATTGACTACATATATGATAAAATTAAAAAGAACGTTTAAGTTTTCTATAACAAAAGAAACTTAATGACGACAGACAAAATAAAACTGATATAATAGGTATGGTATGGTACAGTCGTAAGTAAAATATGGGATAAAGGCTTGGGAGGTACCCATATTTCTCATATACATAAACTTCAGGTTTGACAAAAAATAATCTTGAAAATTATGCTATCATTACCTAGGAGAACACCATCAAAAGAATTATTTGATATTGCCAAGGTTTTCGCGATCAGACAGCTGTATGTTAAAATCCTGCTTCTACAATAGGTACCTACTACAAGCATCCTGATATAGTAATTACTCAGCATTGAATACGTATATAACTCGATATATATTAGAGAGTTTTTGTTCTTCCCGTAATTTTCTACCCGTGTACGTAAAAAGACTGAAATACCAACTGCGCATGCGCGAATCTTCACGTCAACGTGTAGAACTACGCGTGTACGGGAAAAAGGCCTATCTACACGTGCACGGGAAAATGCATTCGTTGGAATTTCGGCCTACGGGTAGTCACCATAGCCTGACGCAAAGGTAACATCAGTTGCCGGTAACCACAGTGTGACCAAGGTAACCGCAGTTACGCAGTTACCAGCAAAGGTAAACGCTGTGTGGTTGACAACAACACGATGGTTGGTCAACAAGTCGAGAGGTTACAGTGAAGTATTTCGCTACAAAATTCAGCCATTTAAGGTACCTAAGCAATAAATGTATTTATAATTTATGTATTTATAAATAATTATAAAGCAATTAATTATTTAAATAAGAATAGGTTGTACGAAAAGAATACGAAACAGCTTCTGAAACACTTATAGAGACGTTGACGTGACGTTAGCGTTTGGTTTTTCACGTATACGTGTAGAAATACGCGTAAAAATCACGTGAAGAGCTAGCATCTCCAGCTGCTTGCTCTAGACGCTGCTCTACGCGTCGACGGGAGAAAATCTTACGGGAAGAACAAAAACTCTCTATTATGCAGGAAATGTTATTGCTCCTAGGACCTAGATTGACTTTAACCACTCACAGCCCATGTTATGTTATTTACATACATCATTCATAAAGCCCTAGATAACTACTTGAAAATTCCTCAAAACTTTTCGAGATCCAGTTACAAAAAATACTAACCTGGTTAATAACAACAGGATTTATGCTTATTGAATCATTAATAAATAACTCTGTGTTTAACAGAATATTTATTTAATTGCTAGTAGTTTTGGTAATAAGCAATTCAATAGTATTATATATCAGTATGTAAATTAAATTTAGGTGAGCACCATCGTTTTAGGAGCCCGAAAAGAATGTATTTTGTACTATTCTATATTGTAAGATTCGTGTAAAAAAAGAGGACGCAAATAAACTATGCTATTCTATTCTATTGATAAATGAAAATTGATCTTATTTTCAGCAGACATGCAAAACTGCAGTTTTTCGCGATTATAAATACAACAAAAAATGTAGAAAATTTAAGTTTTGATGATTATTCGAGAAAGAGATATAGTTTTGGGAACCATAAAAATATTACCTACAATAAAAAGTCATTTTTTGACCCAATCTTCGTTTTTTGTTCTCCTGAAATAGAAAAAAAAAAAAAAAAAACCTTGGCAAGTTAAGCTCCCTTTTCCCTTGCACGGTCACAAATATAGGCATGATGATATCATGGAGTAAAGTGGCTTGAAGAGAAAATGTTTGAAGAGGAAGACTAAGTAGGTATTGTTCACCATCTTTCGAGTGGAATGTTAATATCCTTAAATCAGATTGATTATAAGTGAAAATCATTTGATTTTCAGAAGTAGCATGAATGCATAATTCCCTAACAACCTTATGAGGGGGGGGGGGGGGGGGGGGGTCAAGGTAAAAATAATCCTATTAAAAATTAAATATAGGTCGACAATAAATATAGATAATATAGGTAGGTACTTGCAGATATTGGTACCTACTGTAATTGATATGTTTTTAAATGTACCCACTTACCTGTAACTTATTAAATATAAAATTATGTATATATATTACCTAAATATAATATCCAATTGAATTTACCAAAAATACCTACTACCTACCATATCAACACAACTATATTGGCACTGTATGAATGGAAACGAAAATACTATGACCTGATCCGCAATATTATTTGAAATGTCGTATAGTTATGGGAAATCAAGCCCATAGATAACTGGACGTAGTTATGCAACAATGGCCCAAGCGGCCAAAAACTCATCCGAAAATGAGTTTTTGACACCGTTGGAATTGTATCATCAAAAGCTTTAGTTTTCTGACGATTTCAGCGTGCCCTATGCATTTATAGGAACTAGAGCAAAAAAGGATTAAGCTCCATTTGCTGTATCCGGATATTTGCAACAGCAGCCCATGTCCATTTCTAATAATCAAATTTGCAACAATGGCCCAAGCGCCAGTTACACTGGTTGTTGGCCCTTTGTTGCTAATTTCATTTTTCAATTAACTTGAGAGCCTCGCTCGATTATTGTTCAACAATGACCCAAAATGAGTTACCTACTTGATTATCACCTAGCCTGTTGTCGCGATTTGGAAAATGTTTAATCAGCTGCATTTACCGACTGAGTCATCCCCGAATTCCCTGGTTACCTTCATTGCAAGTATGCAAGAAGAGTTCGTATTCCTAACATCTACGATCTCCTTCAGGGAACGCTACTTTTTCAAAAATGGTTTCTTGCGACACGCTCTATAATAGAGTTGTGCGATTAAATTTTAATGATAAAGTCAATTTGCAACAATGAGTGAAGTAACGATTTATTTAGATTAAAAAAAAAAAAAAAAAAAAAAAAAAATGCAACAACAGGCTAAACCCCAGTTTGGAGAGGTTTTTAGCGTTTGCCTCATTGTTGCAAATTCAATTTGCAACATACGACAAAACGGGTAAGCACCGAAACTCTTAATTTGCAATAAAGAGTATTTTAGGGAACTAAGACCTTAAAATTATTTATCGATAGCTCACCTACTACGAAATAGACCACTGGAGAAATTTCAACATCCTGAACCCGCCACAAAGGCTCCAGCAACGTGTAATTGCTCGAAATCTTTAATCTCTATTCTTCACAAGTTTGGTTGATGTCGCTTGGGACAATGTTGCATAAATGCGTCCAACTAAGGTTTTACAAAATATGACGGCTCATGTCTCATTATAATTTACAGGGATCTTACATTTTGGTAGAGCTCGAAATCATGCTAAATGTTTCTTCTAGTTTTATGTAGGAGACAAAAGAATGTGTTCTTACTGAACGTCAGGGAAGCCCACGAATAAGTTTCCGGTGATCCAAATACTTCCAAAGAAAAATATTTACTACTTCCACTGGGGCAATAGAATAGCTTTCGGCATTTTTATTATTTTAGAGGTAAAACTGTTCACTAATAACTGCTTCTCTCTATGGGTGTTTTATTATTTAGTTAATGTTTTAATAGCTACTTTAACAACTGTGCCAAACTAATCACTTACCTAGGTATCTACTTTTTCCACTGACTGTTTGGTTCCCCTAACTTATAGGTATTAAAACAGAAATAATTTTTCAAGTCAAGTTTGAGGTACATTTACAGAGTTTAATTTTAGAACACTACACAACTTGTGGTAGGTAAATAATGCTTCAGAATAAAATTAATAATAGAGGTAGGCTAATGAATTTACAGATTCACTTATACAGCATGACCATGTAAACGAATTTTCAAATCAATATTTAACCATAATTTTCAAATCCTTTAAATTAAAAAGTAATGAAGTCAATCTATAAATTTATTAGCCTACCTCTATTATTAATTTTGTTGTTGTCATGAATTATTTACATACTGCATGTTGTGGAGGTTGCATAAACTCTGTAAATGAGCAGATTCAGGGTGGTCTGAAACGGATTTCTATAGTGTAACTTTTAGAAACAGTCACTTCTAAACATTTTGGGCCCATTGTAATAGCTTAGTTTTCTTCGAAAATTTGCTAGAAAGTCGCACAAATGTGCGAAATAATATTGTGCTATTCCGCAATGATACCCTCGAAATTCCTTGAAACTGGAACAGTGCATCGCAAGTCAAAATCACACAAGGGTGCGGAAAAAATAAAAAATGTTGAGAAAGAAAAATGAAAAATACAGGCTGTATCGACAACGGTCTCCTAAAAAATTCCTCTTTACATGCTTTTGTTTGATAAAACGTATGTTATTCAAATCTAAAACATTACAAATTATTACATAAATGTTTGTTATTTCAGTATTAGATAACCCTTCCACGCAAAATGCTGGTTCGTAATTTTTAAGCCCCGATTATACCTAGATATTTTATCATCGAAACTCGAGAATTTGCGCAATTGGGTTTACTGCATTACAGAACCAGAATCCTACAATTTTACGCTTTATAGTAAAGTTGAGGAACAAAAAAACCTATGATTAAGTCATTTTTCCATCAAGTGGAAGGGTTGCAAACATTGGATATTGTTTTGAAACTATGTTTGTTCTTTGCACATAAATTACAGTTAATCTATTTCAGTAGGTTGATTAATTATATAAGATAGCCGTTCAACTCACGAAATTGAGGATGACATTAAACGATTCTTTGGGATTATATTTATCATTGATAAGCAAAACATGGAGCAATTAATTTAATTAATCATCAATACACGTTATTCGCCCCATTAAACAAAGTAGGAGCTGAAATCTAAGTATAATAGTGGATACACATCACAAGTATAAATCGACATCGATCGAGGCACCCACGACTTGAAATTAATGAGATAAAATAAGAAACCCCTAACTAAGATTCGCTGATCATCTGTAGGTGACAAAGGTTACTATAAACTCAATAATAAAGATAAAAAACCTTTGTCTAAAAAGAAACATCTTGAAAGCGACCAGGAAGAAAAACGCTGCAAATTATTTCACAAAGGTTTATTATTTTTTCAATTGAGTATGATCATAGTTTTAGTTGGCTTGCGAACGTCATAAGGCCCGTCCAGACTCCTCGGCGTGTCCTATTTCGAGTTGCCACAACCTATACTTCTATAATTATATACGATTTGAGCTCCTATCTATTCAAATAATTATTTCCTTAATAATATCATTATCTAAGTACGTACAAAAAGTTTAAAGGATATGTTATGAAATATGCGTAGGCAAATCATTGGTAAGAAAAAAAAAAAAAAAAAAAAAAACAGTAGTGCAGAAAAGAGCATATAAAAGAAAGAAATGTTTCAAGTAAAATTATACAATGAGTAAATTTTTGTTAGAGAAATACTTTTAAATATTAAGAATTAAACATTTCTAAGTAAATAGCTATTCATCCAGAGGGTTCGGACTGCAATCCGCTGAAGTAATGCAATTTTAATTTATGAATGATTAGCATTCTAAATGGGCTGGATAATTATTTATAACATCCTATAGTATGGTATAATATACAATATATACTATGGCTTGTTTAAGGTATAATATTTTTATGGGTATTACAAGTATAAGTAATAAATATCCGTTCTCCTACGCCCCTGGCGCCGTTCCGCCTTGCCCATAACGCCTCATGGTGCCGCGGTGTATTATATGGGTGTTACTCGTAAAAGTAATATATATCCGTTATCCTACGCCCCTGGCGCCGTTCTGCTACGCCCCTAGCCCTTCTTTGGTCGCATCGGGTCTATATGACCCGATCCTCTACATTTCTGTGAATCCCAGAAATGTTTGTCATGCTTTCTCCTCCCCTCCTCCTTCTAATCTTCTAGGGTGCAGATGGCTACGCGTCAGTATGATTTTTGACTTGATGCGAGGTGTCTGTGAGTTTTTTTTCCGCATTTTGACCCGACGCGACCATTCACGTTTGTATTTTCTTTCTGAAAATTACCCACCGCGACCAAACTCAGGTGCGTTTTTCTGACCTTTGTAGAGAGCCTAAGTTTTTTGTTTAACTCTATTTACAATATTGAGCGATGAAATGCGTTTGACCGACCAAGACATCTTGAAAGAGTTGGAGAGACAAAAACAAGAGGTCCCTATTGGTTCAGAAGATGACTCTGGCAGCGAACTCGACCAGGAAAATATAAGTGAGCATGAGACGGAGAGTGAGTATGAGGCAATGGAAGAAAACTATAATTCAGATTCCTCTTCAGACACTGTTGTCGTTTTTTTTTCCTTGTTCTCGGTGATGATTAACTAATTAATTTAGTGAATTCTCTCCATGTTACCAGTTGGTTGTTTGATAATAAACATTCATGTAGTCATCTGTTCCTTTAGTTGTTTCTGACTTCATTATATACTTTATTAATGTAATAAGTATATATACCTACTAGATGCAAACCTAAGACACCTAATAAGGTTCGACATGTTGGAATTTACTGTACGAAACGACTTTGGTGTTTAGAATACTCTTTTATTCGTTTTACCAAGTTCATTCAGCCTGCCATATGTATTTTATGGAGAAAATTGCCAGGTTTACAAAAGAACCCACACCCATTGCACATTTTAATATTTAAAGAAACTTCTATTCAGGAATTTAAATTTATAGCATGTGGAACAACAATCAAAATATGGGGGGTTGGGGAAACCGAATTTTCTAGGAGTAAAATGTTGGCAAACCAGGCATTGCGAAATTTTGGCAAAATTGGTAGATTATCTTATTTTGCGTGGAAATGGTCCTTAAAACATAATATTCCAACATGTTATACTTTTTAATCACACCTTGTTAGTTCCAGATACTCAGTACCAACGAAGTTTGTTAATAGATAATCCTCAATTAAAACTGCAGCAATTAAAAAATTCGGGTCACTATGACCCAAAGCGACCGTATTAGGGAGAATTATCAACGCGACCAAAGAAGGGCTAGTGACGTGCCGCTATACCCCTACACGGCGCCGCGCCTCCTCACCCTCTTCCCTCATGACCCTCTGCCAATGTTTTCATCATTCCACTAAGCGTGCCAGGCGTGCGCGCGTACGTCAGTCTAACACTCAAAGCCTCGAAAGACACTTTTTCACCTATTTTTGGCTCATAGCACCCATGGGTGTGGAGCAATCGAGCTGGCGAGAAGTTAGAACCAACTAGACCCCAAGTGGAGTCTATGTGCGAAAGAACGGATTTTTTAAGTCAGTTCTAAGGCCTTTCATGGCCCGGACGGCGAATGGCGGACGGACATTGCAAATTTGGATTCTACGCACTTTGAAACGTAAAATGACGAAGTTTGAGGGGGGGTTATAAAACATTTTTTGCTATACGATCACATAGGCTAATTGTGTATTTATTTAGAAAATACTGAACGAACCCAATTACAAGAGAGAGAAAAAAAGAAAAGTCAACAGGTAGTACCAACAAGTACCAACAGGTTGGTAGGAAACAACCAACGATGACCAGAGCACCACACTAGAGAGTCACACTGCTTCACCATAGACACAGATTGGCAAAATGAGATATTGAGGGGTATCTCCAAGCAGAGGTGGCGGAAAAGTTGAGTTTTGACGGTTGAGATGGGCAAGGAAAGAATGTCGATGATGAGAGGTGATGATGAGAGGAGGTTCGCTTGGCGAGGAAGGCGGCTCAGTGGGCGGTGATATAAGTAATTTGTGGAAGAAAAGGGGACAGCAAAAGCCGTGACAGAACGGGAAGAGGGGCAAGGTACGAGAAAGCCAACCCGAGCCAAGAGATCAGGGGCATCAATCGCACTGGCGACGGTCACGTGGAGACATCAAGCTGAAGCGACTTGCGAGTACTTGGTAGTCCAAATTCTCACGAGGAATGGAGAGCTTATATGCCAGGTAACGGAGGAAAGCCCTGAAGATGCGTTCAATTTGCACAATATGGGACTCGTAATAAGGACTCCAAATCACTGATGCATACTCCAGAGTTGGCTGCACGAGAGTCTTATAGAGTGTCACGAGGGCTGGTGCCTCAGAGAACTCTCTGGTATTCCGTTTCCGGAAGCCAAGTGTGCGCATTCCACGGCACGCCACCTCAGCTATGTGGTCGGAAAAGGAAAGCTGGGAATCTAAATGCACGCAAAGGTCCACAATATCAGCCCTACGAGGAATTGTTACACCGTTGATTGAGAAGGGGTGGATGACTGGAGAGTGGGAACGATGGAAAGAAATGACTGCACATTTAGATGGGTTCAGGGCTAGTCCGATAATGTCACACCATTGAGAGAGGGTATCCAGGTTCTGTTGGAGAAGTTGGCAGTATGAGGGGTCACGGAAGGAGATGAAGAGCTTCAGGTCGTCAGCATATAACAAGAACTGTGTGTGGTGCAGGAAGGAAATAACGCCATTAATCACCAGATTGAAGAGAAGGGGACCAAAATGCGAGCCCTGAGGAACCCCTGAAGTGGCAGAAAATTAGTGAGAAACGACACCAATTACACGCACTAAAAGCTGCCGGGCAGCAAGGTAGCTGGTAATCCATGCATGAAGTGGTCCCAAGACACCAAGCGATGAGAGCACATCAAGGATCACACTATGAGGCAGCTTGTTGAATGCTTTAGAGAAATCGGTCGTAACCAGGTCCACCTGATGACCCGCCCTGACAGCGCAAAGTGCGTAATCCTGAAAAGTTGCTAGGTTAGTCACCGTAGAACGCCCCCTGACAAAGCCGTGCTGCTCAGGAGCTAAGTGCGAGTTGAAAATTGGCGAGAGTTGAGCCACAACCAGCTTCTCCAGTAGTTTGGGAATAGTTGATAAGGAGCAGACTGGACGGTAGTTACTAATGTCGTTCTTATCACCCCTCTTGAAAATCGAAGTAATGTAGGATAGCTTCCATTGAACAGGGAAGAGGCCAGAAGAAAGAGAAGCATTAAACAGGTGAATCAGAGGATTGGCCAAGCTACGCGCACAAGCGCGAAGAAGAATTGGAGGGATACCATCAGGGCCCATACCCTTTGAAACATCCAGGCCACACAGGGCACCATCAACGTCGACCTTCGTCACAGCAAGGGAGCCCAATGAGACGAAGACGACATCGATAGGCGGGCGGGAAGAAACCAGGTCATGAGCAGGATCAAACACCAAGGCAAAGTGGGATGCGAAGAGATCAGCAATTGACAATAATTATTGAAAATAACAAACCAAAATGTGTTCTGCCGCGCCGGAATAGTGACCGCGGCGATGCCGCGAAGTTCAGGTCATGACCCCGACACGTTATCAGATGAACTACTGGATCACCTGCGATATAAACGTTAGAAGCGCATCATCCTCTCGCTCCTGGAAGGAAATCCGAAGGTTTTTTCGACCTTCTAGCCCTCATAAAAAACGAACAGTTCAACCTACAGCGTTGCGGATAGTTTTAATCTATTCTTTGTGATTTCATTTATCATTGACAAGCAAACAATCATCATTGTTACCTGGAAAGTTTTTGAGATCTCGACATCAGTACGCGTCCAGGTGCCGACGAGACAACACCTCGACTAAACAGTTATCGTAAGTAGCGAGTTCTTATCTCTAAAAACCTTGTTTACTCGATTACACACTAAATGATTGACCCGCCTGATCCAGGAGGTCAAACTCCCCACAAGAAACGTAAAGTTGATAGTTACACCTTTTGTAACTCCTAATCCATTCGCTCCTTTACAATCGAATGAGCCAATGTCAACGGAAAACGATGACCAGACAACTACTGAAAAAGGTCCCGACAAGCCTCCTCCGATATTTGTCAGCAATGTTTACAACATGAATGCAATATTGACTGCATTCAAATCACTCAATGTTGGCCACTATAAGCATCATTCAGTCGGAAATAAAGTCAAATTCAATTTTGAGACGATTGATGGTTTTCGACTGGCAACCGATTATCTCGATAAAAATAAAGCCGAATACTACACATTTCAACTCAAAAGCGAGCGTCGTTTCAGAGTAGTAATTCGAGGATTACATCATACATGTGATACAAAACTGATGATTGATGAGCTGAAGGAGCTCGGTTATAATCCATCCCAAATGTTACCAGTCTTCCACCCTGTCACTAAAGCCCCATTGCCGCTGTTCTTTTTGGACTTACAACCTAACCCCTTGAACGAGTCTATATACAAGTTAGATAGGCTTTACGGAGCAGTTATAAAGGTGGAGCCACCTAAACCAAAACGGAATGTTCTACAATGTACAAACTGTCAAGATTTTGGGCACTCTAAGAACTTTTGCTATAGATCAGCTAGGTGCGTGAAATGTGACGGACATCACCATACGTCCAGATGCACACAGGACACAAACGCTCCACCGATATGTGTAAACTGTAAAGGCCATCATACAGCCAACTATCGAGGATGTCCAGCTCACAAAAAGCTTCAGGCAAGCCAACCAGCATATCAAATAATGAAACCCCGAGTCACTACTCAACAATTCGCCCCTAAACCTATGTTCGCCACAACTAGTAGTACTCAAAATATACCCAAAGATGCCCCAACGTACGCTGAGGCTATGAAATCTCCAAACAATCGGAACAATGAACTATTGACGAAACTAGTCGACAAAATTGACTCGCTCCTATCAATGATGCAACCCCTGATACAAACTCTTTCTCAAATTCTTCCTCTGTTAATTTCCAAGAAATGATCACGCCACCAATAAACCACCCTTTAAAAATCGGCACCTGGAATGCTTTAGGCATGAACCAGAAATTTCATGAACTGAAATATTTTTTAAACACATATAACGTAGATATTTTCATGGTCAGTGAAACTAAATTAGCACCTCATTGTAATTTCTATATTCCTGGATACAGCATATATCGATCAGATCATCTATCCGGTCGAAGAAAAGGCGGGTCAGCCATCATAATAAAATCCAAGATTGCTCACGACGAACTCTCCCCAATCTGCGAGGATAACATGCAAGTTGCTCGTCTACAACTGAAATGGGACAACAGAACCCTAAGATTTGGAGCATTCTATTCAGCTCTTCAAAACAAAATGTGTTTGGCGGATTTTCTAGGTCTAGCCCATGAAATGGGACAATATTATCTTTTGGGTGGAGATTGCAATAGCAAACACACTAGATGGGGTTCAAACTTGACAAATCCACGAGGTAGGTTACTACTGGATGCTGTCAACATACTGGGATTGGAAGTTTTCAGCCCGGTAGAACCAACGTATTACCCAGATAGAGCCGTGGGAGTTCCCGATCTGCTTGATTTCTTCTTAGGGAAGAATGCACATTATTTCAGTTCTACTCCATCTGTTATTCCTGAATTAAGCTCAGATCACCTCCCTGTAATTGCAGATTTGCAGCTATCAGTATGCAGAGTGCAACATAGACCCTCACTAATTAAAACTCCATTTAATTGGGAGGTGTACTCAAAAACACTTGAGGACATTACAGATCTTCGAGTTCCTCTGAAAACAAAACGGGACGTGGATGCAGCTATATCAATACTCAATAGGAACATACAACAAGCAGCCAATGCAGCTCATATACTCTCTAGTCCCATTGTCCAAACGAAAAATCAGCATCACGTTCCTTTCCGTTATTCTCCTAAAATTGAACAGCTACACAGAATAAAGCGGGAGTGCCGAAAGCGATGGGATCGGACAAAATACCCCCCTGATAAATACGGAGAAAGCAAACCTATTTGCCAATATGCTGGAACAGCAATTTAGCCCAAATCCACGCACAAATCCTAGTCACACCAATATGGTCATGAAATCCATCAACGAACCGCTCCAGCTATCTCCACTTCATATGCACGTCACACCAGGACAAGTGCGTAATGCAGTCAACAGGTCGAAAACCAAGAAGGCACCGGGGAAAGACATGATTGTGCGACCACTACTACGAGCGTTTTTTCGGAAAGCTATGGTTTATCTCACACAAATATATAATGCCATGATTAGGTTAGCGTATTTTCCCACAACTTGGAAGCACGCCCTCATCGTAATGATCCCAAAACTAGGAAAAAATAAAAGTGAAACATCGAGTTACCGCCCCATCAGTCTGTTGTCATTGTTTTCAAAAATATTCGAAAGGCTGCTCTTGCCCCATCTTATGAACCACCTGAGACCTATGATCCCAAACACACAGTTTGGCTTTCGACATAACCATTCATGTCCACAACAGCTACATCGTGTAACGAAAATGATCATGGATGCATATGAAGAGTGCTCAGTTTGCCTTGGAGCCTTTTTGGATGCGGAAAAAGCTTTTGACCGAGTTTGGCATCCTGGTTTGCTTACTAAGGTAAAAAATGTGCTGCCAGATACTCTTTATCGCCTCGTACAATCGTACCTGTCTGACAGAACTTACTCAGTCATGATTGAGAACTCTGTGTCTTCCCCTAAAGGCATGTCCGCAGGAGTTCCACAGGGCAGCGTGTGGGGGCCCCTGCTTTACCTCGTTTACTCATCAGACATCCCCCAACCTAGTTTCAACTCAGTCAAGGTGGCACAATTTGCTGATGACTTGGCAATTCTCAGCAAAGGCACGTGTCAATCCACTCGAAATTACTTACAGCTGATGCTTGAAGAAGTTCATGTCTGGTGTAGCAAGTGGAGGATTACAATAAATCCAAACAAGTCCAAGGTTGTAAGATTCACCCTGAAAAGAAACGTGGAAGATGTGGCGGTACCTGAGTATTAAACGGAGGCCATAACCTATAGAAATATTTCGTGGAAGAATAACTACATAATTTGAAAGAACACCTTTATCTTTACAGGTGAAGTTTAGAAGACGCCTGGTTCTGACGTCAGAACGCAGCAATTCGGAGTTGAAAGCTGGAGGTTTGGAGATTTTTACTAAGGGATTCAAAGTTGACATGGAATCTCCATATAACTAGCCTCCAAAAGAAAATTCGTAGCAGAACCGAATTCCTTGCACGATTGATCGGAAACAGGTCACCACTACGACTTCACTCGAAACGTTTGCTGTGCCAAACCATGATACGCCCTGAACTGTTTTACAATAAGCTCCACCAAACTCTCATCGCACATGAAAATGCTGAACTAAGGACCATTGCGCTTCATCCACCACCAGAACGACCCAGGAGGCGATTAAAAAGAAAAATACCGAGTGATTTTGTTATAAATTAAATTCATTCTCGTTGTCCGCGACCTCGATTGTGATCGTTATAATCTTTATTGTTATTAGTTTATAAACATGTTTATATATATATATATATATATATATATATATATATATATATATATATATCTATATATATATATATATATATATATATAAATAAGTGCTGATTTATACAAAAACGTGTGAGGCTTGTCACTGGACAAGGACAACACTGAACAAGTGCCACGTTTGTAATATAGGTACCTATTTATGTCAGCAAAACTATAATGTAAAAGTAAAATAAAGTTTACTGTTTGGGGGGAAAAAGAGATCTCGACTTTTGAAAACGTTGGCCCTTAATTGCTACCCTTTAGGGTTGATCAAAACTGATGCCGATGCTACTGGCTAATTTAATTTTATTTTATCTTACCTTATTTTAATTTTATTTTTTTCTTGGTCGATTACAAAGGTTCATTATTGAAAATAATAAACCAAATATCTGTAATTTGATGCTGATTATCTAAACTAAATGCAGATACATCGGTACATGGATATGTCTTATTTTTCCCCTTTGTGAAATATGTGTTTTGCATCTCAAGTTAAAAATGTCTCAATTAGGTAAACTAGCTCAGTCAGCTGATCAGAAAAGACGCAATCAGTTCTCTTAGTATTCTCTTAGTGTTCCAGAAAGTCTCCATATCTAATAACAACTTCCCAGGATCAACAGGAGAGAATTTAGCGTACCTACTCAGCTGATTGGGAAAGAGCCAATAATTTAAATTGTCTCTCAGGGCTGGTTTATCAATTATCTACATCAACTGCAGGAAACGGATAAAATTATCAATCAGATAAATTATGTCTTGCAGATAGCGCCGTTAGTATCCTCAGAGGTGTCCGTAGGCGACAAAAAAGGGCGATTTACCCATGGAACTACCACTGAGTAGTGTAGGAGCTAGGTTTTTTTCATGGATCGACTATTAAAAAAACCGGGTCTGACGTCCTCAACACAACAGCGTCATCATGCTATCAAGCTCGGCAAATAAGAAACCACCACATTTTTGCCATTTGCTATTTTTGCTTTATTTCTAGTGAGAGAAATACATAAATACGAATTGTGATAATGCAACCTGAATTATTATGAATATTTTATGAATGAATTGTTGTGATCAGTAAGTTGTGGACTTAATTTCATCTTCGGTCTGTGTTATAAAGTAAACAACGGTATCTTCGTCCAACCAAAACCTCAATAAAAATACGCATTCGTTCCATTTTAGTAGGTGATCTACACGGGCTCTTACTATTTTTATGGTCTTCTTTTCCATTCAACGAATTATGCTAAGATAGAATCTTCACCGTTGCTGCTGTTTGAGGACAAATCCCCAAATATATCCATTGGAAGGTACAAAAATAAAGATGATCAAACTTGATTCAAAATAGGTTTTTGTAAATAAATAAACTTGTTTGAGGTTAGAAAGCTCTAGATATCTCATTAACCCCCAGTTATAAAAGTTATCCAGCCGTCCAGGGACCAGATACAATTAAAACGCCAGATAAGGTTTAACTAGGGATGGATAAACACCCCATTATGTGTTATCTGGAGGATAACGCTATCCCTCAGATAAATCTTCCTTATCCATTGGATAAATGTGATATTAACTTCCTTGGATGAACAGGAGACACTTTAGCTCACTCAGCTTAGTACAATCATTTCAATCGTCTCTCAGTTTCAGCTACAGAGATTAAATACAATAGAAATCATCAGTTTCAGGAGCCCACCTACTGCTTACAAGTAACTACAATTACAAGTAGGTACTTCTTTTCACATTATTAGTTCATTATGGTTACTTAGCAGTATTACAAGTTTATAACTTAGCGTAATAAATCTTTCCTTGACACTGCAATGGCTTAGGGATCATGAGATGTTGTGATAAAATGAGAGCATTCCAAAAAATGGAGAACGCTTTTCCTCCTATAAAAACTATGGGAGTTACACTTCGCTAGTAACGCATTGGTTGTACGTGAAAATAAATAGAAATAGAAAACTCGGCCCTTCGGGCCTCGCAAGGGGCTCCGCCCTTGGACCCCGCCAGGGGGGCGTCGCCCCCCCTGGACCACCGGTAACTTTCCGCCTCGAGCCTTCGGCTAAAATGCTAAAACATGGAACATGCTTTCTTCCCACTAATTCGTAAATGTAAATCAATTTAAAACTATGTCATAAATGTTTTACGTAATTAGAAGGAATTACCTAGGTACTTAGTTAGGTAATTTTCTGTTATGGTGCGCGTCTACAATTACTAAAACCAAGATTAACTTCTCAACCAAGTGACAACAAAACAAGCGGCATTGTTTAAGATATTCATTTATAACATAAATAAATATAAAACTACGACATGAATAGAAGAAGAAAAAGTACGAAAGAAATGCGTGATGAATCGAGATCTTTCCAACGAGTGGAGAACGAGTTTTGTCAAGTGAAAATAAAGAAGTTTCACTTCCCCAGCAACGGCTTGGTTGTACATGAAATTCAAAAGAAAACTCGGCGCTCCGCGCCTCGCCAGGGGGCAAGCCCCCTGGACCCCCGGTTACCTCTATTTACATACTTCGGACGAAATTATTGAAACACAGAATGTGTTTGCGTTGTCGCGCAACCAAGTGACAACCAAACAAGCGTCATTGTTTACTATTCATTTATAACATCAATTTATATAGTTATAGTATGAAACTACGAAAAAAAAATACGAAATAAATTCGTGATAAATCAAGAGCGATTAATCAAGTAAATGTCCTAAAGAGGCTACATACGAAATTACAGCTTCCTAGAGTGTAAAGTATAGAAATTAGCTTTAAAAGCCACTCATCTGATCCGGACCCTGGATATCGTCAAGTAAATGTCCTAAAGAGGCTACACACGAAATTACAGCTTCCTAGAGTGTAAAGCATAGAAATTAGCTTTAAGAGCCACACATCTGATCCGCACCCTGAGCATCGTCAAGTAAATGTCCTAAAGAGGCTACATACGAAATTACAGCTTCCTAGAGTGTAAAGCATAGAAATTAGCTTTAAGAGCCACACATCTGATCCGGACCCTGAGCATCGTCAAGTAAATGTCCTAAAGAGGCTACAAACGAAATTACAGCTTCCTAGAGTGTAAAGTATAGAAATTACCTATTCAAATTATTTAACCTCCGCTTCACAAATCAAACCGTTTTCGTAATACTCAGATCACCTGCTATGAATCAAATCATCGAAACACAAGCTCAATGAAATCATCAGAAATTAACAAGCGGTTGCAATCATGTTCACAATATCAATTATTGAGAATGATCACCTGTGTGTAAACAATTATTTATATAACCATGCTCATAACTCAGTTTGTTGGACACGCACTTCGCAGTAGTTAACATAATATTGTTGGATAAATCGAGAGCTTTCGAACGAATGGTCAACGAATTTTGTGGGATGAAAAACGACGAAGTACCATTTCCCTAGCAACGACTCGGTTGTACGTGAAAATCATCCGTCACACATTTCGTTACCATCCCGCGTTCCATTTTCGGCTAGTTAGTCCATAGCTAAAACACATTCTGTGTTAAAATTTCGTGGCACATCTGCGTAACGTTTTTCGCTAGTTAGTCTCTAAGGTTTTGTGACACATCCGCGTAACGATTTTCGCTAGTTGGTATTAGGCTAAAGCATGTTCCATGCTAAATTTTCGTGACATCCGCGTAAAGCTTTTCGCTAGTTAGTCTTCAAGGCTAAAGCATGCTTTTTGACACATCCGCGTAACGTTTTTCGCTTGTTAGTACAAGGCTAAAGCACGTTCCATGCTAAAACCCTTGCATTTTCATAGTAACAATTTTCGCACTCACGTAGCACAGCCAATAAGCACGGATCTATGAAAAAAAAAAAAAAAAAAAAAAAAGTTGATGCAGAAAATTAATACACATTAATAAAAATTTCATACAATCGACTGGTTTGAATTTCATGCAATTTACTGGTTCGCGAATTTCATACAATCGACTGGTTCAATGAAAACACTATAGGTCCATAGGTTTTCGTTTCTCTTGATAAGAGAAAAATTTATATATAATTTCCAGATTTCAACATAAAGGAAACAGTCTATCGTGTCTTTCTAAAACAAAACTGAAGATGATTATTTTAGGCAAGCTTCTCGTACAGCTACTGATTGCTGATGAAAATACAGCAATTAACATTGGCCGAAATTGAATGATAATTTGATCTCAATATGGATGTAATTTTATGGAACACAATCTTTTCTTAATTTAACACTCAAAAATAAAATTCTACCTAAGTATACTGCAGGCAGCAGATGGGATTACTAAACGGAGAAACACTTTGAAAAGACGTATACTTACATATACATTTAGTTCGAGGCTCTTGTGCACACTTTGGAGCTTAAGAAGCTATCTAAAATAGCGTACCACAAACATTTTAACGCCCCCACTGAAAATCGATTTCTGGCTGCGCCACTGATCTGCCAGTTATCCACCCTGTATAGGTTTGCGTGTTCAAGAATGAATAATGAATTCTCTGATCATGAACATTCCCTCACATAGTGAAATCTGTTCCGTTCTTTTGAAGAATTCCAAGTTCTAAATAAGGCAAATTATACATTAATTATTAAAAAAAAAAAAAAAAAAAAAAAAATTAAAAAAAAAACTAAATAGATATATTTGTCTACCAATTCTTTCAGCAATCGATTGACCCAAACCATTTTAGCAGCTAAGTATCCGGCTTCAGTAGTACCTACTTAATTCTATTATTGCTGTTTTTTGACTTGACCGCGATATAGCCACCCCACCGCAGGTTGTGACAATTCCATTTGTTGACTCGCGTGTTTTTAAATAGTTTGAAAAACCAGGACCTGAATAGCACTGCTAGTTCAAAGTTACTCCTGTTTGGTACTTCCCAACAAACTGCAGTGTTCCATTCAAATGTTTGAATATCCTTAGACTTCAATCCAGTGAAATTCGTTGGACAATCCAAGACATAAGAAATCACACTAACACAGTATGTAAGATCAGGAAAGAGAACCTTGTCATTGTTCTGTTTGTGTCTGTGTCTTCATCTCCCAATCCCTCGTCCTCTTCTACTGCTCCAGCGGATGCCCACCAGAGTTCCCACTGTGAGAGAGCCTTCAGCTCCTAGCGTGGCCTCAGTGTCCACATCTGGCTGAAGCATCCTGTGCAGGCCAACACTACAATAGATATGAAGCAAGAGAGGCCAAGGTATGCTTCTGAGGATTTTTTGCGAATGACATCAGAGAAGACAGAAGCTGTAGGTAAAGGGTACGAAATATCAATGTTTTCTTGCATGCACGTTTTCCCATGCGCAAGCTTTCTTTCATTCAATCTCTTCGCCTGAGGCCCCATTATAAGCAGCTTGTCCATTGTTCCCGCGCAAAATATGCCCACTGTCCCACGAGGGAAGGAATGGGGGATTCAGAGCACTTTCGGAATTCTTTACCATCTACTGTCTTATGGAGCGCAGCTACAAACTCAGCAGATGAGCTTGGTTTTGGAGAAGTTGGTTTTGCTCGATCACACCACAACAACTGCTGCCTGACAAAGTCCAGGTCAAGGCGAGCTGGCACTGGGGGCATAAAGATGGGATGCTGGCTGAGAGAGAGACAATCCCGAGCCCACCGGCCTTCACCGGTGCGTGAATATAAGCACTTGGGACACCAAGTGGGAAGCCTAGCTAAGAGCAAACAGCAGAGCAAACTTCACAATCTAACTCAAGCAGCCTCCCTGCAGTAAGCTTACCAAAGACTAGCCCAGAGGTTATATTTGGCAGTAAGTACCTGCGGAGGAAGCGCAGCGTCTGCTGTGGCTTCAATGGAGCCTTGGTGATGCATGCTAGTGCTCCACCAAAGTCCACGCAGCTCGAAGCAATGGTGGCCACACCCATGAAGTCAACTCCAAGGTCAAATGGAAGTTAGTGAAAAAACGTTGTCTATTTCCACGAAAAATAAAGAGTTCACAGAGTTAAATCGATTTCGATGGTTAGGCCGTCATCAGTAACAAACATCAACAAAGTTATTGTTTGTTACTGATGATGGCCTAATCATAGAAATCGATTTAACATTGTAAACTCTTTATTTTTTTATGGGAATAGACAACGTTTTTTCACTAACTTTTGTTTTTAAATGATGGATGGCTGATACAACTTTGTCACGAGTGATTTAATTCAACTCCAAGGTATTGCCAAACCTCCAGCACGGATCGAGTGGGGATGGGTGGGATGGGTGAGTGGGGGAAAACTCTCCTGTTCCACCACCTTCACCTGATGCTGGTGACCAGACAGGACCAAGGGGACTGACCCACACTTATGTGGGTTAACCACAAAACTACACACGGCGAGCTGCTCAGCAAAGGCATTGAGGGTGGTCTGCATGTCCTCCCAGGTATCCGCGAGTAGGATGACATCATCGGCATGAGCCAAAGCACCTTATCGCACCCCAGGGGAGAGATCAAACCCAATTTCAGCTGGCAGCTTACCCAAACCCGTATCCATGACCAGGTTGAAGAGGGGTGGCGACAGATGATCCACCTGGTATATAATTCTTGGTACAGACAGGCAACATACGCAATAAACGAGTAGATGCCCCGACATGACGAAGATACTTGGTCAGGACAATATGGCTTACAGTGTCAAAAGCCATAGCGACCTCCAGGGTGGCTATATGAAGATATCATTTCTTGATACGGGCCAGCAAAATGACAGTTTAGAGAACTGTTCTCCGCTGTGCCCCCCACTGGTCACAATACTCTGTGGAAGTCACCGATGACACCAGCCACTTGGAAGCAAGATGACAGAATCTTTTGAAAGTGGCGGAAAACTACCGATCAGGCGATAGCCTCTAGGCGCACTTCCTCCTTTTTTAGAATATTAGGAAAAGCGTCAGCGCTTTCGGAGGTGTTCCAAACAGAAGTAAAAGGTTGAAGATGAGCAGCTTGACATTTTTTGGAGCTTTATTCCAACATTGGGCAGAAATACAATCAGGTCCAGCAGCCTTGGAGTTTTAGACACGGCACTTATGTGCCTCGTCATGAAGCACGGGCGTGCACATAGTGCTCGTGAAAAATCCCTGGTGGAAGCTGGAGGCATCACTGGCTCACTAGGGTTGTGACTGGCAGCACTCAAGAGTGGCTCCCATCACTCCAGAAACTCCTAGAGAGGCACCATTGTAGGAGGTACCCCTCCTTGGTACCCTGCCTCAACCCGTGGGAAGATCCTCTGCAGGTAGGCTGCTACCTTGACCTCCAAGCCTTCGGGCCCCTCAACAGCTCGCCTTGCCAGATCTTGCTAGTAGCATTTTAGCCGGCAGACGGCACAGCAAAGAACCTAACAGTTCTCCAAACTGTTATCTCACTGGCCCGTATCAAGAAACGGCAGTTCTATCTTGCCACACTGAACGTCGCTTAGGCCTTTGACAGTGTTAGCCATTTTACCCAGACCGATTGTCTTCAAGGTGTCGGGGCACCTGCTCGTTTAATTGAATATGTGGCCTGCCTGCACCCTGAAGGTGTGGCTGTCCTGAAAGCAACTGGCGAGATGTCAAGTGATGTTGTCATTGGGTGTGGGGTACACAATTGAGATCCTATGTCACCACTCCTCTTTAACCTGGTCGTAGAAACGGCCTTGGGTAAGCTGCCAGCTTGAATAGGGTTTGATATCACACCTGAGGTGTGAGTAGGTGCATTAGCTTTTGCTGATGATGTCATCCTACCCGCTGAAACCCGTGAGGGCTTGCAGATCGCCCTCAATGAGTTTGCTGAGCAGCTGGCCAGGTGTGGTTTGGTGGTTAAACCATTTTGCTGAGCTCGCTGCATGAGTCAGTAAATGGTAAAGAGCTTCAACAGTGCTCTGAATCCCCCATTTCTCCCCAATGGGTAGAATGGGCTACATAGGGCATTAGGGCCCATGACTATCGCCATTTTCACTCCATCCGGATGGCACCTTAACCACCTTGGTGAGGTGTACAGGAGTAGTCGCGGGACAGTGGACACCCTTTGCCAAGCCTGTCAGGGTAAAAATGAGAACCTATATCATGCGGTGCAGCAGTGTCCATGTACTCACGGTGGCCGCATTCTACGTCACGATGCGGTTGCAACACTGATTGCAGGTGCTTTGTCATCCAGCGGCTGGGATGTTGAGAGGGAGAGACTATATCACATGCCAAGTGACCGGGGAAAGAAGCCGGATATTGTTGTCATCAAGCCCTATGGGTCTGCAATAATCCTGGATGTCCAGGTTGCCAATGGCAGCATGGAGCAGACCTGGTGGGCTAAGAAAAATAAGTACGACAGAAATGACCTACAGTAAGCGATTACCGAGCTAAACGGAGTGGCAACCATTAAAATCATGGTAATTGCCGCGACCGTGTCGTGGCATGGGGTGTGGTGCAGGAAAAGTGTCACGGAGTTACTCGAGTTGTGCATCTCGACGGGAGTGCTCCGTGATCACAACCCGCATTCTGAGGGGTTCTTACTTTAACTGGTGTTCATTTTATAGGAGCACTTCCTTTCATCCCACTCTTCCTTCTCATCCTTCTGCAACTTCCCTCATACCTAGAGCCGGCCTCAAGTAAACCTGGGCGTCTTCCACACTTCTTATTTACTAGCCGCTCCGGCTCGCTACGCTCGCCTCCACGTCCAGCCGGGGGGCAAGCCCCCCGGACCCCCCATTAAGTTGCTCGCTTCGCTCGCAACGTGTGGCGTGTAGGGAATATTGCTCGCTTCGCTCGCAAAGTCTGGCATGTAGGATATGTTGCTCGCTTCGCTCGCAAAGTCTGGCATGTAGAAAATGTTGCTCGCTTCGCTCGCAAAGTATGGCATTTAGGGAATTTTACTCGCTTTGCTCGCAAACGGTAGATCCCTAAGGGTAGGTTTAACTTCTGTAGGGGATGCTGCTCGCTACGCTCGCTTGAGGAAGTTATACTGCCCACCCAACTTGGCAGACGTTTTTTTCTGTTGGGGAATTCTTACTTACAAATTAAATCTTATAAAACTACGTGGAACCACGAAAAGTTTATTAGGGGATGTTGCTCGCTTCGCTCGCAAGTCCGTATTTATTCTGTAGGGGATGCTGCTCGCTTCGCTCGCTTGAAGAAGTTATACTGCCCACCCAACTTGGCAGACGTTTTTTTCTGTTGGAAATTCTTACAAACAAATTAATTCTTATAAAACTACGTGGAACCACGAAAAGTTTATTAGGGAATGTTGTACTGCCCACCCAACTTGGCAGACGTTTTTTTCAGTTGGGAATTCTTACAAACAAATTAAATCTTAGAAACTACGTGGAACCACGAAAAGTTTATTCGGGGATGTTGCTCGCTTCGCTCGCAAGGTATACCTGTATATGTGTAGGACAAAGTCCGTATTTATTATTTGAAATGGCTCTCGCTTCGCTCGCAAGGTATTGCGTAGAAGTGCAAATGGGAACCCCCCTGTGAGGGGTCCCTTCAGGTAAGCAACGTTGTGTAACGGCGGCCCGTGGTCAATTAATTTCTGATGTTAAACGCTTCCCTCGCAATTCCGCTCGCGATTTGACCAACTTAACGTCACTTTTTTCGATATCCGATTTCGGATTCAGATTCGGCGGACCCAAAGCTGTATTTCGCCCGCGAAAACCGTTCCGAAAAACGTACCTTTATGGGGTATATTTTAATCGGAAAAAACCAAGTTTTTCGGCGGACTTTTCGAGAAAACGGGTCCGTACTCTCGCATTTTTTTTTACGCATTTCCCGATACTTTTTTCGCGATCCGATCGCGCCGTCGTCTTCCTCGTAGGAAAACCTACGAAACCCGTATTTTTCCGGAATTGTCAACGGCCGTTTAGAGGGGTAGGGGAAGTGGGGAAGTCCAAAAAGCGCACATTAATTCTTACTTCGACCCCCCTCCCGCCCTACGGCCCATGGTTCGGCTGGGATTAGAAAATTTTAAATTTGCTCGCTCCCCCTATCGGAAAATCCCAAGAAGATCCCCCCACTCGTACACTCCCCTCACTCAGCCGTTTGGCCGTGCATAGACACGACAAACAGACAAACAGACAGACAAACGGAGTTTCATTCTTATTAATAACTAGCCGCTCCGGCTCGCTACGCTCGCCTCCACGTCCAGCCGGGGGGCAAGCCCCCCGGACCCCCCATTAAGTTGCTCGCTTCGCTCGCAACGTGTGGCGTGTAGGGAGTATTGCTCGCTTCGCTCGCAAAGTCTGGCATGTAGGATATGTTGCTCGCTTCGCTCGCAAAGTCTGGCATGTAGAAAATGTTGCTCGCTTCGCTCGCGAAGTATGGCATTTAGGGAATTTTACTCGCTTTGCTCGCAAACGGTAGATCCCTAAGGGTAGGTTCAACTTCTGTAGGGGATGCTGCTCGCTACCCTCGCTTGAGGAAGTTATACTGCCCACCCAAACTTGGCAGACGTTTTTTTCTGTTGGGGAATTCTTACTTACAAATTAAATCTTATAAAACTACGTGGAACCACGAAAAGTTTATTAGGGGATGTTGCTCGCTTCGCTCGCAAGTCCGTATTTATTCTGTAGGGGATGCTGCTCGCTTCGCTCGCTTGAAGAAGTTATACTGCCCACCCAACTTGGCAGACGTTTTTTTCTGTTGGAAATTCTTACAAACAAATTAATTCTTATAAAACTACGTGGAACCACGAAAAGTTTATTAGGGAATGTTGTACTGCCCACCCAACTTGGCAGACGTTTTTTTCAGTTGGGAATTCTTACAAACAAATTAAATCTTAGAAACTACGTGGAACCACGAAAAGTTTATTCGGGGATGTTGCTCGCTTCGCTCGCAAGGTATACCTGTATATGTGTAGGACAAAGTCCGTATTTATTATTTGAAATGGCTCTCGCTTCGCTCGCAAGGTATTGCGTAGAAGTGCAAATGGGAACCCCCCTGTGAGGGTCCCTTCAGGTAAGCAACGTTGTGTAACGGCGGCCCGTGGTCGATTAATTTCTGACGGCACAATTATTTTTCTCACTCGCGATTTGACCAACTTAACGTCACTTTTTTCGATATCCGATTTCGGATTCAGATTCGGCGGACCCAAAGCTGTATTTCGCCCGCGAAAACCGTTCCGAAAAACGTACCTTTATGGGGTATATTTTAATCGGAAAAAGCCAAGTTTTTCGGCGGACTTTTCGAGAAAACGGGTCCGTACTCTCGCATTTTTTTAACGCATTTCCCGATACTTTTTTCGCGATCCGATCGCTCCGTCGTCTTCCTCGTTCAAAAACCTACGAAACCCGTATTTTTCCGGAATTGTCAACGGCCGTTTAGAGGGGTAGGGGAAGCGGGGAAGTCCAAAAAGCGCACATTAATTCTTACTTCGACCCCCCTCCCGCCCTACGGCCCATGGTTCGGGTGGGATTAGAAAATTTTAAATTCGCTTATACACCCTATCGGAAAATCCCAAGAAGATCCCCCCACTCGTAGATCCGGCCCACTCAGCCGTTTGGCCGTGCATAGACACGACAGACAAACGGACGGAGTTTCATTCTTATTAATAACTAGCCGCTCCGGCTCGCTACGCTCGCCTCCACGTCCAGCCGGGGGGCAAGCCCCCCGGACCCCCCATTAAGTTGCTCGCTTCGCTCGCAACGTGTGGCATGTAGGGAATATTGCTCGCTTCGCTCGCAAAGTCTGGCATGTAGGATATGTTGCTCGCTTCGCTCGCAAAGTCTGGCATGTAGAAAATGTTGCTCGCTTCGCTCGCAAAGTATGGCATTTAGGGGATGTTGCTCGGTTCGCTCGCAAACGGTAGATCTCTAAGGGTAGGTTTAACTTCTGTAGGGGATGCTGCTCGCTTCGCTCGCAAACGGTAGATCTCTAAGGGTAGGCTTAACTTCTGTAGGGGATGCTGCTCGCTTCGCTCGCTTGAGGAAGTTATACTGCCCACCCAACTTGGCAGACGTTTTTTTCAGTTGGGAATTATTACAAACAAATTAAATCTTATAAAACTACGTGGAACCACGAAAAGTTTATTCGGGGATGTTGCTCGCTTCGCTCGCAAGGTATACCTGTATATGTGTAGGACAAAGTCCGTATTTATTATTTGAAATGGCTCTCGCTTCGCTCGCAAGGTAGGTACCTATGTAGGCATACCTGCTCGCCTCGCAATGTTGTGACATCGAACCCTTCACGTCAATTCTTGAGCCTTCTCTCGTCCACGGCATAATCATTTTAATCGCTTTGCTCGCTTCTGCTCGCAATTTGACCGAGTTCTCGTCACTTTTTTCGATATCCGATTTCGGATTCAGATTCGGCGGACCCAAAGCTGTATTTCGCCCGCGAAAACCGTTCCGAAAAACGTACCTTTATGGGGTATATTTTAATCGGAAAAAACCAAGTTTTTCGGCGGACTTTTCGAGAAAACGGGTCCGTACTCTCGCATTTTTTTGACGCATTTCCCGATACTTTTTTCGCGATCCGATCGCGCCGTCGTCTTCCTCGTTCAAAAACCTACGAAACCCGTATTTTTCCGGAATTGTCGACGGCCGTTTAGAGGGGTAGAGGATGCGGGGAAGTCCAAAAAGCGCACATTAATTCTTACTTCGACCCCCCTCCCGCCCTACGGCCCATGGTTCGGGTGGGATTAGAAAATTTTAAATTCGCTTATACACCCTATCGGAAAATCCCAAGAAGATCCCCCCACTCGTAGATCCGGCCCACTCAGCCGTTTGGCCGTGCATAGACACGACAAACAAACAAACAAACGGACAAACGGACGGAGTTTCATTCTTATTAATAATATAGAGATAGAGATAGAGATTTTCCAATTGAATGGTTTGCCCCTCCGCCTTTGAGGGGAGTATTGTGAAAAAAAAGTGTATGTATGTGAGTGGGTGATCATACGTGCTCACCATGTGCGCCTCTGCAGGTGTCTATTTATGACAAATTGTAGCAGAGGAGGCAGGCTGTGCATTATGAGTTAAGCCATATTAGTGATTTGGTCAAGCACGTTTTCCCATGCGTACGCTCTACCACCCAATCTCTTCGCCTGAGGCCCCACTATAAGCATCTTGTCCAAGACGCAATCCTGGCAAATAGACGTGGGGCCTCTCCCCAATCTCCTAAAGGCATGGAGCAGTAGCCCACCGTTCATCAATCCTCTCCTAGGACCTCCGATTTTTAGAGGCTTGGAGACCAATGTGTTGTTAAGGCTCAGGGAGCAGGTAGGCCATGTTGAACTTTATGAGAGCACCTACCTCCAGGATCTGGTAAGAAGAGCTGTTGATGGGCCTGACGGCAAGATTGTAGTCTTTGTGCGGAAGTTTTTCTTATGAATGTTTTAGCCCTTAGGGAAAGCAGAGATGATTTCATTCAATTCTTTGGGAAGATACCTACGAATGGAACCCCCTCGAAAAAAAAAAAAAAAAAAATTCTGTTAATAGGTACCAAAGACATTGTAATAGTAAGCTAGACCCATTCGTAGCGCTAGTGTCAAATTGCAAATTGAACGGTCTGTAGTCGGCCATATTGGGGGCAAAATCGTTTATTTATGTGCAATGAAGACTGTATTATAGTTCATCTACTCATGAAATTTCTTTGATAATGCACAATGGTTAATGTGTGTGCTGCATTTAACTGCATAAATCGCAAAACTAAAGACTACACACTCTCATTTCACAAGTAAGTATAGATTTTCACGATTTCCTAACGTAGACCTCTTGATGTGGTAACGCAGTAACTATTGTAGTTGATAATAATTTTCTTTTTACTAACTTATCAATAATTTATCAATAATCCAGCCACAAATAATATCAAAAATTATTATCAATAATCCAGCCACAAAGTTTCAAATTAATCTAAATTTTGTTGTGTTTTTTCCACAGATTTCCTTTAAACAAGAAATTGAGAGAATGGTATGAAATTATTTTTTGTATTGACATTGTATTGTACTATTGTATATTGTATTGTATTGTATTGTATTGTATTGTATTGACAGAATTGTATGAAATTGTATGTAAAATGAAAATCTCTATTATTTATAAGAACATAGAAAGTGCCATGAAGTAGTTATTCATTTATTCAATTGTTCAGCTCCTCTGATCATACTCCTTGTCCCATCCAGGTGAACCCATGGTGTTTGTAAAACTGTGTCTTATGTACAAGATATGGTCTCAATATTGAAATGCAGAGCGATTCTTCTGTTACTTTGGAAGAATGGTTCTGAGATAATTGCTTTTGAATAATGGGAGGATCTTTCACTTTAAAATACCTAACTAACTTATGCCCTAACTATTATAAGTACGGTATGAAAAGTACAATATCGCCACTACGCAAAACTACATGAAAGCATATTGGTAAATAATGCATACATTACAGGGACGTCCCTATGAATGGATTATATATAATTTTTGTGAGACTCAAAAAATGAGAAAAAAACAAAAATATCATGATTTCTCGAACCCCCCCCCCCCCTTCCCCAATTAACTCCCTCCACCGACAGCAAATTCAAATAATAAAACTTCCAGTATGCAATTTGACGCTCCTGACATATTTTTATAACCTAGACCTAATTTATAATCGAATGATCTCGAAAATCTGACTTGAATAGTTAAAACATCAGGATTTATTATTATTACTCCAATCTTCCTCGTCCATTATGAAAATTTGAAACTCCTAATATAGGTACCTTCCAAAACTAGACAAAATTCTTAGTTGAACAAAAAAGAATCACAAAAATCTGACGATATTAGTTAAAACATCATGATATTTTACTGTTACCCCGTCCATTCACCCTTTTTCATAATCAAATTTGAAATTCCTGATATAAGATCCAAAACTAGACCAAATTTATAGTTGAACAAAATAAGAATCACGGAAATTGGACGAGAATTGTGGCCTAAATAAGTTTGTAAATCGTCATATTTGGTTAGATATTCCAAAGACAAGCAAGTCCCACAGTTAGTCTCTGTTGAAAATATAGCATGAAATTCATTTACAAACTGTGTTATAATCATAATAATTGACGTTTTTAATGATTTTAGACTAGTTTTTATCAAGATATATAATACAAAATATGTTTTCTACGAACACTTATACACAAACTAGCTAGCCTTTCAATTCAAAAAGAGCGCGTGAAGTTTACCCCAATATGTCCGCCAATGCTCTCTTCAATTTGCATTCGGCGGCGTCTGAGATCCACGTACAGTTGTTGGACCTTGGTAGGTACTTACCTTGAATGTTTTTGAGATCTCGACTCATTATTTTTTCAACCCTAAGATTCTATCGATTTTGTCGAAGTGCGATTTTTGAGCCAAATTTCATAAAGTTTGGTGGTTTGGATGGCACCCTGAAACGTAAACCAACAAATTTTGAGGGGAGGGGGGGGGGTGGGGAGCAGAGAAAAAAGTTTTCCTTGGTCAATTACAAAGGTTCATTATTGAAAATGATAAATGAAACATTTTTGAAAATAATAAACCTCTGCAAAGTTGGGTGGTCAGTAGAGCTTTCTCAAAGTTATTGATGCATTATGTATAGAATTAATTTATTGAAGAACAAAATACGAGTCAAAATGGTTGAATACAAAAATTTTATGACATTTTGTTCCAAATCGGACTAAAACATAGGCAGGTTAGATTTGTTTATTTGTATATTTATTCAAGGGCGAATTGCCCAATTACCATGAAGTAATAAAAGAGTTGACAAAGCTTAATTGTACAGAAATTTAAATAGTAGGTAGAAAATAATAAATTGAGAAAAATAAGATAAATAGGATCATAATTTAAAGGAACAACTTGGCAGTGCTCTCAAAATTCCGCTCGCCAACACAGAGGAGATCCATATCTACTGAAGATTAGGCAAGACAGTTGAATTCTCACTGACATCTGATCAGAGGCCCGCAAAGTAGGCAGTTTCTGGAGAACGTTTCGATGAAGAAAGTCTGTCAGAGCCAAGTTGGGTATGAAAGAACGTGGAAGTTAAAACGGGAGAGCAGCGCTGGACAATCCAGCCTACCATTCATCAATCTGTGGATAAAGAGTACGTCTGTCAGCTCTTGTCTCTTCTCTAGTGCATAATGGTAAATCTCTGCAATTCACTAGAATCAAATGCGTCCCAGGCACACACGTACGTGTGAACACACACACAAACACACACAGGGTGTTCACTCAAGATTGTTAACCTCCTAGGGATCGATTCTACAACTAATTTCCAACAAAAAGTTCCTCTGTACAATTGCAATGGCTTGAAAAATCTTAAAATCAAATTTTTTTAAAAATTTCATTTGAAATCCGTTTTGAGGCATTTTGAATCGAATCCTAAGAGAGAGTGTGTGTGTGTGTGTCTGTGTGTTCTTCCAAACGATAACTTTCCTTGGATTGAGTGAAAAATTCCGCTCTTCAAACGAAAATATGAGCTCCTTGGACAGCACTTTTTGAGCACATTAAATTGGTCAAATTTCAAAAAATGTACTAAATAAATCAATGGCTAAACCCGTTGAAAACCCGTTCAATTTACGTTTTTTGGAAGACAATTGCTCAAATAATGTGTATCTTTATGTATAATTCCGAACGGTCTTTGAAATTGTGAAGAACTTCGCGGTCCGATTTTAGTGTTAGACTGCTCATTCGAATCAGCACGGCCCCAAGTTTGTTGCAAAAGTGTCGCCGTTCGTCTCTATACCCGCCTTGATCGTATTCTAGGCGGTCCTTATCAACGAGAGTTATTAGGCTGTGGCGGTAACAACAGTTGTCATCAATTCACGTGTAAGGAAGAAACATCGTGTAGTGTAGTTACTAACATCTAGGAGAGTTATTTCTGAACGAAGATAATGAAACTGAAGAACTCAGAGGACTTCATATATAATTCCGAACGGACTTTATAATATAAAGTTAGGAATTATATATTATATAATTCCGAATCAGCACGGCCCCAAGTTTGTTGCAAAAGGTCGGTAAGTAAGGAACGTAGTGATGAGGTCTTTTCTGATCAGCTTAGTGAGCTAAATTCTTTCCTGCTGAAATTCGATAGGGAGACTCTCTGGGACATTAAGAGACGAGTGAAGTGATGGGGTCTTTTCTGATCAGCTGAGTGAGCTAAATTCGTTCCTGTTCACTGTAGGCAGTTGAAATTTTATAGGTAGACTCGCTGCGACATTAAGAGACGAGTTAAGTGATGGGGTCTTTTCTGATCAGCTGAGTGAGCTACGATCTCTCCTGTTCACTGTAGCAAGTTGAAATTTGATAGGGAGACTCTCTTTTTATTAGGCTGTGGCAGTAACAGCAGTTGCCACGGTAAGTAAGATACGTAGTGTAGTAACTAACATCTAGGAGAGTTATTTCTGAACGATCTTTGAAATTGTGAAGAACATCGCGGACCGATTTCAGAGTTAGACGGCCCCAAGTGTTGCCGTTCGTCTCTGTGCTTATCTTGATCGTGTTCTAGACGGTCCGATTCGTTTTTGGCTTGACGCCGAGAAAAGCCGAGCAATGTCGATTATATCGTAACAGGTAGCTGTACAGTGATCTCACTATTTAGAAACACGAATTTACTGACGTCTTTCTGCAACGAAAGCACTGGATTGTTTTTGTGGCTACTCGAATACTCCACTTTCGGTTTCCTAACAGCTCAACTAATTACGAGGTACTGTATTACTATGTCATCGTTCTACCATACGTTGATGGAATACAAAATGTTGTAAGAAATTCAATTTCAATTTGGTAGGATTGCTGTATTTTTCTTAAAACTAAGTTATAAACTAGGTACCTACACATACTTTTTGTGCGTGAGTCCTACGATTGGAAAATGTCCATATCTCCGCTCAAGGAAGGTCTACACCAAATTCTTCACGGAAGAATTCAAACACGCAGTCCAATGAAGTCCTACAACAAGAACGGGCGCAGCGGAAAGTTCTTCAACTTCACCTTCCAGGACGCGTCTGGCAGGTACATACGAGGTGTTTCCTTTTCGGAAGAAACTTACAATCAAATAGAACCTCTTCAGAGCTGCCTGTTTAAGAACGTTGAGATAAAATACAGCTCCTATAGCAAAGAGCTGGAAATGCAAATAACCTCATCTACGAGAATCACACCATCCCAAAACGATCTCAACCAGGTAACATAATATATTATATTTATACTAGCATCAACGATCTTCCAAACGTCAACACTGCCAACATTTTAGTAATTTGTGTTGGTCCCGCCGATGTGTGCACAGTGTCGCACAATGACGAAGAGTTGAAACTCTACAAAATCTCGGTTAGGGATAAAACCGGAACCGTCAATCTTATCCAATGGGGGAAAAATTCACTTTCAACTCACATTACGTCGTGGCAGCACACCTCTTTACAACCAAAAAATTCAAAAATATATTCGAAGCACAAATTTTAACATGACACAACACTCGAAATTAATCCAGACACGGAACCACCACGAGCTTTGCTGGAGTGATACCAGACACATCAGGACCAAGACAGCAGTAGCATCTCCTACACACAACTCAACACCAGTTCGACATCTACGAGTACTATCGATCAAGATACAATCAACGATATAAAGAAGGAGATAGAAGACATGGACGCGCAGATTCACACGCTTACAATGAAACGAAGAAGGCTCGAGATAGAATTACACCATCATCTCACCATGCCCAAATTCTGAATTACCCGATTCAACTTTTTGTTTAGTCTCATAATGGCGAGGACCACTTCAACTGGTGATATTTATTTTATTACATTACTTACATTTTGATCGGTATTTCCTCTTTTTTAATCATTTAATAACATCGCCTTAGCTTTGAACCATGTCACATAACCTCGCAAATAGGTAGGACTTATATCGTTACTATAATGTGCTGAGTCCCTGTTAGGTACTACTGTTATACGGACTAGATTAGGGCTTTCCAAGCCCTAACAGGCCTCTAGTTAACCATAAAACAGAACATTCAAATATTTATGTACAAAATTATGCTGAAAAATGTACACAAAATTCATTAAAATTTGCTACAAAATCTATAAAAATTGCAAAAAGGTAAAAAATCAAACACTTCTATTCTAATAGGAGATTATTTTTAGAATACGTTGTTTGCCATAAAAATAGTGGCTATTCAAATTTCAAAACAATTTAACATGACGCAACACGATAATTTACGAAAATTCGCTCTTACGATCACGCTGCATGACTGGAACTAAATTTCATTAATATTTGCTGAAACATCTATTTAAAAAAACTCCCAAAATGAGCTAAAATTCCGAATCTTCTTTGAATTGCAGAATTTATTTTTAAAGATTTTTGCTGCCATAAAATTAGTAGTTAACTATATTATACTATGTAAACTATGTCATGTTATGCATTCAAAATGCTTGAATTGAAAACAGTTCATCAAATTTCAAAACAATGTATTCATAACATAAAATAATAAGATTATTTACGAAGATTCGCTCATACGATCATGATGCATGACTGCAACGTTTTTCGTGTTTTCGGCCTTTCTTCACTAAAATGGCCATATCTACCCTAACTTACAATGTGATCTTAAAAATAGATATACCTAGATACATATATCACTAGATACATGGGATGGCCGCAATGCTGTGAGCCCGTGTTTGGTGTCCCGATTAGAAGTGATTTTACTGCTAATATTCCGGATCTTTCTGAACTTTTCTCGCCATATTTCCTTACTGTAGTGTCCGTATTAGACATGAGTGTTAAAGACTAGGTACGGTAATAATTCATTTGTTAATACAAAACCACCACGTCTGAACTCCTCCGGTGTCACAATGAGTGCGGGAAGTGATAAGACTTTGTCAACAGAACTCTCGGCAGAACTTCTCGATGCTACTACAACTGCCATCACCCTCTCTATCCCAAACGGTGAGTTGATTACGCCTGCAGTTATTCAGGACACAATTAATAATGTCTTCAAATCTTTCGAATCCACTGTGGACTCAATAGCTTGGAAAGTTACGGAGTCAACAAAAAAGGAGATCAACGCCCTGACCGTCCGCCTTGATAATCTTGATCAGTCACAACGGCACGTGAATGTACTTTTTCAAGGTGTACCGAAATTACCAGGCGGAAACAACGAAGAAATTGTTTCTGACATAATTAGAGAGAAAAAAAAAAAAAAAAAAAAAAAAAAAAACGTTGCCGTTGGGGGTGTCTAGCCGCCAGTGGTTTGTGTTCATGATGGTACATTTATTGTAAAATGAAATCTGGGGGACACCCCCAGACCCTCGGATTGTTAATGTTAGGATCAAGGATCAAACCAATGAAACACAGAATGTGTATTTCGGGGATTCCCCGGAGGGCTGGTGGCATTCTGGTAAGCTCGGCCGAAGTTCATTCCGCGTTCTTGGAATCCAGCGCCTTGGATCGTAGCAAAGAGCTTATAGGTAATAGGATAGAGAAGACAGGTCTTGAAGGGGGAAGAAGTTCTGGTGGCCGAATCCCGACCAAAATAAAAGAAGACCGCGGCCGACTAATCAATAGGTCTGCACAATGAACAAACTACCATCATCTGTAGGGATTCTAGCACGTCGAATATCAATGAAATTTTATATTCGTCAAAGAGAATTCCAGTTGAGATTTGGAAACCTTACCTCAATAGGTCATAGGTAATCGATTACATCAATGAAATAAATTCAGGTAAGTAATTAGATATTGAAATGAGTTCCTCAATATCTTCCCTTGAAACTTAAATAAACTTTATTAGCATGTGAAAAAGATGAATTAAGAATTGAACTCTAAACAGGTAAAATGTAAATATTTTGTGCGAATTGTATTCAGCTGAATTGAAGGTAAAACTCAAAACATTGCATTTCACATCGAGGAGTAAGTTTATTGAACTTTTTACAAACTAACTGGTTTTAAAGACTCGAACTATTTCAACAATACAATAGCAGCAATTCAGCAATATTGGTAGGTAAATTTTTGTGTTTCTGATCTAGAACGGGTTACATTACCGTACTTAATAACAATAGGTACATTTAAAATATCACAACATCAGTCCGATTGGAAAATTATTATTAATAGAAGTAGTGATTTTTTCTTCTTCAAACGAGATCTTTAAACGAGAAAACACCCACTTCCTGATGAATTAGTCAAATAATCATAAAGATTACAAGCAATCCAACTAACGTCTGAATACTAACTGTCAATGAAATGGGAGCAGTTCGTACCAGTCTTTCTTACCTACCGGCTTATTTATAATATTTATAATAATATTATAATAATGCTTGCCACTATGTATTATATTATATGAATATTATATTATATTATATATTTTCATTTATACACACGCGCGCGAATGATGGGTCGCAGGGCTACGTGCGTAGGTACTGATTGCCCAGTCCGTAGAGAACACTTGGGCAGCGTTTCCACTCACCATCAACATACTAGCCTCTCCGGCTCGCTTTGCTAGCCTCCACGTCACTTTAATCGCATCGCCTCGCTTCCCCTCGCAATTTGACCGACTTCCCGTCACTTTTTTAGATATCCGATTTCGGATTCAGATTCGTCGGGATCAAACCTTTATTTTGCCCGCGAAAACCGTTCCGAAAAACGTACCTTTATGGGGTATATTTTAATCGGAAAAAACCAAGTTTTTCGGCGGACTTTTCGAGAAAACGGGTCCGTACTCTTGCATTTTTTTTCGCATTTCCCGATACTTTTTTCGCGATCCGATCGCGCCGTCGTCTTCCTCGTAGGAAAACCTACGAAACCCGTATTTTTCCGGAATTGTCAACGGCCGTTTAGAGGGGTACAGGAAGCGGGGACGTCCAAAAAGCGCACATTAACCGTTACTTCGACCCCCCTCCCGCCCTACGGCCCATGGTTCGGGTGGGATTAGAAAATTTTAAATTCGCTTATGCCCCCTTTCGGGAAATCCCAAGAAGATCCCCCCACTCGTAGACTCCCCCCACTCAGCCGTTTGGCCGTGCATAGACACGATAGAGGGGTGGGTTCGGGGGGATCTTACTGGACAGACATTTTCAAACCAAATAACCCTCCGTAAAAACTCATTCTGTGCTAATAAAGTTGGATATTGATAAGACGTCTTTGGTTCGTGTCAGACGGGTCGGTCGTCCACCTGGCGGTGCCCCTTCTAGTGATAACATGCCTGACCACAACCCGTGCCGAACGGTCCGTATCACTTTAGGAGATACAAAATAGGAATTCTAGTTCCGAGTTTTATAAAGTTATAAATTGTATGTTGTAATCAATATGTAATATAGTTTATGATTCCGAAATTATTGGGCAGGTATATAATTAGACATCTAGGTCCAATAATTTGCGGTCCAGATATATGTTAACTATGTTAACTATAATATTAGATGTACGTATCCACTCTACAGAACTAAACTTCAGTATTATCAAGACATGGAAAACTTGTGCAATAATTTCAAATCAAGGTTGCTATCAATAGAAATCAAAATTGTTATATGGGGATTGAAGGAACTTGAGCGTCATGGAGAGGCGTTTGATGGTACCGTTGATTCACGTAGTTTTGATCATTTTAGGGGCCAGCAGATTAGAAAATATGAACGTCAGTTCAAGATAATTCGAGAGCAACAGACAGAGATTTCTGAACGTATTCCGGTAGAAATTATATATTGAAATAGAGGCCTAGATTCGTCTAAGGTTTACAATTATATATAAATTACAAGGGCCCTGTATAGATGCTCCATGTAATGATTGTGTAGATACATAGGAATATAGTTTATAAAGTTTTATAACACAGTTCTGCCTAGTTTTGCAGTGCCCAACAACTAGTTTGTATTGCTACATAAGCTAGGACTTCTCAGGAGGGTTAAGGTGAGGGAAATTGGTCCATTGAAATGTGGAGTCTTGTATAATAATTTACGGCTTACCTACGAATGGTTTTTGTGGGACTGAAAATCAGGAAGTTATTTATATTCTCTCTAGCAACAATTTTGTTGTAGGTGGAAATTAGCGTGACTTTTTTTGCTGTTGGACAACAATTTGAATTACCCTCAGAGCTAAGAAATATCTATGTCATATATATATATATATATATATATATATATATATATATATATATATATATATATATATATATATATATATATATATGTATATAACCTGAACAATCTATAAATTATTTTTTCATTTTCATTTTCAACTTCTAACTTGTGAACAAGATTTATTCGAAATATCAAAAACATCTTTTTCCTTTCTTCGTTTATCTATTAATAATTCAAAACAAATTATATATATATATATATATATATATATATATATATATATATTATATATATATATATATATCACGTTATCAGCTCTGTTATTTCTCAATTAGTTTCTACAAGGTTTATTTACCCGTAAAGTTGTTCTCGTGTGAATTTAGTGCTACCAGTTCGTCGCAGTTCTTTTAATTTTAGGGAGGCGAGACCGAATATCGTATTTTTCCCATACTGCGGTCTGATCGTCCTGAGTGAGGTTACGGTGAGTGTCCCTACCTACTACTCTGTTCTTTTGAAAGGATATTTGAGAAATTACTTGTTACTCACCACTTGCTGCACCTTCTCTGGCTGGCTGAGGTCTCTAAGGGAGGTCTCCTTTTTCACTAAACGTAATTCCGAAAACTCACATAATACCAACTATTTTGTTTTGTTTACGAATATTATCAGGAAATTTGGGCTCTCGGCGCTATCATCCCGTGCCCATAGTGCAATCTAGTGAGCGCCCGTGAAAACAGGGATTGGCGGCGCAGTGAGTCGTGAATCATCGGCCTTGCTTCTGTGTATTGCGGGTCTAGCGTCACTCTCACATACGGAGTTGCACGGATTGTCGTGGGCGAACTATCTCCCTCGGCGTTTTCAATTGCTCTTGATTTATCGGTCTATTTTTCTTAAGAATTTTCCGCTTGGGCATTGTTCGCGCGACCTTCACTCGCCAAAGAAGACTGCAACATGCGCAAAATGCAATTTGGGGTATCACCCATCCTGTACAAGACTAAAATCAATAGACAATTATAAAAAATTGGGAAAGAAAGCGCGGGAGCGCTGGGTATGTGATGTGAGTAAGGTCGCTAAGCGGGTGGCACCTACGGAGGATTCGGAGGAGTCTGAGGTTTCGGAGGAGGATGAGGTTGGGGCAGCCGTGGACGAGTGTTACCGGGGGACCCGCCCTCGACGGCTGGAGCTCAAAGTCAGGGTATATCAAGAAATGATTTGGAGGACTTGTTTTTGAAATTCGAAGAGAGGATTACAAGCCGTGTCACTGAAAATATTCGATTGGAATTGGATGATCGCTTTAACCGTTTTGATGAGCGAATCAAGGCACTAGAGCATGTTCAGACATCTCAAAGCTTAGAGTTTGCAAAGCAGTTGGATGATGTGAAGGCCGATATTGCCACCCTGCGGAGTGGTGGTGACGCGAGTCGTGGTCGTTTGGGTTCAGAGTTATTGTCTGGGGTTCCCTTTGAAGAAATTATTTCTGAAATGCGTGAACGCCAGAGGAGAAAGTCAAACCTTATTTTTTACGACGTAGATGAGTCACTGGGTGTCACACGTGAGGCTGGGGCTGCTGCTGACTCGGAATTTGTTCGCGGTGTTCTGACCAATTTCTCCCTAGACTACGATACTACTGTAAGCAGATTACTACGCATCGGAAAGCCTGACCAAGCAAAAGCCCGTCCATTATTGGTGTTATTCAGGGATCCTGCGGTAGCCACTAAGATCTTGATTGAAAATCGAACCGTTCAGAATCCGAGATCATTCAAAATATCTCAGGATCGCACTAATTAGAGCGAGCACATTTGAATGCTTTGCGCCGTGAACTGAGGCTCGGAAGGCTGCCGGAGAGTCCCATATCACAATAAAGTATACTGGTGGTATCCCGAAAATCGTTCCAATTGATATTGAACATGGAGGTGGACCCCAAGATTCACTTCAACATTCAAAAAACAGGAGGACCCCGGCCTGAAGAGGGTGCTTACAGCTATCTACCAGAATGTCCGGGGAGTAAATACAAAGTTGTCAGCTTTGCGTCACACAGTACCATCCTTATCTCATGATCTTATCTTTCTCACGGAAACATGGCTGAATGAGGATGTTGATGTTGACGAATTGTGTTTCTCTGGCTACGTATTGTACCGAATGGATCGTTCCAGCACTACGTCTCACAAGTCATTGGGTGGAGGAGTGGCTGTGGCTGTCTCGACGGATCTCGCTTCTTTTGCATGGAAGACTCAGTTCGATAATGTTGAGCACCTGCTCGTCATCGTCCCAGCATGCCGTCTTGTTGCTGGATGCGTAAATTTCCCTAACTATTGCTCACCGATTTATTTTGAACACTTTAACAGTGAAATTGAAAGTATCTCCTTTTCAAATCCCTGTTACAACCTATTTCTAACCGACGATTTTAACTTGCCGGGCCTGCTGTGGGAGGAGTTCTCCATTTCCCCCTATGAGCTCTCAATTGCCAATGAGAAGATGCGTGTGCTCGCGAAACTGATGTGTTTGTACGGTTTGAGGCAGTGGAACCAACTAAGGAACCAGTCGGGGAATACTTTGGACCTCTGTCTGTCTGACCTCGGTGATGTGGACCTACGCGCCTGTGACCCTATACTTAAACTAGATTTACACCACCCCCCATTCGAATGTGTATTTACCTGTTCCACCACGGAGGAGGCTGTGCATGCTCCATCAAGATTCAAGTATAATTTCTTGAGGGCTGATTATACTGCAATGAACTCGTTTTTTCAGGGCCACAGCTGGGACTTTTGTGAACAGTTGCCTTTCTCGGAGGCTGTCGATGAATTTTACTCTGTTCTGAATGAGGCAATACAAAAATATGTTCCTACAACTACTGAAAAGAATACTAGTTGGCCTAAATGGTTTAATCGCCAGATGATAGATTTGTCTAAAAAGAAGGTATTAATTCACAAGAGATATAAGTCAACCAGAGACCCTGCTGATTATTGTCTTTTTGCGGAGTTTCGGCAGAAATGTGAGCTTCTTGGCAGGCAACTGTATTTGAGCTACATCGAAGGAGTTCAATCATCAATCAAGTCAAGCATGAAGGCGTTCTGGAATCACATCAATTACAGTAGCGGTGCGTCCTCTTTGCCAGGAATAATGCATTTGGGTTCCGAGTCTGCAGACACCCCTGCCGAGATCTCAAATCTTTTTGCGAATTATTTCTGTTCAGTATATTCACACCCTACACCCCATCCAGCTGCTGCCGGTTACTGTGACTTCAAATCATTCACAATGAATTATGTTGATGTTTCTGTTGATGCTGTGAATGGTGTATTGAGCTCTCTGGATCCTAGAAAGGGAATGGGGCCTGACGGGATCCCCCCTGGTTTGCTGAAGCAATGTGCTGGTAATCTTTTACTCCCTTTATCTATTCTGTTCTCCCGTTCTATCTCTCTTGGCGAAGTTCCGGCCTGTTGGAAGAGCTCCTTTATTACTCCTATCCCCAAGTCCAGCAATAAGTCGCAGATAAATGAGTATCGCCCAGTTTGCTCTTTGTCAGCTATACCCAAGGTCCTCGAGAGAATTATGGTCATGCAGATTGCTCCTTGTGTTCGGCCCCATCTCTCCATAAAGCAGCATGGGTTTATGGCCGGGCGATCCCCATTGACCAACCTTCTGACTTACCAGCACTACATCATGGACGCTTTCCAGGAGGGTCTTCAGGTGGATGCCATTTACACGGATTTTGCCAATGCGTTTGATCGTATCTCCCATCCGCTGCTGATGACAAAGTTGGAGCGTTTTGGCTTTGGCGGTTCCTTGCTGGCGTGGTTTCGCAACTATTTATTGGATTGGACGCTGAGGGTGCGTGTGCGTGGTACTTCTTCGGTTCCTTTTGGAGCGGTGTCTGGAGTGCCGCAGGGCTCCCATCTGGGACCATTGCTGTTCCTGGTATTTGTGGATGATATTCCCGCTCTGCTTGGGGACAGTGTGCAGTGCCTCCTTTATGCAGATGATCTTAAGATCTACTCAGTCATCAGGAACATGGACGACTGTGTTGCCTTGCAGGGATCCCTGGCTTTGCTCGAGGCTTGGTGCTCCGCAAACAACCTTTACTTAAACATCGGAAAGTGCCGGGCCATGACTTTCACCCGTTGCCGAACTCCGATCCAGTTTGGTTACTCCCTTGAGGGTCAAGTTTTGCCTCGGCCCCAAACAATTTGCGACCTTGGAGTCAATTTTGACTCCCAGTTAACCTTCAACTATCATATCGAACGCATTGTTTGCGGGGCAATGAAGACCCTTGGATTCGTCAGGCGGGCCTCTCGTGAATTTACGGACACTGGTGTTTTGCTCATTCTTTTCAATTCCTTGGTGCGTCCGAGCTTTGAGTATTGTTCATCAGTATGGTCCCCATATTACACCAACGGGGAAGCAGGCCATCGAAAAGGTTCAGCGCCGATTTCTGCATTTTTATGCTTTTAAATCTGGTGTCCCATGGTCAGAGTTTGATGCAGCGGCTACTCTGGGCAAGTGCAGACTGTTTACGCTTGAGGATAGGAGGAGACTCTTGGATGCGTTTTTTTTTATAAGCTGGTAAATAATATGTTCAACGCTCCAGAGTTGCTTGAGGTTCTCAGCTTTGCGGTTCCTTCCTATCACCCCTGGGAGTGCCGTACTTTCTACCCTCGTTCAGCTGCGACAAACTATTTGTACCATGCCCCACTGCTGCGGATGCAGAGAGGGTTGAATAGAGTGGATGTGGACGTTTTCAATTCCTGCCTCTCCTCTTATCGCCGCGACGCAATCAAGAATTTATAAGTTCCCTAATTGAACCATACTTCTTAAGTAGTATCTTAATATATTTTCGTTTGTCTATATTTGCCCTCATTTATAGTCATTTTGTAGCTTTTAATTGTAAGTGATGTGATTGTTACCATCGTGCCTTTATCCTGTTAAATTATCTATATTTTATCTTGTTATTGGGCAGTTTTTTGAAATAATTTGAACTGTTGCATTTTGTTGAATCTTAGTAATTTCTTGTAAATTGGGCATCGCCCGTGAAAAAATAAATAAATAAATAAATAAATAAATAAATAAATAAATAAATAAATAAATAAATAAATAAATATATATATATATATATATATATATATATATATATATATATATATATATATATATATATATGATATATATATATATATATATATAATATATATATATATATATATATATATATATATATATATATATATATATATATATACATAAACCTACGGTGTGGAAATTTAAAATTAAGATCCTTTGGGACACCTAAAAAACGATGTCGAGGTAGGTACTGGGGACCAGTGATCAGCGGGGGACGGTGATTAAATTTGAAATGTTGAGCTTTTGAAACACGTAGAATGCAACTGATTAGCTAAGGGGCATCTAAAGCAGATTTCTTTTCGAATCGACTTACTGAAGTACTTTAATTGTACCTAATAAAGGTTATTTTCCTGCAAATATCAAATATAGTTTAAAATTAATACACAGTTCCTTCTACATGACGTAAAGATGACTTTACCATAATGCTTACTGTTTATTATAAAATTTACTAAAAGGCGTAATATTTGGGAGTCCAAGCAGTACCTATGGAAAAGAAGCACTAAGGTAAATAATGTAACTATAGACTGCATTTCATAATCATAGACCAGTGATCTGAGTAGAAGGGCTATCTGATACAGAAATAATAAAATATTGTGTGATAACTTGTAGCTTTTTCCAATTGTGTTCTTACCTGCTGGAAGATTGGACCTCAATTACTGATGCAGCATACGGGTAATCCCTCATAATCACGCAATCTTATTGTATCTAATTGATTTATGGCTGAAAGGTAACCACTCGGTTCTCAGAAAAGTGTTGCTGCCTCACTTCAAGACTATCGTTAACGCCAATGGCTCGAATCATGAAACCGATTTTTAATAAGTAGGTAATGACCATATAACTGAACCAAGGTCAAGGGTAACTGATAGGCTGACATGATTCCCCCCTTAATCACCTACATTTCGCTCGTCGGTATTAAGTAGGTAGGTATCTTCCTACATAGAATAGAGAATTATGTTTGCCTGTCTGTCGGTGTATGGTCGATTCAGTGGCATATGGTTTAGCCGTTCAGTTAAAAAAGTCCTTACTACTTGCCATACTAAAAAGAGGAATCTGTCATCACAATCATTGAAGTTTCTTGGTTATACGTTGACCGTCAGTTAATATAATATTACAGAAAAGGATAGTAAGCTTGATTGATGTCTTTTTATGTGTAGGAAATGCCTCGAATAATGTTTTTGGTTTATTATTTTCAATAATGAACCTTTGCAATGGAGCCAGAAAAAACATTTCAACCCCCTTGAAAATTTATTGGTTTATTTTTGAAAAAGCGCAGAATCCAAGAATCGAATTAAAAAAAATTAAAATCCGTCCGTCCGCCGCCCCCGGTTTTTTCCCCAAATTAACGGACCAAACTTCATGAAACTTGTGTTAAAAATCGTATTTAGGGTCTAGATGTCCCAGAAGGTCGACATCAAAAAAAAAAATAAATAAATAAATAAAAATAAATAAATAAATAAGTAAATAAATAAATAAATCAATAAATAAATAAATAAAAGTGTGTGTGTGTAATAGTTTCGTAGGTTTGGAAACCAGGTTGAGTGAAGTGGGTTGAGCTGTGGGAAATCGTGGGCTACACAGCAATGGTACATACACCAACAGATTTGTGGAACTCCTGAAAGCATTAGCCGGTTCCGGACAATTTTCATCCCAATAAAGGATCTGGATCTAACTTCCAAGTGGCTGGTATCAAGGGTGATATCCATAGAGCATTTCATTCAGTCAATGGCACAGCACTTGAATCGTTTTACTCCTCGTATCAGTAAACCACAGCTCCAGTAAACCGTATCATCTTGTCACGCTGGGTGTCACTAAGGCAATGGACACTGAAAGCCATTTCGCCCAGACCAATTGTCTCCATGGTGTCGGAGCATCAACTCGTTCAATTGAATATGTTGCCTATCCCTTTCAGGATATTAACTGTTTTGTTGGTGTCAAACATAGTTGCATGTTCATTGAACAATTTAATACCTTGAATCAGGAATGACTTGTTGAAAAGTGCGGTCTTATGTTTCCGAATTTGAAGCATATTCTTAGCATGTCTTGTATCTTTGCCATGTACATTATCCATAAATTTAAACTTATTATATAAATACAAGGGGGTTTGAAATTTGAGTATTTTGAAAATCATTGTGGCATGAGCTAATTTCTTCTTGTCGGCGAATTTCAACATATTCAACTTTCTGTAGTAAGGGGTAATGTGCACGTCTAATGGAAGCCTGTAAATAAATCTGATAGCGGCATTTTGTGATTTTTGAATTTCATTTATTAGTTCTGCATTGAGGTCGCAGAAAGCTAGTATGGCATAATCTAAATTCGGGATAAGCAGGGATTCTACAAGTTGTTTACGTACATATTGGGGAAAATCCACTGCTATTCTGCGTAACTGATAAATTCCACGAAACATTTTAGCACAAATTGATTCAGTCTGCTTTTCCCACGAAATAGTATCTTGAATAAGAATGCCGAGATTTTTAAATTCACGTTCGTAATCTAGTGTTACTCCCGAAATATTTATTTTCGGAATCGCATTATGGTCTATTTTAAGAAGTTGTTTATGGTACCCTAATATCAGCGCTTTACTCTTTATTGGATTTACAGCCATCCCGTGCTCACTACACCATAACTCCAACTGTTCAATATCGAAATTCAATTTCATTATTGTTTGTTCAACTTCGCCAACACTACAGGACAAGTACAGTTGGAGGTCATCGGCGTAGCTAATATGTTGGCAAAATTTGAACGAATTTGGCAGAGAGTTGATGTACAACAGAAATAATGTTGCCGACAAAATTGAGCCTTGAGGGGTTCCCGTATTCACAGATTGCCATGAAGATAGTTCTCCATCAGGACCTTTTACAGCCTGTTCCCTTCCTACCAGATAAGACTTGAACCACAACACCATCTCATGTTCAATGCCTATGGAGCTTAAGATTTCCAATAGAATTTCGTGACGAACCATGTCAAACGCACGGGAAAAATCTATTGCGGTGACAATTGTTACTTTTCTATCGTCCATTCCTTTGCGAATGTCATCCAAAAGGGCTATAAGGGCCGTTTCTGTGCTATGTCCCATTTTATATGCAGATTGTTGGCTATTTATTATCCTATGCTTTGTTAGAAAATCATTAAGTTCACAATGAATTATTTTGTCGAATATCTTTTCAGGTGCACATAAGATACTTATGGCTCGAAAATCGGAACATTCGGTTGGGCTATCAGTTTTCTTTAATGGAAGAACTATAGCTTTTTTCCATATTGCTGGATTTATTCCTATGGATATGGAAGTCTGGTATAGATGTGTGAGCACTGGTACTATTACATCAATGAGCATGTGCAATACATCTACGGGAATACCATCCACCCCTATAGAGTCGGAGGTCACTGCCATTACATTTCTTTTGACCGTCTCCTCAGAAATCGCGCACATTTTGAAAAATTCTCTATTAATTGATCTACCTATTTCCTTTTATTTCTTAATAATGTTTTTGGTATCTATTGTACTAACATCTCGGCAGAAAAATTTATTAAGATCATTAATTTCAACTGGCATTACCTTAGTAGCTTTAGATTTTTCGAAGTTCACACCATAATTCTTTATAATTTTCCAAACATATTTGGGACTTTTGTTGTATTTAAATAAGTTTTTAAGATATTCAATTTTAGCATTTCTCATTTTCTGTTTCACTTGATTTCTGATTTTTTTATATTTGTTGTGTTGTTCATTACATTTTGTTTTTTTCCACTCTTTGTACAAGTTGTCTGGAATATTCATCAAATTTCGAATATATTATGATATCCATGGAGCTGGAATATGTTTAGGTTTAATTTTCACCATGGGACAATGGGCATCATAGAGCTTAAGAATTAGTTCGTTGAATATTTCAATTTTTCTATTAATACATTTTTCTACAAATATTGAGTTCCAATGTAGGTTTTTTGCATCTTCTTCAAATTTTTTCCTATCGAATTTACTTTTATCCCGTACTAGAATAGTACGTCTCTCTTTTTTGGGCTGCTTTAAATTCAGAAAGAAATATATAAAATCATGTTTAGAGATTCCTGGGACGGGAATCTGACCAAATTTCTTTACTATTCTAATATCATTGGTTAAAATTAGATCAATTAATGAGCTAGATCGTGGGGTATGATGTGTTTCATTGAGTGGTAGGTAAGTGAGATTACTAGTTCCTAATAATCTTGCAAACTGTTTTTTGGTAGATGTCTCAGAATTCATGTCTGTATTAAAGTCGCCCAATATTAATATATTTTGATAGTTAGCTGATAGTCGAAACACAACATCGAATACCTGGTCGATTTTACCAATCTTAGGGGGTCTATAGACTACTCCTACTACCAGTTTTTTTTAAACCAGAGCCTATTTCGACGAAAATGTATTCTGGGCTCTTTGAATACAATGATGGTGATTTTGTCAGAATTTTGAATTTTAGATTTGACTTAATGAGTAATGCTACTACTCCTCGTGCTAAACGGGTTCTATCATTACGAACCCACGTGAAACCAGGGATATTAATTGAGTTTGATGAAATATTCGGTTTCAAAAATCGAATCCCCTTTGAATTCGCGCTCATTTGCCCTAAAAGATTTTTCTCTAGTAAGAAATGACCGTTCACTAAAGGAAGGAGGTGGAGTAGCTCTTTATATTAAGGATAACTTAAGCTTCAAAGTGATAGAAAAGTCTCCATCCGAATACCGGCATGAAGCAGAGTATCTTTTTATGGAGGTTATCTCTAAAAATCGTAAACTCATTGTTGGTGTTGTGTATCGTCCCCCCAAGGCTAAGGGCTTAGATAAATTATTTGTATATAATATTTATATTATTATAAATAAATAATCTCTCTCTCTCTCTGTCTCTCTTCTTGAGTATGGTCACCAATTTCGTAAGCCATGTGGACCTTAGTGGAGAACTAGCTCATGTCACCAAGTCTTCATTTAAGTCACAGCAGAAGCAGCGCCTACTTCATATGTACTTACTGCCAAAGCTAACGTATGGGTAGGTCTTTGACAGGCTTACTGCAAAGAGGCTACTTGAGTTAGCTTGTGAAGTTCGCTCTGCTGTATGATCTAGGCTAGGCTTGCCACCTGGTGACCCAAGTGCCTATAACCACACTGAGGTCAAGGCCGGTGGGCTCCATATGTCTCTCTTTCGAGCAGCATCCCATCTTTACATTGCCAGCACCAGCTTATCCTTAGGAGTTTGACTTCATCAGATTGCAGTTTGTTAGGTAGGTAATTTACGATATTCACGATTTCTTTGCACTCTAACTTATAATCAATGTAACATAATGTAATAAGATAATTTAAGAAAATTCGCTCATTCGTTGCATGACTTGAACTATTGGATTCAATTTTTCGAATCTACGCAACTTGAAACTTAAACCAACAAATTCTAAGTTGTGTTAAATATCTTCTTCTTTGTCGATTACAAAGGTTCATTATTGAAAATATTAAACCAACAGGCGAAGCGACCATTACAAGCGCAGGTAGGTACCATCGGCCTGTCTAACTATCTATCAATTTCACTAGATTAATCTTGGGATGAATAACTTTCAATCTTGTACAAAATACTTACACAGGATATAACGGCAGAGCGGTCCTCTAAACTTACGGGGAACCACATCAAAAGTAACATTTATTCAACGACATCGTGTACCCACCTACCTATCTCATGATATTATTGGCTGGACAATTAGGAAAAAATACGCCTATCCCCCACTCTGTTTGCTCATTTGTTGACACTATTAAATGAATATGCCCAGAGGTGTTCGTATAGTATTAGTACAAAGATAACAAGCATAATATCAAGGCTTAAATGAAATCCCTTAGATAAGATTCCGTTCTTATCCAGTACGTCAACATTTACATTTCATTCTCAGGTTCTGTGAAAACACTAACGGCTGGCGTAAAATATGTGAAATTATACAAATAATACATTTTCATAAAATATCTAACGATTTGCAATAAATTTTATAATGCCGAATTTCTTAACGGAAGTTAGTAAAAAACGTTGTCTATTTCCACGAAAAATAAAGAGTTACAATGTTAAATCGATTTCGACAGTTAGGCCATCATCAGTAACAAACAATAACGAATTTATTGGTCACATCCAAGGAGAACCAACATAACATCAATTAGGTATGTCTTGTTGCCAACCTATTCGATTCTGTGATTGTCTTTGTGAACCATGGTAGACATAAACTATTCTCTATACTTTCCCCCTTCTAATTTGGGAAATATTAGAATAAATGTCAGTTAAGGTGGGTATATGAATCCCTACTTGGGTAACCAACAATCCTCAACCAACATCATGTAAATTCTAATATATCCATATTTATGTAAATGTACAAAATGAATAACAGTAAAACAGTGATATCAGTAGTGGTGGCAGATCAGGGTAGGCAAAGTAGGCACATCCTGAACAGCAACCTAGACTCGCAAGCAAAAAGGGGGGGAGGGGGATTGCTTGATTTTATTTTTAATTATTCATTTTTATAATTGTTTTTCCTTTTTTTTCAAAACTTTTTTTTTTTTTTTTTACATCAAACATTGTTCAAAGTGGGCTGATAATATACAAGGTGTCCTCAGTATTTATGGGACAAACTCAAGGAATCGATTCTAGAGCTAATTTCGTATCGAAATACTCCAAGAGATTCCTTTTTGAACGCTTTGTTTTCAAGTTATTCGATTTTTGAGTTTTTTCCGTTGTTTGTACCTTATGAAATTAAAACAGCATAACTTCCTTTAGGATCACCGTTAACTCGATAGTTAGAACACCTTTGGAAATATCGTTGAATTTCCTATAACCCTGATATAAATTAAAGTTGTTTTAGTTAGTTCTAATTGGTCAAAAAAGGCCAAAGTACGAAATTAGAAAAAATATTAAAAATCGACGTTTTTCCTTCCATTTTTATGCTACCTGTATGGAGATTTTTTGGCGTGCACTCATCGAATTGAGGGAGTAAAGTATGTTCGTATGTTGAAAAACGAATTTTCATAAAATTTTTCTATTTATTTTTGGCTTGGAACATTTTAAAATAAAAAATTTTGAAAGTTTTCTTCATTGAAATCGGTTTTGAGGCATTCTGATACGAATTCTAAAGTTTAACGCTTTTTATCATGTATATATCATTTCAAACGATTGAGATAAAAATTCCGTTCTTGCTCCAAAAAATCAAGCTTTCCGAACGAAAGGATGACGTTTTGAGACATTTCAAACACCCCTATGGGTCGGAATTGAAAATGTCTAAGTAGGCTGTGGTTTTTTAGAGTTATCTAAACATATTTTATCAATAAGGTCCTCAGATTATTCAGTATTGTTCAAGATACCACCATTCCAACCCCACCCATCCCAAAAACAAAAAGATGAGTTAGTTGGCCAGCACTTTTTGAGCACATTGGGCAAATTTCGCAAAAAATGTATTCTAGATAATAATCTCCTATTCAAATGGAGGTTTTGAATTTTTAGCTTTTATTGCAGTTTTTTTCGATATTTTAGCAAATTTTAACGAATTGTAAGCACGTTTTTCTTCATAATTTTGTTCATAACAGTTGTGAATGCTCTCTTTACTAGTTAATAAACTTTATTTGAGCAATATTAAAAAAATATATATATATATATATATATATATATATATATATATATATATATATATATATATATATATATATAAATATATATATATATAAATTCAACAGTTTTTAACTATTAACATATCTTCCCTCTTCAGTACGACAATGAGTTGAAACAAAATGTTTTTCACAGAGTTCATCTTCTGGTGAAATGAAAGGATGTGCAACAGGTTCCTCGATCTCCCAAAATTTCTGTAAGATATCAGAAGTCACAAGATGATAAAGATATAAATGATTGATTATATTGGGACTTGTCATTGTATTTGCCAACAATCACAAATCAAAAATGGTGTCCATCAAACGAGAACTGTTATGATGTATGGTTGTGGGAGCACCAGAAACCACCTCTGTATAGAGATCAGCACCAATGAGAAATGATATGTCTGCTGGGTTGGTAAAGTTAGGGTCGCTCAGTTCATAAGACAAGTAGTCTTGCCAGATTGAGGATTTTAACGCCACTTGAGGTAATGGAGGAGTGACAGATGGTACGACGACTGCATCAGTTTCCAAAGAAAGAGTAGATGAATTAGATAAGAAGGAAATGCTGATTTTGCCAGATACATGATTCAATGTTAACTGATTGACACCTGAGATACCACCTTTAAAGGGTCGAGTAGATTTACCCAACTCTTTAGCACATTGCTCAGTGATAAATGAAAATTGGGAGCCAATATCAAGCACACCTCGATACCGTTTAGGTTTGCCATTGACATCCCTGATTGTAGCCATCACAGTTCCTAACAAAACTCCATGTTGACTCAGAGAGGAACCAATGAATGATGATGAAGATGGTGAAGGCTTATTGTTGGCAGCACCATCCTGCTGTTGTGAAGATTGCTTGGAAGATAGACTAGATGATTGAGAGTTGATAGATGGAATAGATTGAGTAGAAGTCAAATGGAGACTAGTATTATGTAAGCCGTCACATTCACGACAGCGGAATTTTGATTGACACTCCTTGGTACGGTGTCGAGGGTGAAAACAGTTCTTACACCCAGGATATTGTCTCAACATATCCAATCGTTGTGAAGGTGAGGTCTTGTTAAAGCGTTCACAGGAACGGATAATATGAGCACCTTTACAAATGAAACAGGACATGCAAGATGACTCAAGCTTAGGTGTAACTAGCGTTCCCCCCCACGCGTTGCTGCGCCCAAATTAAATTTGTTTATTGATCGTAATTTTAAACTGTTATTAAGAGGTGATTGGATGGACGGAAGCTTAGCCTTTGGATTCTGCCTTTGGTTTCTCCCTCCTCCTCATCCTCCTCATCCTCCTCCTCCTCCTCCTCCCTCACTCCTCCTCCTCCTCCTCCTCCTCCCTCCTCCTCCTCCTCCTCCTCCCTCCTCTTCCTCCCTCCTCCTCCTCCCTCCTCCTCCTCCTCCCTCCTCTTCGTCCCTCATCCTCCTCCCTCCTCCTCATCCTCCTCCTCTCTCACTCCTCCTCCCTCCTCTTCCTCCTCCTCCTCCCTCACTCCTCCTCCTCCTCCTCCTCCCTCCTCCTCCTCCTCCTCATCCTCCTCCTCCTCCCTCCCCTCCTCCATTCCCCTCCCTCCCTCCTCCCTCCTCCTCCTCCTCCCTCCTCCTCCTCTCCTCCTTCGGTCTTGGCTTGGGTAGTTAATTATGTAAACAATAAATTTCTAAAACCTGACCCTGCACCCTTTTATGCCCTCTGGGTCAGAGCCCTTTGAACGGATTTGCACCAAACTTTACAGGAACAATCCTTGAATCATGCCTAATAATACCTGAAAGTTTCATTACAATCTGTCGAGCGGTTTCGGAGTCTATAGGCAACATACATACATACATACATACATACATACATACATCCTCTTTTATAGATATAGATATTTGATTTACTTGGAGGATTATTCTGGTTTGAAGATGAACCCAATTGTACCAGTACAGCATGACTAGGATATTTTCCCTTAGGTGAATAGCTATTGGGCTGTTTGGGCTTTGTAGAAGGTGAACTGGAATGATGAGGTTGAACCTTTGATGACTGTTGTACACCTTCAGTAAGTCTCAACACCTGAAACCTATTCTGAACGAAACTCTGTCATAAATTAAAAGTAATAAATGTGGTACCTTCTATGGGAATTTCAAAATCCTCTCGTGTCCTTGGATCTAAACTCCTTAACGCCAATTCACAGAGCAGATAATCAGATAAGTTGGGAATACTAAGGTTTTGTAAGGAAGTAATGCTTTCACTAACATTTGAGAGATATTGATGCAAAGAGGCTGCAGTAGGTTTTCCTGAACATGACTTGTAAGATAAGAATTTCTCTAAGTATGAGCAAGCCAACTTGCGCCCATCATCATATATTTTGGACAATGCAGCCCATGCTTGTTGAAAATTGGCTTCGGTTACAGGAATATGCTTAATGCAGTCGTAAACGGCACCCTCTAGGTATGATGTTAGAAAATGGAAACGTTCAGCATTTGATAAGGTTCTCTCTTCCATGATCAAAGAACAATACAACTGTTTAAACGCAGGCCATTCCAATAACTCGCCACTAAATGGCTTAATTTTTATCTTAGGTACAAATAATTTCTGATGACCATCAGACAGCTGCTAAGATGACCTCTGAGTGAGATTGAGAGATGAAGAATTGACAGGAACTGACGTGGAACTCCTTCGCTCAAGGGTTTCCTGGTAACCCATCGCCTCATAATAGCATGACTTGAAGCTATTAAGATAGGTAGTGTCATTTGACGAGGGAAACGCTGGATCGAGAGAATGGGCTTCACTATAGTAGATAGCCTCTTCCCATAACTCCATAGGTAAATTGATTAAAGGTAGTGGTTAAAACTTTACACATCCCAAAAAAAAAAAAAAAAAAAAAAATTGTCCTGCTCATTTGTGAGAGCCGAAACTCCATTATCCCTAGTTGACTTAATATCACCAGCAAGTGAGGTATACTTTCGTTTCAGCCTAAGAAGGGTTCTTGACTCTGTGTTGATACCACTGTTACCTACGCTCGTCATTGTGATGGATAAGATTCCTACAAGATATTATTGAGCAACAAAGAATGAAAAAAATAGATCAACATGAGTTGTTATCTAATCAATGATAACAATATATACAACAACAACAAAAAATGGCACACATCCTTGAGGATGAAACAAAATAATTTTATAAATATATATGCAGAAAAATATAGGTAATGATATGATTTTGATAGAATACGAAACAAATAATTTGTCTAGTGGCAACAGGAATGATAATGTTGAATAGAAGATAGGTAACTGCACCAAATAAAGAATAACACCCAGAGGTAAGTAACGCACAATAAATAAGATAAACAAAAGAGCAGGTAATATAAGTTCACCAATTTATCTGGCTCGAATCGACCAACAAATGAATGGACCTACTGTACCGTTTAGTTAGCGTCCAAACAACGATGAAATGGTCGGACTGTATGGTATGATAGATTTCAATGATTTTTATTACTCGAAGGACCACCTCATTTCAAGGAAATATGATACCTACCAATAATAAGGTATGAGGTTGTTATGTATTTAAAGTTATTATACGGAAATCTTGTTCACAGAAGTTTACAATATTAAGTTATATCAAGTTGGTTAACCTGTCTCATCACGTTATCATATATTTAGGCTCAAACATGTTCGACCATTCGAAATACAGCTTTCAACCAGTCAACCTCTATATCTCTCAATTTAGTGCGTTTTATTCCCGATACACCATAAAGTGGCGACGAGGATGGGATACTTTATTTTAAGTTTATTTTTCTTTGAATTACGACTCGGGAAAACGCGGAAATGACCACGGACATCGATCGTCTCGTCCAGAAGATCGACGCGCTTGTTTCTCTGATACCGGCGACGACATCGTTTTCTCACGTTCAATTGCCAGGTGAACCTCCGATTTCCAGGTCAGTCAAGTCGGTCCTTCAACAAATTACTTCTAGTTTTGATCGATACGATGATTCGTTGGAGACTTTTCAAAATTATAAATCTAGACTCGAAAATTATTTCGAATTAAAAGGTCTTGTAGGAGAAGACGAGGAAGTTAAGCATGGGAAGGTCAAAGTTTTGATAAATTGTGTGGGTCCCAAGTACTTTGAGCTGCTGAAGAATCTGTGTGCTCCTGATTCACCTAACACGAAAACATACAATGAATTTGTCTCTTTGCTCCATAAACATACCAGTCCTTCTCGAAATTTCTAACCGAACAGCAAAATTTTTTCTCCCATATCCAATTTTTTCTATTTCCGAATTCGTTGCATCTCTCAAACAAAATTGAAAACGGCTCAGTTCAATTGTGGTTGCGCAAACGCTGGTCCATTTAAACAAAAATCACAGATCTCGTTTTAAGAGTGCAATTCATTCGAGGTCTTAGAGATTCGGATATTCGAGAGAAAATTTTGCAACAGGCAGATTCTTCTTACGATAAATGTTTTGACACGGCAATTTCCATTGAAGCATCGAAAATAGACAACAAGGAATCTTACCGTAGCTTTGACAGTTCTAACCAAGTCAACAAAATCTCGCATCAACAAAGGAATAAGCGAGTTTCAAGTAGGAATTTTCGTCGATTCAGTGATAAAAATGATCTGAATCCTAATAAAGAAGGTAAAAATCGATCCTACGGTCAGAACACTGGCTCTGTTGACCTCGGTCGTTTAGTTCTCTCTGGAATTTGTCTACATTGTGGATCAAAATATCATGCCGATTCTCCAAAAAGCTCAAGAGCCGGAAATGTGGATCCATGGGACACATCGATAAAGTCTACATAAAATCTAAGTTTAATAAGTCAACGAAAAATGTTAACACAGTTGATTTCGATGAAGAACTCTGTTGCAGTGATTTTGGAAGTCAGTTAACAGACACGGAGTATGAAGATTCAGGATCAGAAATTTTTAGTGAGATGTCAATGAATCACATCGGCGAGGTTCTGGCTAACACTAACCCCAATGATGACAGAATGTTGGTGGACGTCAACATCGAAGGCAAGATCTGTACATTCGAATGCGACAGTGGTTGTAAGTACAGCCTAATAAGTAATTCAGATTTTCTTAAGTTTAATATCAAGACTCCACTTCAGAAAACATCGCTGCAGTTACGATCATTCACAGGTCAAATATTTCGTCCAATAGGCGTCGCTGATGTCAACATTTCCTACAGCTATAGCAATCGTAGCTGTATGGGGAAATTATACATTGTAAAAATCAACAGAGTAAGTATTTCGGGCCGGGACTGGATACGATCCTTGAAAATCGACTTTGACTCAATTCATCAGGTTTCAAAAATTGAAAATAAAACTGCTTGCAATAATGCTGATCAGGTGGCTAAGAAACTATTACATGATTACTCAGATGTTTTCCAGGAAAAAGTTGGAATGGTTCCTAACTATCAAGTATCTTTGAAATTCAAGGACAATGTTCAACCAATTTATTTCAAGGCTCACCCAGTTCCTCATGCACTGAAGTCACAAGTTGAACAAGAACTTGTCAAATTAGAATCTGAGGGCATTATTGAAAAGGTTGAAATCTCAGAGTGGGGCACTCCTTTGGTTGTCATACCTAAACCAAATGGGCGAATCCGAATTTGTGCTGACTATAAAATCACATGTAATAGTCAACTTCACGACTCACGTTACCCCATTCCTATCATAGAAGACATTTTCGAAAAAGTGGAAGGGGGAAAAGTTTATTGCAGCTTTGACATTCATAAAGCATTTCTACATCTACAAGTGTGTGAAGAAAGTGCTAAAGCTCTCACATTATCTACTCATTTGGGGGCTTGTAATGTAAAAAGGCTCTTCTTTGGAATAAAATGTGCACCAAATTTATTTCAAAATTTATGGACGGATTAATTGCAGATATGGATGGAGTTTGCGCATATTATGATGATGTAATAGTTAGAGGAAATAGCATTCAAGATTGGCTGGAGCGAGTCCGTAAACTGCTTGACCGTCTCCGTCAGAACAATATCCATCTTAATCCATCCAAGTGTAAATTTTTCCAAAAGAAGATTAGCTACCTGGGACACCACATCAGTTCGCAAGGGCTTCATAAGTCACAGTCAAAAATGAAGGCTATTCTTGAAATGAAGCCACCAACAAATGTGGAAGAAACTCGACAATTTCTTGGACTTGTGAACTATTACAAGAAATTCATACCCGACGCTTCAACCTTGTTGTATCCCCTCAACAGACTTCTCAGATCAGGAGTGAAATTCTACTGGAATTCTCAGTGCGCTGAAGCATTTGAAAAAACTAAGGCTGAAATAGCAAGTGAGAGGGGACTGACACCATTAAATCCTTGTTATCCTATCATTCTAGCCACAGATGCCTCTACATATGGATTAGCTGGAGTCCTTTCTCATCAAATGCCTGACGGTGATGAACGCCCTATTGTGATTTCAATCAAATCACAATAATTCTCTGATGATTTTTCTCTTTACGTATGACTATTTGTACGATTATAAAATCTAATCTATTTTTCTCTCTCTATAAAGAACTGGACTCTTTAGTGTTTCTAGCGAGACTAACTTTTATTCATAAACAAACTCATGCAACAAAAAAACACATGTGTAATTAATAATTTCCATTCAGAAATTATTAATCAGAAACTGAAGTTTGAAATACTAAAATTCGCGACTCTGCGACACTCCCGGAGGCAAAGGCTGAGTAACATCTTCTTTCTTGTCTCAATCAATCTTCAGATGGGACTTCCAAAGGGTACAATTGGGCGAGAGATCTGGATATGCGGGTACCATTGGGAAGGCGAAGGTTAGCTACTCGGAATTTTCCGTCTTTGCTACGAATCAGCTTTTCGATTACAGCCAACCGCCAAGTTCCCCTGGGTAAATTTGAACCAATGTGCACTATCGCTCCTTCTCTAGGTGCTTCCCTTGATGATCCTCTCTTTTGTCGAATGTTCTGCTGGGTTCTTTCACGCAAACTGGCCAAATATTCGAAGCTCCAAATCCTCCAAAATTGTTGTAAATAATTTTGCCCTTTTCGCCAAATTTCAACCAGTTGTCGCCTAGTGACTGATTTTTTCCAATCCTCAGATATTTCGCCACTGCTGGGTGTAATCGATCGCAAGGTGAGAAAATGTGCTGGAGTGAGGACATCGTTGGACTCAATATCATCTCCCACATAAACCAACGGACGTGAGTTTATGATTGTTTCGACTTCAGTCATAAAGGTACTCAATTGGACAAGTGACAAAGTTGACTTTCCAATTGTTCTCCTTAAACAATTCTTGACAAGGGACACCATCCTCTCATAAAATCCACCAAACCAAGGGGCTAACTCAGGGATGAAATGCCACTCAATTATATTTCCTGAAATTCCTACTTGTGTGCCTAGGAACTTTTGAGCCAGCTTAAACTGAGTAGCATTATCAGTTGAGATATGTTCAGGTTCCCCCCGTCTGGCCACAAATCGTCGCAGAGCCATAAGAAAATCCTCTGCTGTCAAACTTGTAGTTACTTCTAGATGAACTGCTCTAGTTGCTAAACAAGAAAATAGGCATACCCAAACTTTAATAGTATGCCCTTGATCCATAGCATATAAATGACCGAAAAAATCTGCTCCGGTGTGAGCAACAGCAGCAGAGCGAGTTATCCTAGCCACTGGGAGAGGAGCCATCTGAGGCAGTTTATAAGCTCCTCCACTCCATCGTATACATTGAGGACAACGCCTAAGAACTTTTTTTACTGCTGATCTACCTTTGATTATCCAGTAATATTTCTGCATTTCAGCAAGAGTGTGTGAAACTCCCACATGTCCCATACGGCTATGAAAATCATAGATAACTAGGTTCGCGTAGTGACAGTTTGGAAGAAGTATAGGAAAATGTTCGTCATGCTTCATTTCGGGGCTGATTACTCTCCCTTTACAACGCAGTATCCCTTCCGAATCACTCCAAATACCAAGTTGATTTTTCAATTTTTCTTCTGATCCATTCTTTTGATTCAAAAATGTGTTCTGTATGTACTTTTCCCAAATCAATTTAGAATTTCTAACTTCTTTTGCAGTAACAAACTTTCCCTTAATTTTCGACCTTTTCCTAATTTTATCAATAAATCTTAAACAATAGGCTGTTATTCTTATAAGCTTTTGATAAGATGGAATATGTTCGTGCTTGATGAGAAATGGGGTACCTGAAGAATCAAATGCTTGTAAAATTTTCGTAATTATTATAGTAGGATCTGTGTTTTCTTCAAAATAGTTGTACTCTTCTAATGGAAATTCATCTTTTGGCCAATAAAGGTTGGATTTCGATAGCCAATCAGGACCCTCCCACCAGAAATCGGAGAGATCCGAAACTTCTTTTCCTCTGGTAGCCCAATCGGCTGGGTTTTGGTTAGAAGGAACATAGTTGAAAGATATTCCAGACTTGGATTTAATTTCGTCAATTCGTCTTTGAACGAATATTGGTAAAATTTTAGTGGATCTCAGCCAATACAGAACGCATTTAGAATCTGTCCAAATGAATTTATTTTCAATTTCAAACTCAAGTTGTTGAACTAAAAATTCTAAAGCTCTGGTACCGATGAGCATTCCTAGTAATTCCAATCGAGGAATAGTAATAGGTGTAATTGGTGCTAGACGCGATTTCGCAAATAGCAGTCTCGAAATCCAATTATCGCCAATCATGTACTGCAAATATATTGTGAAAGAGAATGCTACCTGAGATGCGTCCACAAAGCAGTGCAGATTTCCTCTTACTTCCGGTCTACCAACACAGCGGGGAATTTTCAGGTTCGGAATTTCTTCAAGTTTTCTATGTACAGCATTCCATTCTAGTCTTTGTTGTTCCGTTAACATGTTATCCCATGTGCTCTTTGCTTCTGTCAACTTTCGTAAGAACATCTTAGCATGCAATGTGATCGGTGAAACATATCCTAAAGGATCGAATATGGATGAAACTAAACTTACAACGTCCCTTTTCGTCAAATTTTCATTGTCTAAATTAATTGACTTCATGCCTATTGTTATGACATCGTTGTGTACATCCCATTTTAGTCCTAACACTTTAGTAATTTCTTCAGTAGATGACCCTAATCTTTTCTGCATGTTCGGCTCATTTGTAAACCATTCACCCAAATTCATGTTGGCTAATTTCATTATTTTATTCGCTTCCTCAAATATCTCCGAAGCTGCTTCAGCATTTTCACAACCCACAATTAAATTATCCATATAAAAATTGTTCAATAGCTTTCTCGCTATTGGGTTGTTAGTAGAAGTTAGATGATGCTTTATAACTGCTAGCATTAAAAACGGACTTGATATGAGACCAAATGGTACTCTTGTGAACCTAAAAGTTTGTAGGTTATCATCCTTAGGAGGTTTGGTTACATCCTTGACCCATAAAAATCTAGTGAAATCTCTATCTTGAACCCTGATTCCTATTTGTAAGAATGCTTTTTCTACATCTGCGCTAAGTACAAATTTAGCTGTTCTAAATTTAATCAATATTCCAGTAAGATCTTCCAGTAAAATACGGCCTCTCAGTAAACATTCGTTCAAACTCAAGTCTCCTTTTTTTGCCTTTGCCGAACCATCAAAAACTATCCTAACCTTTGTTGTTGTTTTTTGTGGTGTGATTACTGCATGGTGTGGCAAGTAGTGACTTGGAGAATGTGCAGATGTATCTGTAACAGATTCAATTATGTTACTGTTTTGCTGTTCGAGAAATATTTGGTTGTATTTTTGCAGAACTTCCGTGTTCTTGATTCGGTGAAATAGTGTTTTTAATCTACCGTAGGCTAATTCATAATTTGTTGGCAAATTCGGTGGGTAGGTTTTCCATGGCAGAGCAACTATGTACCTATTGTTTTCTTGATGAATGTTGAGATAGAAATTGGTCACAGCTATGTCATCTTCAGTTTTAGTAGGGCTCTCTCTGATTCCTATGGTATCCAACTCCCATAGATTTTTGATTTCGCTTGAGAACGTACTCTCCGCCCTAAATGGTAATTTTGAAGATTCCCCCCATTTATAGTTCTCAGTTTCGGGGAAAAATGAATAATCGCCTACAGTATAAGTGAGGAAACTTATTGTGTTTTGGGTGTCTGAACTCTCTCGAAATCTGCCACTGACTATGGTCCCTAACTTCGTGTCGACCAAATGTAGACCAGGATATATTTCTTCTTTTTCTCTGTTAACTATGTCGTAATAATAATCGTTTCCAATCAAAATCTCAATTTGCTGCTTCCTATTTTGATCCGAAAGTTCTTCCATTCGAGTACCTAATAAATTTTTCAAATTATGGTGTATAATGTCAGTTTTATCATTAAATAACTTTCCTATTATTTCAGGCACAACATTTGCTGAAATTTGAAATTCTGTACCATTTTTAAGTTTAATATTTAGATTTACCAACGCAGTAGTACCTAACATTCGTAGGGCGAGATTTACCAAAAACTAGGACAGAGAGTGTTTGCTTACCTAACGACTTCAATCGCAATTTTTTTCGCAAACTTTCCGTCACGTAAGTCCGATGGCTCCCCGTATCTAATAAGCCTCTTACTTTTGCAGCATCGTTTGTGTTGGGATTGCAGACCTCCGCTGAGACTGTCTGCAACGCTACGTGTTCAGCAGCAGCCAGCAACCCACTCTCACTTGGAGAATCTTCAGGGCGTTCCGCAGTATCCTCCTTTCCTTCTTCTGGCTTGAAAAGCTTGGGACAAAGACTTCTATGATGCGCTTTGACTTGTTTGCAGTGGAAGCATATTTTCTGGCTGAAACAATTTGCGGTTGAATGACTTTTATTCATACAAAGCCTACATCGGTCTTTTGTCGCTGCTTTTCTCTTTTCTAAGGTTGCATAATTAGGACACTGGTCACTCCAATGATGCTCCGAACAAAAAATACAACCTATTGAACGACCCTCTACTCCGACAAGGGTTTCAGTAGTATAATTATGTGATCTTGTTTCTAAATTGCTGTTCTCAGTCCGGAATTGTGTATAAACTCTTTCTTGTGCAGTGATGATGCGTTTTATAGCCTGAAGTAGCATACTTGTTGTAAAATTTTGATCCAGACGACTCTTTTCAATTTCTAAATTTATATATGGAGGAAATTTGGACATTATGATGGTGATAAATAAATTTTGTTCTGTGTTCTCACCTAGGTTTTGTAAACTTCTTATATGTTTTTCAATTTTATCGTAGGTGGTTCTAAGACTTACAACCTGTTTTTCAGCTTTTCTTAAATTTGTCAATTCTTTATAATGTTTAGTAATCATTAACTGGATGTCACCGAAACGCTCTTTCAACAAACCTATTGCAGTTTCATAGTTTTCAGTAGAGAGGGCTAAACCATCGATGCACTCTCTTGCTTTTCCAGTTAAGTAAGAAGACAAATATTGGAATTTTTCTACTGGGCATAGGTGTTCATTGGAGTGGATATTAGATTCAAAAATTTGCCAAAATTCATTAAATTTCAATACGTCTCCATTAAATTTGTCAATCTCTAATCTAGGTAATTTAACTTTAATTGGTACTTCTCTAATCCTTGAAGTATTTCCCGTTGACTCTGTTCCTGCTGTTGAAGACGTTCGTTGAGCTATAAACTGACGGAGTTCCACAAGCTTCATTTGGGCTTCGAAGTGTACCCGAATTGCATCCCTATCTTCAGTTTCCTCTTGGTGTGCTCGTCGACTACTTCTTGCGCCACTAGTTCCATCTATGGCCTTTTCCAAACTTTCCATGGTGGACTCTAATTTTCCCGCGAGTACGTTGGCTTCTTCTCTGGTGAAATCGGGCTGATCAATCTTTTGGGTTATTGATCTACTCATGGCCTCCAATTCATTTTTGTACATGGACCGCGCCCATTCTGACCGTAGTCCACTCATCTTCCGACTTACTTGACTGTATCTCAACCGCGCTCTATCTACCACTTTATTGTGATTTCAATCAAATCACAATAATTCTCTGATGATTTTTCTCTTTACCTATGACTATTAGTACGACTATGAAAATCTATTTTTCTCTATCTATAAAGAACTGGACTCTTTAGTGTTTCTAGCGAGACTAACTTTTATTCATAAACAAACTCATGCAACAAAAAAAACACATGTGTAATTAATAATTTCCATTCATAAATTATTAATCACAAACTGAAGTGTGAAATACTAAAATTCGCGACTCTGCGACACGCCCAATCATGTTCATATCAAGATCACTGTCTTAAGCCGAAATGAACTATTCGCACCTTGACAAAGAGGCCACAGCAGTCTACTGGTCCGGTAAACGCCTATTCAACATGCTTTTCGGACCTCGTCGAAGAGGCCAATTTTTGGGCTGTTACATAAGGAATCAGTCGAAATATGGTTGATGGTGTAACCTTGGTTGACATAGTCATCATCTGTCTCTTTTTCTTTGTTGCTGTCCAAAGGAAGAGGATTTCTGGAGAAAAAATCAGCGTTGGCATTTAAGCTGCCTTTCTTGTACCTGATGTTGTAGTCAAATCCACTGATGATCATTCCCAGGAAAAATTGGCAAAGACCGGCGGGGAACTAGCATGTTTACCTACCAAAAAGAAGTACCTATACAAAACTACCTACAATTGATGGCAAAATGCATATACAAATATTTGAACATTCAATAGATTTTATATAATAACAAACAAATTAGTTGTATGAAATAACAATTGAAATAAATATGACGTTTGCAGCATGGATACAAGAATATTACTTAAATATATAATCCATACGCGTGCAATCCATGAACAAGTAATGATGGCTCATCAATCATTCAAGAACCACCCAACATTAAACTGTAGGTTGCAAACAGGTTGCGAGAATTATGTAGGTTATCTATCGAAAAATGTTAAGTCTTTGAGTATTAATAAGTTGGAGCGCCATTGCTCTGAATTCAACGCTGTTTCCCCGTCAAGGCATAGGTGCCACTACTGACGCGTAGTGCAATTGACCCGTTTCCGCCAGGCTTTTTTCAAATTCAAATGACAAAGCAGTTCATTGTAATTTATGTTTTGTTTGATATTACTTATTATTGTAACATTTTAGTATTAATTATGTATGTAGACATAACTGTCTAGATGTTAGTATGTTCATACTTTGGTTCCCATGCCCAAATCTTGGTGCCTCCTATTTTTTTTTTTTTTTTTTTTTTTTTTTTTTTTTTTTTTTTTTTTTTTTTTTTTTTTTTTTTTTTGGGACACAGAGTACTGGCGTCATTTCAACACTCATTCCCACAGTGTAAAAAATATGAAATATTGTGAGGCCATGTTACCAACGAAGACGCTTCCATGAAACTTGGTTTGTTTTACTTTTTGAAAATACTTGTTGTTACGGTTTGCTTTCGGATATAAAAAAAATTATACACTACCTTGTTAAACCAAACGTCCAGTTCTTCACATTTGAGGGCCCGTCCAAACTTCCGTTTTTCACAGTTTTGTTGGTGTCATCGTGTTCTGTTTGTTTTTAGGTATTTGCTTCATGCCTGCTCGCCGGGCTCTCGCCAAGACGCCGCCCCGGAAGACAATGTCAACCCACCGGTGCCAGTTGTACTAACTGTACGTGTTTTTCTAATTAGACCTCACATTTCTTGCAGATCTTGTTTGAGACAATTAGGTAGGTACCTATATTGTTTGTATTTACCTCGTTGCGTACCTATCTACTAAAGTAGGTATATTTAAGGTTTTATTTATGGTAAGGTTATTAAGGTATTTTAAGGAGCGAGCTACAAGTACTTTTACTTATACATACCTAATGTGGTCCAGTTTTGTTGAAACTTATCGCTAATAATTCATTATTTCTTCGCACGATCATTGATTGTGGATAAACGTTTCTTTCTCAGCACTTATAATCAATTCTTCTGTCTGAATATACTTTGTGTAAAAAAAGTACCTACTACCGGTGTTTTAATTTTAATGCAATTTTAAATGTTAGGTTAGGTAAGTACTTGATCTTAACTTGGATGAATGGTCTACCTCAGGTCCAAAATAACAGCCATTATTGGATTTCGTAATTTTTTTATTCGGTGAATGTAGGTTATAAAGTGTCTTATGTGCCTTAGGTGCTTGTAATATTGGCCTTATCTTTCCCTCCAGTTATCAGTTATTGGCCAAACAATTTGTTTAACCCACAGAACATGGAAACAACAGTTGTTTTTATGTTCTGTGGTTTAACCCTACAATAGTAAAAGCGTTGATCTTTTTCGAAATTCAGAAGACAGCTGTTTGGTGAAACTAGGTACCTACCTGCTGTTTTTGATTGCCATTGACGATTTTATGGTATACCTACTTTATTTTCAACTAGTCATCGGTCTCGTTTGACTAAGACTGATCTTGTGTAATGGCACGATTTTTATTCATCTTAAAAATTTATAATAAATATTCTTATGGAACTTGGTGTTTGTATATTCCATCAGAAAGGTAAGACTGTAAATTTTGCATCTCTCCTACCTCCTGCTACTTTCTTCTTCATAAAGGTTGGCCCTAGATTGAGGAAACGTCGGCCATTATGTTTTGGGTAACCAAATAAGCTACAAATGATTACACAAAATAGTAATAATTCCTTTTTACGCAGCACCCTGGTCGATTCGGGGATTCGTTGTTAAACGTTGAATCGTACAGTATTGTAAGTTTATGGTACAATACCAGACACCTGCATAGATGTAGTCCCGCACCAAAAGAAAATACATCAACCCACGCTTCACCACTCCACATTTTGGCGACAAAAGTTATAAGCTCGAGAGAATTCCATCAAAATTATATCATCTCGTACGGCCGCTGAAGTTTATAAGGCGATTTTTACTATGTTCGACGGGAACCATTTTTCATTCGACTCATGTTGACGCTCCTTTAAAACTGCCTTAGAGAGTGTGAACGGATGAACGTAAAACGACCGGGTGGGCTCATTCAATTCGGTGTAGTGATTTCGGTGATTCGGTCTATCATTAAAAATAAAAATACTCGTATTATAAGTCGAATGAGGACGATAAAGACCTTAAATGTAATGTCTAATGTAATCTTAAATGAGAGAAACTGAGGGCAGATTTGTAGCAATTTTAAAAATAGAAAATAAACTGTGGCGATTGCTCTTAAAATTAAATCCCTAATTACATTCCAAAACATTGTCATTATTGAAATCCGTTTAGAGATCATTCTGAAATGATTCCTGGACTTCAACGCTCTTTCATATAGGTGAGGGTATTTGTCACTCTAGACAATAACTCTCCTTAGGATGGAGATCAGAAAAATCCGTCCATTCGCCGAAGAATTCAAGCATTCTGAATGAAAGAATAAGTTTATTGGATAGCACTTTTTGCGTACAATAAATTGCTTATATTTAAGCAAATGCTACTAAATCACTAAAAATGGTATAAACATACAGAAATTATTTTCCTTTCCACTTTGTTCTTTTAGCGAATTTTCGTGAAAAATAAAGGTATTGCCGAAATTTGTCCAAAATTTTAAAATAAAGTTTTTTGAAGAATTGCTTTATTGAAATCCGTTTTGAGGCATAATGAAACTACTCCTAAAGTAATGCTTTTTCATATATGTATGAAAAGCTGTATCTGGAATGATATATAAATAAATAAATAAATATATATATATATATATATATACTTAGATTTTTACATATAATAAATTCACAAAAGTGAGACTCACTGTGAGACGTTTCGTTATTCGTTGTCAATCAACTAATATTTTCCTAGTCTTGCAGGATATATATCATTCCAGACAAAAACTCTCCTTAGGATTGAGATAAAACTTCCGTTCTTGCGCCAAAAAATCAAGTTTTCCCAATGAAAGGATTAGTTCGTTGGCCAGTATTTTTTGAGCGCATTAAGTTGGTCAAATTTCAAAAAATTAGCACATCATAAATGGTTAAAAACGGCTAAAAATCGTTCAATTTATATTTTTAAGTAGAGTTCAAATTAAGTTTATTAACAATGAAAAAGAACATAAAAAAATTAATGTCCAAAATTATGCTGTAAAATGTATTTAAAATTCTTTAAAATTTTCTAGGAAATCCATAAAAACTGCAAAAAAAGCTAAAAATCTGAAACCTTCAGGTATTTGAACTGGAGATTATTAATTAGAATAAGGTTTTTACCATAAAATTAATAGTTTAAAATTTACTGTTAAAAAAGTTCAAATTTCCAAACAATTTAACATTATACAATATGACAATTTACGAAAATTCGCTCATACGATCGCGTTGCATGACTGGAACCTTTTTTTCTACTCGTGAAGATTAGGAATGACTGTGAATTATTATTTCATCTCTACGTTTGTCATCGGACATGATTTTTCAAGAATAATTGAAAATTGAAGTTGCCTCTATCTTCGGTATTTATCTAGGCATTACGCAGCTTACGATTTTAGATTCAGTCGGCATGGGAGTAACCAGTTTGAATTAGCTAAGGACATAGGAAGGTAGGTACCTACTACTTTTTCAGCAGCATATTACCAATAATGGTGAAATTCTTGATATGATGGATTATATGGCTGTTCAAACCCTCTGTCAGGAGGTTGTAGTATCATAAAATTTCAAGTTGTTGATGAATTTTCGCAATAAATTCAAAGCTTGATTCCTTAACCTTAATCCTTGAAGCTTGTTCCTTAACCACAGAAAATTGTACATATCATTACTGTTTGGGATTTGTCGGAATTTCCGACTTGTTCAGTTTTTGTTTGTATTGTTATTGTTTATGAAATTTAGTTAATTTAACCGCGTTGTAAATATTTAAATCTATCACCCATCATTCATCATCACTCTACAGAAGCATCTACCGTCTTCTCGTCATACGCACCACACAGCCGATGACCACGAACCTACCTGGCGTGACGAGCTCTGTGAAGGGGATGAGAAGTAGGCACGTCAGCTGTTGGGAATTCTCCCCCTTTTTCCTAATTCAGACCGTCTCCGTTTTTTCGCTTTTATTACTACATGAGATACTCACCGCCTTGTTTCGCCATCTTTTTCACACGTTCGATTACGATTTTCATTTTAAATATTCCGAGTTCTGTACCTACTTGCTGTGCTCTGATCAACCGTTCGTGGATGCAGTTTTCTTCCCAGTCAGCGCGAAGCTGCAGTGATTATTTTTCCCGACGGGAAACTGAAATATCAGGGAAATTGCCACGCCGGCCGGCTTGCTACGCCCGGAGAACAAAGGAATTACGTACGTACCTACCTGGAGATCATCCTCGACTTCGCTGCGACATCGTGATCGTCGGGGGTTCGTTAAATTCAATAATAAATATTATACTGGCCAGTAGGTTGTTCATAATAAGCTGATTACATTCGCACTTTTTCTTATTTGGTAATTATATACTTGGCAGTATCGTTTATTCAACAGCAGTACTTATTTCTGAACCTTTCCATCTTATACTCAGTAGGTGTAATCATAAATATTACCTAGTGCTGATGGTCCTTCGAGAACAAACAAACCCCTATGAAATAATTAGTATCAATCAATATCTATATCTCTGTATCAATCATCAACCCCTTTTATCAAACATATTTTTGGTCGATTCGAGCGGATTTTCCTACCAGCGACCTGTTTCAATTGTATTGTTTTTGTACTGCATTTCTATATATCCACAACTGCCATTGTTTAACGAATTTTTTCTCTTGTGCGAATATTTATCTAATTTTATTTGCTTTGTACATCGTAATCGCAATTTCGTGTGCTACCTCATATTACATAAAGAACATTTAGCGAATTTTCAATAAGCTAGTGCTTATCTTGTATTGACCTATCTCGTAGGGAATTTATCTTTGCATATTATTATCATATTATTATTATCTTTGCATATCATTATTATTACCTGTTATCAATTTCTACCTTTTTTGCAATTTGTATGCACTTGTTCGGTTTGTGATTCAGACATTGAATTCACTTAAGTACTTATATCTTTCCTTCAAGTGGCTTTGGCTTTTAAAGTAAAATCATAAAATGACTACACCAATAGAGTCTGTTGCCAATCGCGGTCTGTCAAAAATAGTCAAAAAATTTAGAACGGTTGGCAATGAACTGAAAGCTATTCGCAATAAAGGTGTCACAGCATTGACTACTCCAGATGACCGGAACATTTTCATCGGGATGTATCTTAGTTTGGAGAAGCTTTACGAGGAATTTATGCTGCTGTCCGACCAGGGTTTGGAATACTGTGAGGAAAAGGGAATCACACCGGAATTTCCAACAGCAGAAGACACCATCTACATTAATGAGGTAAAGAATGCCTATTATGAAACTAAGGGTTATTATAATGAAATTATGAATAGACATATTGCATCAGCTCTTTCCCCTAGGACATCTCGCCTTGATACTTCCACCAACAGTGTAGCTACAACCCGTGCAATCCTTCCAAGAATCCAGATCAAACATTTTCGTGGTGTTTTAACGGAATGGCCTGCCTTCAAACAAATGTTTACAGCTCTCATAAAGAACGACCCTAATCTTACGGTGGCTGAGAAATTCCACTATTTATGCAGTTATTTGGAGGGACCAGCACATGATTTAATAAAACATATTCCAGTTTTAGAAGCCAATTTTGATCAGGCATGGCAAGCTCTATTAGATATTTATGATGATCAACGTAAGTTGGCAGTGTCATATTTAGATACCTTCTTGAATTTTAAACCTTCCACGAGTAAACCTACCTATGCCTCACTTCAATCGTATATTTCCTCTGTAGCTGAAAGTATAACTTCTCTCAAGAATTTGAACATTCCCAATTTTACGGATTATTTATTGTGTGAGCTAGCCTTGAGAGGGCTTGACCCTGTTACTAGGGAGGCTTTTGAGTTACAAAATGTTGGTAATACCTTTCCGACTTTCACCATACTACAAGCATTTATTAAAAATAGATGTCAAGTCCTTAGTATTACTACTGCTGCTTTGGATACAAACAACAGCAACCCACCTAGCGACTCTGTCAAAACTAGAGATAAAGCCTATAGACCACTACCTAAAGGTCCTAACAAATTTTCACCTAGATATTCAAAACCTGTGCACTCAGTGCTACATGCGCATTCTTCTAAGGATTCCTCTCATGAAAGGGATAACAAATCCATTCAAACTAAATCAAATTCCAATGACAGAATTATTTGTTTTGTTTGTCAGAAATCTCACACAATTCTCGATTGCGAGGTCTTCAAATCTGCTCAACCATCACAACGTCTTGAGCTGTTGAGAAGCTGGTCTGGCTGCCGAAACTGCCTACATCCATTCCATCGCACCAAACAATGCACATCGAAATACGTGTGTCGTGAGTGCAAGGGCAAGCATAATACTCTACTACATCTGCCCATCAATGACAAATCAGGTCAAGGTAATGAATCATGTTCCAATTCTAATTTGCAATCATCTGGTCCACCTGACAATGGATTTGTGGGAGCTAACATGTCACAGAGTCATCGTGTGATGCTGGGTACAGTTGTGGCATGCATCAAAGATCCTCATGGACGATCTCACAGGTTTCGAGGTGTGTTGGATCCTGGGTCAATGCATTCTTTTGTTACAGAAAAATGTGCGAAATTATTAGGTCATACTCTGAAACCATTCAGTGGTAACATTTCCGGAGTAAACAATTCTCGTTTGAAAAGCATTCTTGGTAAAATTGACATTTCCTTCGATTCACCTAGACCACTCGAGACCGAAGCTGTGGTCGTGCCCAACATCACACCTCCTCTTCCACAAACGTTCCTGGACTCGGATATGTGGTTGGATTATAGGTCTTACCCTTTGAGTGATCCTGAGTTCACTAATCCAGGACCTATTTCCTTCTTGATAGGAGCAGAATTGTACCCTGATGTGGTCACGGGAGCGCCAGTGGTACTTCATGATCATGGTCCTAGGCTGATTGCTACCCTTTTTGGATACACTGTATTGGGAAAATTCATATTGGATGCATCAGATACTGTAGATGTATCACTATTTTCTATGTCAGATATCTCACCTCTTATTGAACGGTTTTGGGAAATTGAGGAGTCTACACTCACGCATAACACCTTGTCCCCGGACGAAGAAAAATGTGAACGACATTTTGTGGATACTCATCGTAGGAATGAAGAGGGGCGATATATAGTATCCCTTCCCTTCAAGAACTCACCTCCCAAACTCAACCTCAACACAAACAAAGTAATTTCTCGCCTTCATTCTCTAGAGACCAAATTAGCTAAGAATGAAAAACTCTCTGAGGAGTATCATACCTTTATGAGCGACTATGCTAACCTTGGGCATATGTCTGTGGCTACCGCACCATCTCTTTATCTTATACCTCACCATCCAGTTTACAAATTTCTCTCAGAAGGTAATAGCAAACTTAGGGTTGTGTTTGACGCGAGTTTTCGTACTTCTGGTGGGTCTCTGAACGATCATCTTTTACCAGGACCAAAATTGCAAGCAGATATCGCTGATATCGTATTAAATTTTCGCCGCTTTCCTTATGTTTTGACTTGCGATATAGTAAAAATGTTTAGACAAATACTCGTCTCACCAGAAGACCGACAGTATCAGCAAATAGTGTGGCGTGATAAACCTAGTGACCCTATACAGTATTTTTCTTTAGATACTGTAACATATGGACTCCGTTGCTCCCCATTCCTTGCGCAGCGGGTACTGCAACAGTTGGCCTATGATGAAGGACACCAGTTTCCGGATGCTGCGCAAGCATTGCTTCATCATACTTATGTTGATGATGTGGCTTATGGGTGTGACACACCAGAGCAACTCATTGACTTAAAAAATCAATTGATCAATTTATTATCTAAGGGCGGCTTTGAGCTGGATAAGTGGAATAGCAACTACCCTCCACTTCTAATAAATAAATCTTCATTTCAACAACCTGTTCCTATTCAAGTTGAGAATTCCATTACAACCAAAATCTTGGGTATGGAGTGGAATCCATGTACTGATTCATTTTCTTACCATGTTATCAAGCCTTCTGAAGGATGCACGAAACGTGAGATCTTATCAGCCATAGCCAGGCTTTTCGATCCTTTGGGTTACTTAGCCCCTGTTATATTTTTTGCTAAACATATTCTCCAAGAAACTTGGAAATGCAAACTCGATTGGGACGATAAAGTTCCTATGCCATTATCATCAACTTGGAATCAATTCACCAATGAACTGCCTGCCTTATCTTCTATCTCGATACCTCGACTGCTACCCAAGTCTAATACAACATATCAACTACTATGCTTTTCAGATGCCTCGGAGAGGGGATACTGTGGAGTGGCCTACCTTAGAGCTACACAAGGCAATAATGTCACCATGACTCTCCTGAAGGCAAGAACCAGACTTGCACCTCTTAAGTCTCTTACGATTCCACGACTCGAACTCTGTGGAGCCCTCCTGCTATCAAATCTCATCCAGTCTCTCGAACATCTCCGTACTACCTTGAAAATCACCGAGCTTTACTGCTTCACGGATTCTACCATTGTGCTGAGCTGGTTGAAAACATCTACCTACCTTTTGCAGACGTTCGTGGCTAATCGGGTAACACAAATATTAAATATTACCAATTTAGAATCATGGTATCATATCAAGGGCATAGAAAACCCAGCTGATGCTGGATCACGTGGAGTATCACCTTCCGCTCTTGAGCATTTATCTTTGTGGTGGTCTGGACCACATTGGAGCCATTTACCTATGGAACAATGGCCTATTTCTACCAAAACACCAGATGTTGAAATACCTTAACTTAAACCCAACATCCTCTCATTAGTTTCAGTTCAGCGCAATACGGAATTCTTGCAATATACTGAGCGACATTCTTCGTTACTTCGTTTAATCCGAGTGTTGGCTTATGTTAAACGTTTCATTCACAACAGTAGAATACCAGCTAAATTCAAGGTCTATCGAACCATTGGTCCTTTGACCTCTGTTGAGTTTACTGCGGCAAATCACCACTGTATCAAAATCATCCAACACTTTTATTATCCTAAAGCATTTACCAATGTCAATTTCAATTTATTACCTCTTGAACTAAGGCGACTTAATACCTTTGTGGATCAAGATGGATTGTTGAGGGTTGGTGGTAGACTGTTGAATGCTCCACTTCCTACATCACAAAAACATCCCATACTCTTGCCATCACGATCACACTACACCAACTTGATAATTGATCACCATCACCGCAAAAATCACCATACTGGGCTGTCAACTCTTCTTGCAACAATCCGCCAGCAGTATTGGATTCCTGCTGGTCGTAGCCTTGTCAAGTTAATTATACGAAAATGTGTTGTGTGTATAAGGTTCTCTCGTTATAGGCTTGCACCTTTAATGGGAAACTTACCTGCTTCACGTTTTAATGCAGTAAGACCATTCTTACATACAGGTGTCGATTTTGCAGGGCCATTTCTTTGCCGAACTTCACGTCTCCGTAAATCTTCATATGAAAAATCGTATCTGTGCTTATACATTTGCCTTTCAACCCGAGCCGTACATCTTGAACTGGCTATAGGGTTATCAGTTGAAGATTTCTTGGATACCTTTGAGCGGTTCATCTCAAGGCGTGGTATTCCCGCTGTCATGCAGTCTGACTGTGGTACCAATTTTGTGGGTGCAGCCTCTTATTTGAAAGAGATCTATTCATGGTCTGAACAGGAAGTCACCAAAGCTGCAATCGTGAACCGTACATCTCATCTAGCGATTGAGTGGAAATTTAATCCACCTCTGTCACCCCACTTTGGAGGTAGCTGGGAGGCATCTGTGAAGTCTACTAAAGCATTACTGCAGAAGACGTTTGGAAACCAATCCTATACAAGTTGGGAGCTCTCCACAATGTTTGCTAAGATCGAGTGTATCCTGAACTCCCGACCACTGCAACCTATCACTGATTGCCCAGAGGACACTGAAGCATTGACGCCTGGTCATTTCTTGATCGGCTATCCTCCCAACACTATTCCGGAACCCTGTTACGATGATGTACCAAAAAACCGTCTCTCTAGATGGGAATTGATCCGTGAGAGAGTGCAGTACTTCTGGAGTCGTTTTAAGGAGGAGTACATACGCAGTCTCCAAGTTCGGGACAAGTGGACCAAGGAGACACCAAGCCTGAAGGTGGGTGACCTCGCTCTGATCAGTGACACCCGCACCTCTCCAACTCAGTGGCCAATGGCTCGAATACTTGCAACACATCCAGGGCCAGACAACATTGTTCGTGTTGTGACATTGAAAACGTCACAGGGTGTTTACAAAAGACCCATCGTCAAACTTATTCCTCTTTTGGTGTAGACATTGTTACCTTGTTCAATTTTTTTTTTGCATTCTGCCAGCCCAAGTCGTAAATTGGGGGGTGTATGTTTGGGATTTGTCGGAATTTCCGACTTGTTCAGTTTTTGTTTGTATTGTTATTGTTTATGAAATTTAGTTAATTTAACCGCGTTGTAAATATTTAAATCTATCACCCATCATTCATCATCACTCTACAGAAGCATCTACCGTCTTCTCGTCATACGCACCACACAGCCGATGACCACGAACCTACCTGGCGTGACGAGCTCTGTGAAGGGGATGAGAAGTAGGCACGTCAGCTGTTGGGAATTCTCCCCCCTTTTTCCTAATTCAGACCGTCTCCGTTTTTTTCGCTTTTATTACTACATGAGATACTCACCGCCTTGTTTCGCCATCTTTTTCACACGTTCGATTACGATTTTCATTTTAAATATTCCGAGTTCTGTACCTACTTGCTGTGCTCTGATCAACCGTTCGTGGATGCAGTTTTCTTCCCAGTCAGCGCGAAGCTGCAGTGATTATTTTTCCCGACGGGAAACTGAAATATCAGGGAAATTGCCACGCCGGCCGGCTTGCTACGCCCGGAGAACAAAGGAATTACGTACGTACCTACCTGGAGATCATCCTCGACTTCGCTGCGACATCGTGATCGTCGGGGGTTCGTTAAATTCAATAATAAATATTATACTGGCCAGTAGGTTGTTCATAATAAGCTGATTACATTCGCACTTTTTCTTATTTGGTAATTATATACTTGGCAGTATCGTTTATTCAACAGCAGTACTTATTTCTGAACCTTTCCATCTTATACTCAGTAGGTGTAATCATAAATATTACCTAGTGCTGATGGTCCTTCGAGAACAAACAAACCCCTATGAAATAATTAGTATCAATCAATATCTATATCTCTGTATCAATCATCAACCCCTTTTATCTAACAATTACATTAAATTTAAATTGGGTAAAATTTGTCAATATTTCATGGGTTTTGAACGCTCTCTCCAGCATTTGTGGACAGATTTGCATAAAATAAATCTCACAAGCTTTTATTTTCTGTCCTCTTTCCGCTTAACCAAAGAAAACGGTCAATTTACGAATTTGGCAAATAGGTAAAAAATGACCTGAAAACCACTCCACTAGCGGATCGTTCTGCTACTACCCAGGATGTGGGAAGCGAAGGTGAGGTTGTGTGGTGTGAGGGGGGGGGGGGGGGGGGGTTGCTTTGGGCTCAAGGTCGACGGGTGGTGGTAGTCCCTTCGCCCCACCAAAGACAGGCTCCCCTTCAGCGCTAGCTGCGCTACCCACTGCAGTAGAGCGGCGCTCGCTATGTCACTCTTCCGCCGCTCTCAGGCCGAACCACCGTCCTGGTCCTCCAATACCGAAAATTTGCTTGCTTTTAGTTATTTCTCGCAAGATTTTCGTGTTTATTCGAACGTTTGTTAGTAAATCCAGGTAGTAAATGAATCGGTTATATGCCGAAGCAAAAGAATTGAATGCCATACCAGCTCCTCAAACATTCCATAAATTTCATGTTTTTTTTTTTTTTCTGGATGCATCCCACTAAGTAAGACACTGCTGGAGAACACAATCACTGAACGTGGCTTGTAGAAGCGGGGGAAAACCCTATTTCTGTATTGGATTTAAAAATACATCCGCAATGAGAATCAGAAGATTCAAGAACAAAAAAATAAAGGCATCAACTTGGACAAATTACCTATTTATTTCAAAGGGCAATGAAAATCGTGTTAGGTAACACCTATGTAGGATAAGAATAGGAAAAGAAAAAAATAAAGAAAATATTTAAACCTATAAAGCAGCATGATCATGAGCACATTTTCTTAACCGATTTCTCGTTTCATATTTACTTTGAATTGTTCTGAAATGTGTGCGCTTTAGCGCTTTTAAATTTTATAAATGTTATGAGAAAAAACTTGTTCTCAATAGTAACCTGCTTTTCAAATAAATTTGGGATTACATATTGGGATTTTTTCATTGTTGGTGAACTTTTTGTGAGTGATATTCAGCCACAAAAAATATAAAAAATGGTTCTGTACCCTTTTTTACCATTTTTTAGTAAAAGTAGGAGAAAAAACCTGATTGATTCAGCACATTTTTTGTTATTTGACCAATTCATTGTGCTCATTAGCTACATTAGCTAGTAGCAAAATGTTCAATTTTCACCAACGACGATAACAATTCATAGGAAATTTTCTGGAACATAATATATACCCATCTGTGCCCCGAGTTTGAATGAAGTCGGTCCAATATATGATACGAAATCGACGTTACAACTTAATAACATTTGCGCATGCGCACAGACTATTACTTATGTGACGGCAATGAAACATATAGGGACCGTTTAGAAGCTATCCCGCACAGACACTGAAACTTTCATCAAAATCGTACTAATGAACAAATGAACTAATAATGACATGTGTAAAAATTATTAAATTATCTGACTGTAGTATTCTACAGTCAGATAATTAATTTTACAAGCGGTTGCAATCATGTTCACAATATAAATTATTGCTAATGATCAACTGTGTGTGAACAATTATTCAAATAACCATGCTCATAACTCAGCATGTTGGCCACGCACATCACAATAGTTAACATAATATGGTTGGTCGTTGGATAAATCGAGAGCTTTCGAACGAATGGTCAACGAATTTTCTGGGATGAAAAATAACAAAGTACCGTTTTCCTTGCAACAACTCGGTTGTAAGCGGGAATCATCATAAAATTGGTAACGGTGATGTGACGGTCGGAAAATGGAAATGACCTGTTGATTATTATTAAATGATAAAATGTGTTTAGTAACCCTCAAAATTCGAAGTTTACGTTTTAAATATTATGAACAGAACCACAAAGGTTCATTATTGAAAACAATAGACCAATAATGCTCGAAGATTGGATAATATTAATCTCAATATCATTACTTACTTTGAAATAGATTTAAGACAAATAGACTGGGCTCCCGTCGCTTTAAGAACATCCCTCTGAGGCTAGGTAATATTAGCAAGGCTCCGCACATTATAGGAGGGACGCCCTACTGAAATTCGTGACCGTGACGTGACGATTGAAACTAGGTGATATTAGCAAGGCTTTGCATATTATAGGAGGGACGCCTTATTGAAATTGGTTACCTTGCCGTGACGGTCGGAAAATGGAAATATCCTGTTAATCATGATAACAAATTTGGAGCCATTGAAATAGCTTTATTTTCCACGAAACTTCGCTAAAAGAATGATATAATTTACGAGAAAGTTCGGGAATCAGAAATCGATGCAAAACTCATTACAGCTTAGGTACCTACTCAGTTATATCCTCGTCGTCATTTTGTAGAAACTTTTAAGAATAAAGAATATATTTTTCAGGATAGAATTGAATGAAACTGAGATTTCATTCAAAGTGCGCAGAAAATGGCAACAGGTAGGTAATCATTGCCGTACTAAAAGTTACTTACTTATACGTTCCACTCAACTAGGGTGGATACAACAAAACCAAATTCCATAAGAAAAGTGCGGGGTCCATTACAATTTGTAAAATATTGTCAAGTAATGTTTATCATCATTAATGTAAAATTTTTACCTTAATGTTAACTAGGTAGGTACCGAGTAGGTAGGTGGCTGTAATTATAAATTTAGAGTTTCTCATTCCAATTATTGTGAACTTAGAGTGTATTTTCGGAGGTTTACTGAATCAGAGATTTTCATCTTAACCATTTCTAAACGTTCTTTAGGAACAACAACAAGGAATTCGGAAAGTCCATAACATGTCCTGAAGATCAGAAGTAGTCGACCATACTAAGAAGGAATATACTAGGAAAATACTAAAAGGACAGAATGACCTGCACAATACTACTTTCCTTGTTAGTTATTTCCTTGCTGTGAGATTAAGGTGAGAACTGCAGCGATGAGTGATGCATAGCGTGAAAAGATCCATCAAGACTCTTTTTCCTGACTAACGGCTTTCAAATTGAAGATGGAGTATGCGGAGTTGATCAACTAAAAAAAAAAAAAAAAAAAAAATGTGAGAATTTGAGAAGGGCATTACATATTAACAATAATATAAGTTAATTTTATGAAACCTCCAACTCTGAAGGCCGTTATAATTAATTGATAAAATCATAACTGCTAGGTAGGGACTCTGCCTCAGTACCTCGTTGTTCACTGGCAAGGTGTTAAGGATAATTAAATGTGAAGGACGCCCATATAAAAACGATCATGTCCATTTTTTTCACTAAGTGAGGTTGGAGGCTTTGCCAAATAGAACGCGGACTGTCCTCGCGGAAAGTCCGCGGGCTGAACGATCACTGTCCGTTGCGGACTAGGGGGATCAAATAGGACGAACTCTCCCCCAACCCGAACGTCCATTACCACCTAGGTATGTCCAGCATATCTTCTGATGAAGAAGATTGCTTCTTTTGCAATCTGTCAGCTTAGTAACAAGATGAAACATCTAGTGCGATGCTTCACACTAGTTTCCTTACTTGTAATCGTTTTACATGGATGCTATCATGATGGATCACATCTTAGAAGGATAGGGTTGTTATTCGATTGTTTGATTTTCACGTATAGGACTACAATAGTCTAGAAGTGCCCTAAATGGCCATTTTTTGGTATTTATCGGCTTATTACCGCCTATACAGTATTTTTCTGGACATAATATAAATATGAAATGGGTACAATTTTCATCTATAGAAGAATCTCTTGAGCAATTTCGACAGAAACTACGTTTTCCACTTATTTTGGGAAGTTTCTTGCTAATTAGGTACTGCTTTTTAGCGAATTTTCGGAGAAAATGAAACTATTACAATGGCTCGGAAAAATTTTGAAAAATGTCTATTGAAATCCGTTTTGAGGTATTCTGAAACGATTCCTAAAGTCTGCGCTTTTTCATATATATTTTAAGAAATAGGTACCTACATAATAAAGCAAGTAAGTTAATCACAAAACTTTATTTAGAAACTTAAAAAAAATTAACAAAATTAAAAGTTTGTGGTTTGTATAAGGAATGTAATGCTTGAAACTTAGTGGTGTAGGTTATCATAAAAACTATGATAATCTGGAAGCAATACTGACTTTAGTTGCTGCAAATGAATGTACTTATCAGCATTTATTTTTGGAGCAGTGTGATAGAGAGGTTTTATACCATCATCGGCTGATGGTTTCTTACTTCTTTTGATCAATTCAACCCAATCTTCATCCATTCTTAATTTATAATAAGTTTTGCCTGAAGGACAGTACTTAAGGGCTTATGTATCGTTAACTGTCGGGTCTCCTTTCTTATATCCGGGCTTGATGGAACTAAACGGTCCTAATTGAGAAAAGTCTTTGAAAAACTTGTGATCCAGGTATTTCACTACGTGAGGTTTGGGTCTCCTTCGAGTACATTTAATTATATTTATATAATCGGCTGGTACGTTAATGTCCAATTTTCGTTCGACGCTAGAGTGAATGGCATCACATTCCATTTGTATGGCCGCACTCCAAATATCTCTATCTCTATTATTTATAAGAATGAAACTCCGTCTGTTTGTTTGTTTGTTTGTCTGTTTGTAGTGTCTATGCACGGCCAAACGGCTGAGTGGGGGGAGTGTACGAGTGGGGGGATCTTCTTGGGATTTTCCGCGAATTTAAAATTTTCTAATCCCACCCGAACCATGGGCCGTAGGGCGGGAGGGGGGTCGAAGTAAGGATTAATGCGCGCTTTTTCGACTTCCCCGCTTCCTCTACCCCTCTGAACGGCCGTCGAAAATTCCGGAAAAATACTTGTTTCATAGGTTTTTGTAAGAGGAAGACGACGTCACGATCGGATTACGAACAAAGTATCGGGAAATGCGTCAACAAAATTTCAAGAGCCCCCCCCCCCCCCGTCCGAAAAGCCCGACCCATTTTCTCGAAAAGTCCGTCGAAAAACTTGGTTTTTTCCAATTAAAATATACCCCATAAAGGTACGTTTTTCGGGACGGTTTTTCCGAGCGAAATAAAGATTTGATTCCGCCGAATCTGAATCCGAAATCGGATATCGAAAAAAGTGACGGGAAGTTGGTCAAAATGCGAGGGGAAGGGAGGCAAAGCGATTAAAATGACAAGTTAATCGAGCCCGCCACCGTTTCACAATGTTGCGAGCAGGCCTACGCACGCGCGCGTTGGAGGATGGAACTTTTCCGTTCGACATTTCAACAGAATAAATACGGGTTTTTTCCTACACATATACAGCAATACCTTGCGAGCGAAGCGAGCAACATCCCCAAATAAACTTTTTTGTGGTTCCACGTAGTTTTATAAGATTTATTTTGTTTGTAAGAATTTCCAACAGAAAAAAACGTCTGCCAAGTTGGGTGGGCAGTATAACTTCCTCAAGCGAGCGAAGCGAGCAGCATCCCCTACGGAAGTTAAACCTACCCTTAGAGATCTACCGCTTGCGAGCAAAGTGAGCAACATCCCCTTCATGTTTCAATTGTAACACATCGCATGTATAGAGACTTAATTGGGGGGTCCAGGGTTTTTCCTACACATATACAGCCGTACCGGGTGGGCGAAGCGAGCAACATCCCCAAAACACGTTAAACCTACCCTTAGGGATCTACCGTTTGCGAGCGAAGCGAGCAACATTCCCAACATCCCACACTTTGCGAGCGAAGCGAGCAACATTCCCTATATCCCACACTTTGCGAGCGGAGCAAGCAACATTTTTTACATCCCACACTTTGCGAGCAAAGCGAGCAATCTAATGGGGGGCCCAGGGCGCTTGCCCCCTGGCTGGACGTGGAGGCGAGCAAAGCGAGCCGGAGCGGCTAGTTTTTGAATAATTGTTATATTATTTTCTTGGCTTACATGGAGAAGGGCGTTGGACACATTTACACATCGGTTTTGATAACCGCGACCATCACTCCAGATAATTATTTCTTGTCCCTCATAAACTTCCAATTCTCTGACAAAACTTGTGGTCATTGAGGCGAATTCATTCGAAGATAATCCTCCTTCTCCCTCATGCCATAAATAGCACGTAACATCCTTTGTTTTGTTATTGAAAAACGTAAAGTTGTGGACACAAAGCTTCATTTTGTAGTAGAGAGCTGAAGCGTTTTGACGAGGGCTCATCGGTACTCCCTGTAGGTCTACTGTCATCACAATATTGGGGCCGGTGTTGACAGCTTCTTTTTCTTCTCGGCAGATTCTCTTCCTTTCCTGATGGATCAGATTCTTCTTTTGAGCAATTCCTGGCATTGAAACTGACACACGTATCACATTGGTCTTTCCTGGGAGTATAAATGGAAAGATTCTTGTTCTTAAACTCCGTATAGGTAGAACGTTTTTAAACTCACAATAGCATTACCTGATTCTTCTGCAAAGTAGACCTCAGTAGTAAGCCTAGTAGACCTCAGTTTTTTTTCTGGTAGTAAGACTCCAAGTATAGCTTTTTGGGGTTTTTCTTACAGTAATGAGATTCCATACGAGGGAGTGATTCTAGGAACGTACCTACGCAAAAAGTTAATTTTCATTTCTATATTGCTAGAACGACGCCGAGCTGTAATTTTTCTTTTTCTTCCATTGATAATCAAATTGTCCCGGTCTCGGTCTTGATCTGTGCTTTGGGTATCTTCAGGTGTATCTGGCTTTTCAACACAGGACAACACATACCCATCCCTGACATCCAGCGTGTTCAAGAATAAAGTTTTGCAAACTCTTTCATTCCCTCCACCTTCCAATTTGAGGTTGTACCTCAGAGAACACTGTCTTCTGCTGGATCCAATATCCTTCATTACAGTTGGTAGCCTTTCCATTATTATGGTTAGCGTGGTAGTGAGGGGATGAGATATTAGTTTAGGCTGCTTTTCTCATCGTTTATTGGACACTCCTGGAGTGTCCAATAAACGATGAGAAAAGCAGCCTAAACTAATATCTCATCCAATATCCTTTCGATTCTTGAAGTCCTTTGGAGTAATTTTTCTTTTTCCAAAAATCAAAGAATATTTCTTTTCTTTGGTCTTCAGAAAAAAGACAACATTTAAGTGTTTTGCCTCCAGAACTCATAGTCCTTGCATATGAGCTTTCATAGTCCTTGAAGACCTGGGAACCACCTTTTACTGGACTCATCATAATTTGGCGAGAGCACCAAATATAGGATTCACCAGCCTCTCTATTCCTTTTAGCTATAATATTCCTATAATCCATGATTGAAGAGAAATTTTCTTTTGAAGATTCACCACTCAAGGAAACATCCATAGGATCTTGGATGTGAAGCTCATCGTCTTCATTTTCAATCGAAGGTATCAGCTTCAGATTTTCACAAGATAGGATACTAGAACCAGGTTCTTCTGTAACTTCTTCTTCAGATGATGATGAATTCGACGAAAGCTTTTCAAAATTTGAAACTAAACACTCATTTTCGTATAGGTCTTTCTGGTAACGCTCAGTATTGCGCGCAGAGGCAGCGACACTATTTATTTTATTCAACTCTTCACAAAATATTGTGGCTCTTTCTAGCAGATCATCACCTCCCAGTTCTTCCATATCTTCTGTTAGGGGCATGAAGTCTTGTTCAATTGAGTTTCCTCAGGAGTTTCCTCGGAGTTTCCTCAGCTATAATAGCAGCAGCTAGAGAAGAGTCGGATTTTGCTTATCAGCTCAACAAGAGAATCAGTACGAACTGTATAATCCTTTTCGATATATATATATATATATATATCGATAGTGGACTTGTAAAACTCTGTATGTCTGAATTTTCCGAAAATGAGGTTTTGACCCATTATAGTAAAATAGGGGCTTCTGAATTGCTACGCAAAGCAATAGGTTTGTTCCATAACCGGTCGACCTAACCGCGGTCGACCATGTTCGACCATGTACTACGTTGCGCAGTAAGGTCAACCACTGTTCCATCCCAACAATCAGCTCAACACAGCGGTTGAACCGCTGTTCCATCATAGCAGCGTGGTCGACCACGGGTCGAACCAAAACCGACCGCCCTATGGAGTGCGCAATTGAAACCTACTCACAACCTTCCTCATTTGGAATTCAAGTTCGGTGGGTGGGTCTCCACAGAACAACCATGGAAGAAGAGAGTTGTTCTTCCATGGAACAACCTAGAACCTCAACCTACTCGTTGTACGTCGTGTCTAGTTCGTTGTCTAGTTCTTCTACTCTGTGGTCTATGTGAAGTTGAGAACTTGAAAATGAATCAACTGGAAAGATTAATGAAGTCTAACCTTCAAAAGAATGAATTTCAATGAATTTGGTAGGCTGTACGTACCTACGTAGTTCCGTTTTTTGGTGGAGCACCAACCTGCCTTGTTTACTTCGACAAACTACCAAATCTATCCTTTCATTCATTCAATAAAATAAGTCAAGCTGCCTCAGGTACAGTAATAAGAACATGTCTAAAACGGTGATGAAACTGCCAGGGCAATGGCTATGTGGTACCCGCACCGCAGTACAGAGATCTGAGGAATTTTCAATTGATTTTTCTCCATTATTTTTCAGGTTATTTATTCTCAGTCTAAACGAATGAAGTTCTTTAGTTTTCGGACACTGATTTCCTATAATAGTCCCTAGTCCAAATAAAAAGCCGTTCACCACTAGATCGGTGTCGTCTACAATCAACAATCGCGCTGGCAGGCATTACTGCAACCATTTATTTGAATTGAAACTTTATATTACTTTCGCAAAACAAAACTGTTGAAAATTTTAAAACAACGTATTAGGTTGACATACTTACGACGGCAAACTTCTAGTAAAAAATACGATGGTTGTGTTGCGATCTAGTAACATCCAGAATTAAGTCACACGAAATGACTGGTGTAACGCTATTTTACCTCACTTGCGGTTGAGCGTTCCATCCATGGTTGGATCGTAGTTACGGTCGTCCAACCGCGATCATAGAGACTGTGGACCACGGGCTGACTGTGGGTTAACCGTGGTGAGGTGGATGGAACAAACCTATTATTAACTAGAACCGCGTCATTTCGTCGCTATGATAACTTAAAATACTCCGTTAGTCTGAGATGTGATTTCAAGGATGTGATTTCGCGTAAGTCTGTCTGACTCAACGTGTTTTTGACGAGCGACTGGACACATCAGAGAAAGGTGAGCGTTAATGGTGTTTTGTCGTAGTTTTTGTTAAATTATTGTTTGATCTTTAATGTAAATTAGTTCCTAATATGAAATATTACTACTACTATTTAGTTGTGAACCTTGGATAATGTAAAAACTCTGGCGTATTTCGTGAGTCAAGACTTACAGAAATTTATACACTTGCTACTGTAGACTTACAGGTTTTTACTATGGTTTTCTTGAATTTGACGGCAAAATGTTTAGTACTTACAGTGATTTCTTAAATTCATTTATTAGATTTTATGCGCCTACATTTGTCTACCAGCCCTAGATAGTAGAATTGCTGTCCCTCTTCGTTCAAATAATAAAATAGATGAAAATAAATACATTCAAATAGCTACTTACTTAACATTTATGGCTATATAAGTACCTTTTATTCAAAATTTATTTGTCCATTTCCAGAATTTGTGGGTTTTCAAAATGAATACTGGCCGTGATCAATACTAAAAGGCAGCAATGAAACCCTTGTTCGTCTAAGATATAGGTCTGAAATAATGCTGATGAAGCTGGAACAGCAAAAGGTAATAGCTTCTACTCCCATTCAAGCTCATGTCGAAAAGGATTATACAGTTCGTACTGGTGCTCTTGTTGAGCTGATAAGTTCAAAATCTGACTCTTCTCTAGCTGCTGCTATTATAGCTGAGGAAACTCCGATGGAGGATGCAGGAGTAGCATCAATTGAACAAGACTTCATGCCCCTAACAGAAGATATGGAAGAACAACTGGGAGGTGATGATCTGCTAGAAAGAGCCACAATATTTTGTGAAGAGTTGAATAAAATAAATAGTGTCACTGCCTGTATAGCTCTACTGAGCGTTACCAGAAAGACCTATACGAAAATGAGTGTTTAGTTTCAAATTTTGAAAAGCTTTCGTCGAATTCATCATCATCTGAAGAAGAAGTTACAGAAGAACCTGGTTCTAGCATCCTATCTTGTGAAAATCTGAAGCTGATACCTTCGATTGAAAATGAAGACGATGAGCTTCACATCCAAGATACTATGGATGTTTCCTTGAGTGGTGAATCTTCAAAAGAAAATTTCTCTTCAATTATTAATTGAATCAATTACGTTATTAATATCATTTTCCGGGTAATATTCGGGGAAGTTTTGATAATTTCCGTAATAGTCTGGCTCTAAATAACTATTTTCTCCGTAATTATAGTCGTTGTAGTCATATGCAATTGGTTCCTCAGGGGCGTATTCTCCGTAATTAAAGTTGGAGAGGTTATCGCTCGTTTTAGTGGTGCTGATGGACATCGGCACCGGGTAATTTCGTGTCACATTGGTGTTACTTTGCGCCGTTACCGTTGGTTACTCTGAAAATTATTGGGTCGATAACTGTTTTGATATTGGGGCCAATAGTTGGGATTAGGCTTGTAATTTTGTTGAGGGTTCGGGCTCTGATATCTCGTCTGGCCTTGCGGACGCGGAGGAGGCCTTTGGTTGGGATTTTGAATTTGTCTCGTCACAGAATTATTGTGGCGTTGAAGATTAAAATCATTGGTGATCATCACCATCGCCGCGTCTAATGTTCGCGGAGATTTCGTCCGCAATAGACTACCTAGCGGCTCGTGCAACCCTGAAAGGAAAATGCGAAGCGCCAGGGTTTGCACAAAGGGTGTTCAGTGAGGAGACAAATTTGCCATTTGGTTTTGTAGATAGGCAATCTGGCAGTTTAACATTTCTATTAGGTACGTGGTCGTAATTTTTGAACACATCTTCCCCCGGTTTTTGAGTCATATAACGAAGTTCTTGGACTATCCGATAAATGTCTCGCTTATCCGAGTAGGATGCCAAAAGGGCTCTCCTCAACTGTGGGTAGGAAGTTATGTTGTTTGCAAAAATCCTGTTCGCTGCCTCACCCTGGATTTTCGCCGTTATTGAATTTAAGAAGAAGGTATTTTGGAAACAATTGGGGTTATTCTGGTCATGAAACTGGTTGTAAATGCTATAACAATTTCTAATAAAGGTGTTTAGCAGTAATTTTTCGCCATTAAAGTGTGGGATCATTTTTAAATATTCGGGCCGGAGAATATTGAAATCGTGGTCTCTTCTATGTTCCGGTCCAGGATTCGGATTCGGGTTTGGTGGGTTAGGATTTGCCGGATTAGGGAATAATGGAGCCGGGGTCGGTTGTAACGGATTTTGGTGGTCATTGTAATTTGGATCGGGGTCTAGGGGAAACTGCGGGTTCCCGTACCCTTGGTTATTTTCGTCACCTTCTGGAACCGATTCCAACGCTCTCTGTAACATTTCAGCCACAGGGTGTCGGTCCATCCTGGGTCTTAGGTTGTAACGAAATATACTCCCTAAAGACGGCAATTTATTGGGTTTTGATTTGGGAATTTTGGGGGATTCGGTTACAACAGTTCAACGTTTACAATTGGAGGTCTAATAGGAGAGTGTGTGTTGCGAAGTACGTAAATTTGTGTAACAATGCTTACTCTAATGTGCCCAAAAATTAGTATGCACAGTAAAATAAAATGAGCTTTCGAATTTTAATTATAATAGTAAACGTGATTTTATGTTGGATCTCCTTTTGAAGTTTTTGACGCTTCGTTACGAATTTTTAAGAAAGATACAACAACAAAAACTTATGATAGTAAGCTTAATTTTAAATTAAATCTTTCTTTTGAAGTTTTCGAGGCTTCGTAACGAATTTTTAAGAAAGACACTTTTTAAATAATGCTCTTATTTTTAATAGATTTCAATTCAATTTTCAGTTCAATATTTCTTTTAACACAGAATGTGTTTTAGCCATGGACTAACTAGCCGAAAATGGAACGCAGGATGGGAACGAAATGTGTGACGGGAAGCGAGAGGTCGTGGGTTTGAATCCCGGCCAGGCCTGCAAATTTTTTTTTTTTTATTTATTTTTTTTTTTCTCGTGAGACGAAGGTCGTGGGTTCGAATCCCGGCCAGGCCTGAAAAAAAAAATTTTTTTTTTTTCTCGTGAGACGAAGGTCGTGAGTTCGAATCCCGGCCAGGCCTGAAATTTTTTTTTTTTTTTTCGTGAGACGAAGGTTGTGGGTTTGAATCCCAGCCAGGCTTGATTTTTTAACAACGCAATTTTCGTAGTTTCGTACTATAACTATATAAATTGATGTTATAAATGAATAGTAAACAATGACGCTTGTTTGGTTGTCACTTGGTTGCGCGACAACGCAAACACATTCTGTGTTTCAATAATTTCGTCCAAAGTATGTAAATAGAGATAACCGGGGGTCCAGGGGGCTTGCTTGTTTTTTTATTCAATATTTTTATTCAATTCAATATTTCTTTCATTCGATATACTTATTTTCAATAAAATTATTTTTTTCAATATTCTTTATATTTCTCTTCGAATTATTTATGATAATAAATTTTCTTCTTCTTATGGCTACAGGCCTAAGAAATTGCCTGGTCTTAAGTCACGAGAGGATGATGAGGGTTACTCACACTACCGGAACCATGAGTGATCCGAGCTGGAACTGGTCAGGTAGGTTTTCCCGGAGTCGTCTACTTCCCGGAGCTTCACAAGCGGCAGGTCTCAGTCGCGATATGCCCTCGCGGAGTTGCAGCTTCGTGATGTCGATTTCTTGATCGGCTGTGATCACAATATGCCCTTGCGATCTCAGACTTCTAGCAAAATCGGCGTGCTCTTTGCGATATGCCCTCGCGGTGCGGTGAACGGTCTTCTTGTTGCTTCGAAGTTCAAAAATGTGGTTATCTTCCTGAGGTTCTTTTTCCGTCCGCTTCTGGAGTACTTCAGAAACTTTTTCAGGAAAACGTCCTACCGACTGCGCTGGTTAAGGGTTGAGCTTGGAGAAACCACTTTTTAAAAATAGTTGTTTAATTTGGTACACAGTAAATCTTGTACACAGCAAAGACTTGTATGATTTGAAGCACAGTAAATCGGAGCAAAAGGCCGGACAACTTGCCACGGGAACTAAAGACGGACTGACTCGTGAGGCGAGCGTCGGAGGGAACCTCCGATGAGAGTGGGGCGTGGGTTCTGTTGAGTACGGAGTACGCTCATAATGTGCATAGGGTCGGCATAATATGCGTACGTAACTTATATATATATATATATATATATATATATATATATATATATAAATATATATTGCAACATTTTGGCACCCATACAACATTGAAGTTAGGAGGCACCCTCCTTATCCGCTGGTGTATATATGTATTTTATGGTGTATATTGCTTCAAATGACCTCCAAAAACAGCAAGGTATACTTTTTATTTCATTTTAATGGTTATTCACTGAATCCCATAATGCTATACTTGTGGCACCATTTTCGAGAATTTTAAGTCACCGTCTATGTGGCAACCATACAATATTGAAGTAATGTGGCACCCTCATTATTCCCTGGTGTATATGTATATAAATAAATATTCTAACATTGTGGCACCCATACAATATTGAAGTTAGGAGGCACCCTCATTATTCCCTGGTGTATATATTTATTTTATGGTGTATATTGATTCGAATGACATTTAAAAACAGCAAGGATATTTTTATTTCATTTTTATGGTTATTTACTGAATCCCACAATGCTATACCTGTGGCAATCTTCCAGGAAATTTCATATCACTATATCTATGTGCCAACCGAGATATACAATTACAAATCACTGACTAAGTGGCGACCACTTTGATACCTAGGTGGTATCTGCGACGTTGCCAAACCACCTTCAGAACAGCAGACAAATCAACCGTTTTATAATAGCGGACAAACAAGAGCGAACCAAGAATTTCACAACTCCCATTGGTCTTCCTGGGTTCTGTTGAGGTAAACAAACTATGGTCAAAGATCCAGAGACTGAGCTTCAGGGAAGGAGATTGTTTAAATCTCGTAGACTTTTAGTTTTGCCAGCAGATTAGGTACCTAGATAATTTAATTTTGTAATTCTATATCTTCTTTTGTTAGTGCAGGTACTAAATACGCTGAATGTGGATATTGAAAAAACCACAACCAGCAAGCAAAATTTTTAATAAGCTTTGAAAAGGCGTAGGTATTAAATGTGCTCCAATTCTCTCAACAAAATGTGAATTATTTTGCCCACAGAAATCGTTTTGGGTTCTATGAAACCTGGATAAAAATTTCTTTTTGTGGAGCTACAGCCAGTAAGCGAAGGGTCTTTTTATACCTTCCACAGTTACGGCCAGATATAAGCAACTTTCGTCGTTAAGAATGGCCCAGAACACCACGGAGATCACTCCGGAGGATTGACCAGTGCAGATTGTGTTTTCGAGTCGAAATGGGGGGGTATGTATCCCCTGATGATTTATACAAGAATTTCTCGTTTAAGAGTATAGGATAAGTGAAACAGTCGCGAAAGTCGTGAAGCAGATTGGGGGGGGGGGGGGGGGGATAACGGAATAGCACCTGAGTACAATACTATGTAATCAATGTTATTTCTTGGTGTCATTCACCATAATAATGATCACTTATCAACTCCCTACCTATCTAATAAACCGTCTTTATGCGTTTTTCAAAAAAACATTATCTCGTTTAAGAGAATCGTTATTTTTTACGCGGAACCATCGTTGTATATCACCATATAGTACATTGGTGCACAACTAAGTGCCGTCCTTCTCACCGGAGAGAAAGAGTTCATCCCCATCATTATGGCTCCAGATGTTTTCCATGGATCTCACAGGCATGTTTTTTACCTTGGTAATATGAACATTCCTCTTAAACGATGGAAATGGTAGCGCAACTACGAGGTTCTACCTCGGCCAAAAATTCTCTTAAACCAGCCCACATTTCATTACACTTGCAATTTGTGTGTATTGCACAAAAGGTGAGAAGAAACATTCTGGTCCGTAACTTCAAGATGTCTGAAGAAATGGAAGTTTTAGTGGACAAAATCCTAACTTTTCAATTTGGAGTACACGACCTCATAACGAAAATGAAATAGTATATTTGTGGGTAGTTCTTGGTTGCTTAAGAACTAGTAGGTAACACTTTCCCAGATATACGAAAGAAAATTGTCTTTACGTTTTGAGACAATCGTTTGAAATCCCAAAAACACGTTCTGACATTGTAAAAAAAATATTTCAGTTCCACCTTTGCCGAATTCCCATCAATACAATCGTCCAAAGAACGTGATCAGCAATTTCTAACCCACAGGGGCTCCTAGAAAATCATCAAATCTATGGAAAAACTGCAAAACACAAATAAAATAAAATGAGCAGTTCTAAAATTCCAATTCTTATCCGACCTTAAATATCCATGCCCCTTTTGTAAGAAGCCCTATGGAGCGAGAAAATGTCCCAGTTTCAAGGTATCAAAGTCATGATTAACGTAGTCAAGTGACCCTTTTGTATGGTTAATGTAAAAGCCGTCTACCGGCTGCCCACAAACTCGAAACCTGTCCTTCACAGACCGTTTGCATGTATTGTAAACAGTTCCGCAACTTCCACCTTCAATATCATCCTGGACAAAAAAATGGAGATCGGCGTTTTTGACTTCGCTATCAGGGTTCAAGTTGATAACTGACACACCGTTTCGATCGGAATTTAAATCTGCATAACCATCGGAAGCAAAACTCATGAATCCCTCCAATTTCTCGTCTGGTTTGGATGCTAAGGACCAACCTCGATCGGGAGCATCTCCAACCTCATCTGCCCGTAATGCCAACATCTCCGGATGCAAAATCAGGCTCGACAAAGTTCTTATATCTACTAAATTCTACGACGCACGATGTTATCTCCTTCAGCTAGATGACCGTGATTGCCCGAGGACAGGCGATATCAAAAGGAGGGATGTGGTGAAAACCACCCCCTCTTTTCAACAGCCCTTTTCAGGGCTACCAAAAAGAGGTAGACACAACACAAAAATATTTATAAGACGTCGAGTTACAACTCCGTCAAACAAAATATTTCACCAGAGAGAAAATACGAATTTCTCTCTCAAAAGTGAAATATTAACTAAAAACATACAAGGCGACCTCCCTAGACACTTACTGGGCGAGAGAGATGCGACAAGTATCTCGAACCAAGTCGCCTTGAACGAGAAAACTCAAACAGAAAATCAAACGTCCTCTAAAACTAGCAAGGACAATTCAAACAAGCCTACTCGCCAATCAGAAACACTGATTACACGAGAGACAATAGGCGAACCAACCAAGAGGCGGCAAGCAACCACCTCTGGTCCAGCAGCCACCCCGGGGACCCCGTCTGAACAACTGACGCAGAGAAAGCACCCGAGGTCCCCGGCTAAACTCAAGGTCGTCGGCTCCGCGACGGACGCTCGTAAGCACCCCGGAGGACCAGCTCAGCTATCATACTCGCAGATACTGAGAAAACAATGTGCGAGCCAATGAGATTACACAGTCGAATTAATGAAATTAAGCGGACCAATCAGGAGGCGGCAGGAGGCGGCCACCTCCCTATAAAGACCCCGCTCGGAGCCCTCCGAAATTCATTCTACTCTCCGCTCTCGACGACGACACCTCGAAGTACGAAGATTTCTACACACTCTACGCTGACGAACCTTCTGCATCCCGAGTTCATCTCAAGAACGGCTTCCTACTGCTTTCTACAAGGCCTACCTTCTCTCCACACAGATCTCGCATTGGCATCTACGAGTCCAGTGATTATTCATCCTGCTCATTGCCCAACGTAGTTCATCTGTCAGGACGCCACCCGGTACATCTATCGATATTCTCTTTAGATCGTACGCCCGCAGGGACGTTCCTAGCCGTGTCACCCGGGTTTCGTAGCACTAAGCTCGTCACCGACCGCTGGGGCACGCCGGTAAATTACTCAGCTCATCCGCTCTAATTTACCGTCCAAGGAAGTCTTTTTCAAGACTACAAGGTAGGACCCTGACATACGAGCAAAGGAAAGAAGCTCTGTCAAGCGAGTCCACCTTTCTAAACCCTCTATTTCTATACATAGAGGCATCGAAACGAGCTAAAAACTCGGCTATTTCGATGGAACGTCGGCCGTCTTATTTCCTCATGCAAGGGGAGGTAGACGACGGCGAGGCCGGGCCTCTTAGCCCCCGTAGCGCTACCTACACGCTGCCCGGCCAATCCGCCGGTCCCAGCGACGGCGCAAGGCTCGATCCTCACGACGAGATAGCCTGCTCACCTAACGTATTCACGAAGGAAACGTTAGATCAAGCCTCGCCTATACAAAAGATCGAGGATACCTTTCAGACCCGCTCTGAAGTCAATCATTATGATTCGACCAAGCTTTCCGAATACCCACGATATTCGACACAAGCCTACCCGGCCGATCCGAGTGTCAAATACACTCCAAATGTACAAAAAACAAAGGATACTTTTCAGTACCTCAACCAAGCTCAACATATTCCTCCTACAGATATAAATCTTAGGCCGGAATATTACAAAACGGCTCAGTACCAAACTGATCGAACCCAGCACCCACTATGCGAGCCCAGTGCTCCACGGGGCTGCGACACGAACTATCTCTCAGTTCATCCCGCCAAGCAAGCTGACCTTGACGGATTCGCTCACATTCCTTACAGGAATAACACGGGGACTAACCCGCATAATCAGAATATAAATGTCCCACTTGGTCTACCTACACCAAGTAAAACATATTTAAATCCACTACAAGGGACATCAAAGTACTTTTGAGACATTAAAAAACTTGAAGAAGAGCATAGAGTTCTATGCTTGGTGTACTGTGGTCGAATGTGAATTACAAATTTATTTTAAACCCACCACAAACTCATAGGAATTATTTTGGCTGTTTCATCTAAATTGCTTTCAAGCATTAAACAGGTATTTCTTATGCCTACTGCAACATCCGCGTCACCTTCCACTTCCACCCTTATCAACTTCTTCACAACTGCGTGTAAATGCGGATGAGGACATGCACAACTAAAGGGCATCTACCGAGCATTTTGCTGGTTCGGGTGTTAACTTGCTGTCGATGCACCGGCCTAATTTTCCCCTTCAACACCGCCTCATCTTTTAATTCAGCCAATGTATAAGATATAGGTGCTAACCGCCAATGCCACTAGGAGCTCGGCTGAAAAGGGACAACTGATCTATAGAAACGGACCAATTATTGAATTTGTTAGTATTCAATTGAGTTTGTATAAGATATGCACGTCTGCTAGTCCAAAACCGATGGCGACAAGAAAAACAGATCTATATGGCTTACAGCTGGAGGGGGAACCATATCGGCCCTTAACACTTTCATCCATGGCCAACTGAACCATGGTCGTCTGCTATCTCAAGGTGGATGGGTGTTACATGCAGATGTGGTTGAAATATATGAGTTTGAGCGCCCAGAAACGACTGTTTTGTTGATCGCTGAAACTGTGGCCCATCATACCAGGATATTGATAGGTTACGTGAATTCAAGTCTGCTACCTTAGTATCGCTAGGTCTTTGCTACAGACGCAGTCCAAAAACACAAATTTTGGGTCTGGAATCGACTTATTGGTAAATAAATGAAATATGAATCAGATGTACTGTAGTTATGTACTGTAGTTATGCGAATCAGATGTACTGTAGTTATGCGAATCTGCCACTCGAATATCGCCGGTTCGCCAATGTAGACGTCGTTCAAAAACACTGATTTGGATTGGGGTCAAAAAGAAACTCGTATACACATTACTCAAATTACGGCCAATATTAATTGGTTTAATAGGTAACTTAGAAATACACGTCTGCCATCGAAGCGTCACTAGCTTACTGGTGAAGATGAAGTCAAAACACTGTAAATCCTTGACACAAAGGTTTATTATTTTCCATTACAGATAACAAACCTGAGGCAGAATCCGTTGGTATCCCCCGGTCAAATACTGTGAATCTGATTGCGTACTATTAGAATGATATAATCAATCGTTATTGTTCTATATCTGATCTGATTTATATTTTGATTTGATTTTTAGCGCATTTTCTTTTAAGAAAGGAAAAATGAGCTATTGTGTTCACTTTGTTCGCTGATGTTGTATGTATGTCTTCTTAAAATCGTTTTAAATGCCACTTCCCGACGTCCGATTTTGATGAAACTTGGTATGGATGTAATCTGTAACATTGTGGAAATAAAGATATGCCAGGGGTTGATGACGACTAAGAGGTCATTGATCAGCTGATTGAGCTGCCAAGCCATTTTATCTCTAATTCAACGCAGGAAACGTCTACTATTTCACGCGGATCTCCTTACAAGAAAATACGCTATCATGTGTCTCATTTTGTGAGCACTGATCTACTTGTTTATTATTTTTTAATAACACTATCCCCCTCCCCCCAAAAAATCAAGGTCATGCCCTCACGACACAGGTTCTGGTCCTGGGGGTTAGTATTACACGTCCACCTCCTCAAAAAATAGACGTCTATGTGAAAAACGGGCTTCGGATTCGGGTTCAATACCTTCAAAAACTCCCAGTACCAGCTTCGCCTTCAATTTTTTTTTTTCCAGTGTAATAATTTATAGTATTGATATGGGTTTCCACAACTTCACTGCTCTCCAGTCTGTGTGTCTTATCAAATGAAAGTCGTAGGACATCTAATTCTATATCTGCATTTTATATCACATGTCATTTTATTTCATTTTCATGTAATACATGTAATGAATTTTATCTCATATAATACATGTCATTTTATGACGGAAAATTCAAAATTGTCACTAGACCGCTCCTTCTCTAACACGTGATAGTTTTCTAAGGAAATTATTATTTCGTAAAATTATATTTAGGTAATTCACTAATAATAAAATTAGCGAGACTAATTGAATTTTGTATTATAAGGATATTATAATTAAATTGCGTTTAAGATTGAGTAGTCATGCCAAAATTAACCTTATTTAGACGAACCACCTCAGGTGTACGACGAGAGTCGTGTGTGGACAATTTGTATTTTTTGTCATAAATGCGCTAAAAATAAATTAAATTTCCAATGTTTGGTACCCATTAGTTACAAAGTTAGACTATTTATGACTTTCATCTAATAAGTTTTTCAATTGGTGTGACAGTTTCTGAGACTAAAGCTCTTGAAAATCCAAGTGAAACATTTCACCCAAATTGAAAAAAGTGCCTTTTTTTACAAGCGGTTGCATGATTACTCATATTTCAAATTTTAATAGGTTATTCTACGTAGAATTTAACTGCCGTGAATATTGGTAATAGATGTTTCCTTGCTAACTAGCTTAGTTTTGGCGTAAGATCAAAAATATAGAAAATAGTTCGAAAGTTGCGATGTTTTTTCGCAATAGCTTAGGTCGCCCAAGTAACGGGAATAAGCACACTTGGGTTTTTACTATACATATTGACTCTAAAACTACGAAAATCGAAACAATCCGACCTTATGTTGAATGTCGCATTTGGATTTATTATTTTCAATAATGAACCTTTGTATTTTGAAGATAAATCAACTTTTTTTCTCCTCTATTTACTAGACAATTTACAAGTAATGTGACATTTTCGGATTTTTAAACATTAATATTACCTATACAATCATTTACGTATTTATAATTTTCATCACCATTTATCACATTCATTTGAAATTCCCAAATCTCGAGAAAAATAGGCAAGGAGACTAATAATTCCATACCATTTGACGATGAGAAACAAAAGAAATTGAATCTCAACTCAAACTCAACTATTCATAAGGCATTCATAAGACTTCAGATGTATAGATCCTGTAAAGTTAAGTTGGATCACATCCATCGAACTATAGGTATATCGAGGTATGTCGAATTGTAGGTATCAAAACATAATTGAAGAAATAGTAAGAGCATCTATGATCAAGTAGGCACTGCACAGGTACGAAACGAGGTGATAAATTGCCGTTTTTTATTTACTATTTATTCAAAAGCGGCAGGATCCAATGTTGAGTGTAGTCCCAACTTCCAACACAAAAACGTGTTATTTTTAATACATCACTTTTCATTAATTTCTCTTCTCATGTTCACAGAAAAGCTTTTGTTTTTGACTGGTACGATGAATTGTCCATAAAATATTTTGAGTTCAAAATATGAACGAAAGGCTACGAAAGTAAATCAGTAAAAATAATAAACCCACGTAGAAAATCCCTAAAATCATTAGTTCATTTCTATATAGCGAGTGAACAGAACTTGACCCAGTGAATCGTGACAGTTAGTACCTACTCGGAAACCAGGGACAAAGTGAAAAGTCACGGATCCAGGGGTCTATCGTTAAATATCAAAACCACGAGTGATTGGCTGCTACATCGTTACTGAAAGCTTATGCCGCACAGCTACAGCGGTTTTCCCTGCCCTTCATGCTTTCACAGGGTGTGTGTGACACCACAAGCAAAATTTTGACTAAAATATCTGCGGTGATTACCTTAAAACACTATAAACCAATAGACGCCTGGCCTCACTTGGAGTTGGAAGACAAATTACAGAAACTCGGCTAAAAAATCTTGAGCATTTGTACTTAACGTTGATTAAAAAAAAAAAAAAAAAGAGAGAGAGAGAACAGCGCAGATGAGGCTAGATTCAATTGGCTGACGAACTCTCTCAGTATAATTGTAAACTTTTCCTGTGTACCTTGCACTTTAGATGCTTCATTATTTGAGGTAATTATTACTTACATATTTTTGGTTGAGTGCTTTCGATTGTCAACTCTCAAAACTGGATCCTGCCTTGAGTAAATATGAAATCCAAAAAGGCAATTTATCACCACACCACTTTGTTTGTGCAAAGGAATGTGTGGAACGTTCTCTTACTCTTGTCGAAAAAGTTACTTTTCATGCGTTTTTCAGCGTCAGTTCTCCGGAGAATGTTTCAATTCTTAAATTTTATTTAAAAAAATCATTTAAATAAAATTTAAAATGTAATTAAAATGTAGAACAATGCTTTACTACATAGTGGCACGTAGACGGTACCTATGCAGTGCCTACTTGAATATTTACAAGTTTATACATGTTCTTATTATTTGATCAATTATGTTATGTTGATACCTATCGATGCATGTGGTCGAACTTTCCTATAGGTACTCAGTGAATCCGCATTTTCGGCTAATTGTTCGTCTTGTAAATTTGGAACGGAAAGCGGGGGTCAAACCTGCTTCCTCCGTCAATAACTATTTCGTAGCAATTTTCACAGATAAACGCAGTTATATCATTGTCATCAATAAAAGATTTGTTTGATTTGCTACATGCTTTGTGGATACTGGTTCAGCAATTTATCATTTAATAATGATTAATAGGACGTTTCCATTTTTTCCTACCGTTACGTTACGGCGAAAATATTGATTTTCATGTACAACCAATGCGTTAGTAGGGAAGTGTAACTCCCTTAGTGATAGCAGGAAAACAATCGCCACTTTTTGGAATGCTCTCATTTTATCACAACATCTCATGATCCCTTAGCCTCTGTAGTGTCAAGGAAAGCTGATTTATTACAGTAAATTATAAACTAATATTGTTAAGTAACCACATTGAACTAATAATGTGTAAAATTAATCATTATTAAATTATGTGACTGTAGAACCGTAAGTCTGTCGTTCGGTTTTTTTTTTTTTTTTTTTTTTTTTATACATGGTTTAATGTCGTTCTTATGTATTCCTTCTGTTATTTTCTGGCAAAAAAGAGTAGGCACTGATCAAGAGTTACATTTCCAGGTGGATCCCTAGGGCCTCGTATTATCACATTAAATCTCAATTTTCGGAGAAAATAAATTATCGTAGTTCATAAAAACTATATCCACGATGACCAAACTGTTTTGCAAAAGAAAACCCGTACATTTTATAGAAAAAATGGGAATATTCCGAATTACTTCCGAAAAGTCGACTGCAGATAAACAACATTCACAGCAGGTTAACACAACTGAATGTGATAAATGTGAATGAATAAATGAATGTGGTAATTGGTGATGAGAATTATAAATAACTGATTAAGATATTATTAATAATAATAAAATAATAAAAACGGAAAGTTTCACATTACCTGTCTCTAGTTAACAGAGGAGAAGAAAAAAGGAATTTTTTCAGCTTTAACCTTATTTTAAATTAAACCTGATAATTTTAAAAGTATTTTGCTAATGACCAAAATATAGCTGGTTTAAAAACGAATAATTTGAGCCTAAAAACGATTGTTTGCGTTGGGCCATTCGTAAACTAGTAGGGTCAAAATGGAGCGCGCTCCCATGCGCTCTTATATCCCCCTACCTTCCGCGACCACTCGCGGCGCATCATCCATTTTTGAGCAACGTATAACAAGGGACTGGAATAATGCATAAAAGATGTTACTTCATCACGTATGTACCATCTTGAAATACTTCTGTGGAGATGATCTTGAATTTTATTTTACTTTTTGTTGCATAACTGGAACTTTCTATTCCATTCCAGATTTCCTAAAGTCCCAAAAATTCGCCTAAATGGATGATATTACGTAAAAGAGGACTATAGGAGATCATCTAGGGTCCCCTAACACTCCTTGAGAGTATTCGGTCAATTAGATTCAGAGTTTCACGTGTGTTAACCAAGTTAATATCAATAAGGCGATAAAATGCATAGGAAACGTTCCTAGAAACCTCTACCCAACTACCCTCCAAGTTAGAACATAATCAGACCAATAGATCGTAAGAAATCGACGTTGTTAGAATCTGACGTTTGCGCATGCGCGCACCTTATTATTGATCCGACAACAATGCAATTTAAAGGGAACCATCTAGAAGCTAACCCACACAAAACCAGAAAATTCCATAAAAATCGGTTCCTTAGTCTCTGAGTTTCACAAGAGTCAAACAATTTTATTTTTGCGCATGTACAATGGTCATTACTCAATCAATCACAATAAAACTCATAGAGCATATTTCTGATACGTATAGCCAACTACCCTCCGGGTTTGAACAAAATCGAACCTATAGACCGTAAAAAATCGACGTTATTTTATGAATTCACGTTTGAGCTTGCGCACACGTCATTATTGATTCGATTGCAATGAAATTCATAGGGGAACATAAAGAGGCTAACCAACACAATCCCTGAAAATGTCATCAAAATCGAACTAAAATTGAGAATTTCCTGTGCTTTTGACTGGGAGTAGTTGTGTAGTCGTCCAACACATCTCAACCCGCCCGACCGCACGCTCAACCCTGAGACAGCGTTCCAGTTGTTTTAGTTCTTTGCTTTTTAAAAGAGAAGAGGTGGGGAGAAGACGAGGTTATTTAAAGCAATGGCCGACCCTGCCAGATCTCCGGTAGCCATTCAGTAAGCAAAATAGAATGTGTATATTATTATGTATATTATAATATACACGAAACACCCGACAGCGGCGAAGTACGCGGAAAAACGATGAACTACAGCTGTATATTTGTGATCCATAATCCATTCAACTGGCACCCACCTCCCAAACTTCAAAGGCTCTTTGTTGGTCACTGAATCAATGTAAAATTGTAATTATGAATCCTTATCATCCAGTAGAGCTTAAATTAAATAGTGAAAATCTTTTATGTGTTTATTGTTGAAGTTAAGGTAAGATATGAGGGGTTGACAATGTGGCACCCTTATACGGGTGCCATAAAAACTTGGGTGCCACTTCGTATGCTGTTTTTATTGTTTCGGGTGCCACAATGTATGGAATATATATATATATATATATATATATATATATATATATATATATATGTATATATATATATATATATATATATATATATATATATATATATATATATACATATATATATATATATGTTATAGTACCAAAACCGCTGATCTATCTTCATTTCTGCTGAATCAGCCCACCGAGGCTATATAAGCTTGATTCCCCCACCGTTCGAGTCAGTCTCGTTGCTCCGCTCGTACGCTACGTATCTCCGTTCCGTTTTCCTTAGTTAAACTTGTGTTCCGTCGGTTCCAAATAAAGAAAGTGCTTTTTAAAAACTCTTTTCTCTCGGCACCCGACGTAACTGGTGCAGTCGCTGTAGGACACACCGATTCTCGGATTTTCTCGGACTATTCGGAAATCTCTGTTTCAACAGTTAAGGTGTGTCGAAGAACCCCGCGCTCAACAGAACCGGAGTGCACACGGATACGGCAGACTTCTACGATCTACGGGATACGGACAACGGACTCCTGAAGAAGATGTTGAGACTGTAAGTAACTTCAATTCTACAATTTTTCAACGATTCAGCTCACATCTCTTCAGTTAGGTTAAACATCGACTGGATACCGTCGTGTTGAGGTAAATACAAAGGAATATTGTATTTCCTCCTCCCCAGCGATCAAAGTAGATTTAAAAGACCGCACCCTGGTCTTAGGTTAAACATCGACTGGATACCGTCGTGTTGAGGTAAATACAAAGGAATATTGTATTTCCTCCTCCCCAGCGATCAACGTAGATTTAAAAGACCGCACCCTGGTCTCTTCAAGTTAAAGGCCGTACCCTGGTCATTTACAAGAATTATTCTTAAGGACCGCACCCTGGTCTCATCAATTTAAAATATTCAAAGACCGTACCCTGGTCAAATAAATAATTTTTAGAGACCGTACCCTGGTCAAATAAATAATTTTTAAAGACCGTACCCTGGTCAAATAAATAATTTTTAAAGACCGTACCCTGGTCAAATAAATAAATTTTAAGGACCGCACCCTGGTCAAATAAATCAACTTTAAGGACCGTACCCTGGTTCCAAATATAATTATTATAAACCGTCAGAGTACCTACTGAATACTCGTACTCTAAGAGCTTCATTAATCAACTTTAATCGAAATTCTAAAAAATTCCTAAGGTCAAGGAACCAAAACCCCTAGCCAGCTTTTGGGATTGGAGTAGTTTACGCAGACTCCACAGAAGCATGGACCTAGGCGATATCCCACTTCCACCTGGACCAGCACCTCCAGTTAATGCAGCTGCTCTACTGCAAAGAGCATTAAACCCGATTCCTGAGGAACCTCCAAGAATTCCGTTCCAACCAGATCCGATTCCGGTAGCACCTCTACCTGAACCTCAACAGCCGCCCCAGCAGCCTCCAGAATTCCGTAGGGAATATAATAGGTGTGGTGAAAACCACCCCCTCTTTTCAACAGCCCTTTTCAGGGCTACCAAAAAGAGGTAGACATGGCACACAAACGTTTATAAGACGTCGAGTTATAACTCCGTCAAACAAAATATTTCACCAGAGAGAAAATGCGATATTCTCTCTCAATAATGAAATATTATCAAATAACATACAAGGCGACCTCCCTAAACACTTACTGGGCGAGAGAGACGCGACAAGTATTTCGAACCAAGTCGCCTTGAATGAGAAAACTCAAACAGACAATCAAATGTCCTCTAGAACTAACAAGGACGGTTCTAGCAAGCCTACACGCCAATCAGAAACTCTGATTGCGCGAGAGACAATAGACGAACCAACCAGGAGGCGGCAAGCAAATTACAACCGCCTCTGGTTCAGAAACAAAGAGGGCCGAGAGACCCAGTCTCAACAACGGACGCAGAGAAGCCACCCCGGGGACCCTGTCTCAGCGACGGACGCAGAGAAGCCACCCCCGGGGACCCCGTCTAAACAACGGACGCAGAGAAGCCACCCCGGGGACCCTGTCCCAGCGACGGACGCAGAGAAGCCACCCCCGGGGACCCCGTCTCAGAGACGGACGCGGGGAAGCCACCCCCAACAACCAATCAGAAAATAACCCGATAAATCAACGGGCTAATTTGCATACTGGCCATTAAGTGGCCACCCCTTTCAACGCCACCCCCGGGTATAAATAAGGGAGGCGTTGGCCGGGTTGATTATTCCACTCACTGCTCTCGACGAGTACACTCTACCAGTACGAAGTTTCTACACGCTCTACGCTGACGACCCTTCTGCTCACGAGTTCTTCTCAGAACGGCAATTTATTGCTCACAAGGCATATCTTCTCTCTTCACAGATCTCACTTTGGCATCTACGAGTCCAGTGATCTTTTATCCTGCTCATTGCCCAACGTAGTTCTTCTGTCAGAACGCCACCCGGTACATCTATTGATATCCTCATTAGATCGTACGCCCGCAGGGACGTTCGAGATGTGTCGCCCGGGTTTCGTAGCACTAAGCTCTTAACCGACCGCCGGGGCACGCCGATAAATTACTCAGCTCATCCGCTCTAATTTATCGTCCAAGGAAGCCTTTTTCAAGGCTACAAGGTAGGACCCTGACATCCGAGCAAAGGAAAGAAGCTCTGTCAAGCGAGTCCACCTTTCCAAATCCTGCATCCTATACGGAGAGGTATTAAAAACGAGTTAATCAACTCGGGTACATCGATGGAGCGCCGCCCGTCCTACTTCCTCATGCAAGAGGAAGCAGAGCACGGCGCGGTCGGGAGCTCTAGCCCACGAAGCGCTCCCTACCCGATACTCGACTCGTCCGCTGGTCCTAGCGACAGACAAAGGCTCGATTCTCGCGAAGAGATCGCCTTGCTACCTAACATATCCGTGAAGGAAACGTCAGGTCAAGCCTCACACACACAAAAGTTCGAGGATCCCTTCCAGACTCGCTCTGAAGTCAATCATCATGATTCGACAAAGATATCTGAATATCCACGATATTCTACGCAAGGCTACCCGGCCGATCCGAGTGTCAAATTCACTCCTAACTTGCTCAAAACACAAGATACTTTTCAGTACCTCAACCAAGCCCGTTTTATTCCCCCTACAGATATAAATCTTAGGCCGGAATATTACACAACGGCTCAGCACCAAACAGATCGGACCCAGCACGCACTAAGCGAGCCCGGTGCTCCACGCGGCCAATACACGAACTATCCTCAGGTTCCACCCGCCAAGCAAGATGACCTTGGCGATTTCGCTCACATTCCTTTCGGAAATATAACGGGGACTAACCCGCATAATCAGAACATAAACGTCCCACTTGGTCTACCTACACCAAGTCAGACATATATAAATCCACTACAATAGGTTAATTCCCGAATTTAACGGAGAACCATTAATACTAGCAAAATTCCTAAAACAATGTGATAAGATATATTTAAGGTTTTATAATCATGTTGATAGAGATGATTTCCAGAACGATGTGATCCTAGGTGTGATTACGTCTAAACTAGGGTCATCAGTAGCCGAAAAAATCTATGTCAACACTATAGATACATACCCAGAACTTAGGAAGGCATTAATTCAAACTTATAGCGATAAGCGTGATACTTACACTTTACTTTCAGAATTAAGCGCAATGAAACAATCCCCGCATGAAGATTGTTTCAATTTTCATGACCGTATATGTCTAATTCTTAATTCACAGGTGGCATATCTTCAACTGAATATGCGTGAGCATGCTCCGATTTTATCGGAATACATGCGAAATTACGCTCTAAGGGTTTTCGTGCACGGTATTTCCGAACCGTTAGGAAGCCTACTTAGAACCAAAAATCCAACCAACTTCGGCATGGCTCTATCCATGCTAACTAATGATTTCAATTTAAAACCCAAAGATAAATCTTCCTCCTTCAGACCCACTCAACAAAGCTCGCCACCAGCACGGGCGACGAACGGTAATCAGCCAGGTGCTGCGTCAGCAAACCGGATGATGCCAAGGCCGCATTCCGTGCCGCAGACCCCGACTAATTATCAATTCCAGCCGAGGTTTCCCCAACAATATGCTCCGCGCTTCACGCAAAAATATAATTCAACTCAAAACGTTCAACAGCCTACTCCCTCGCAAAATCAGCCCGGTTTGAATAGAAATCCGAATCCAAAATTCAACAAAACCTAATTATCCGCAAAATCAGACGAAAAATCCAAATTGGTCCCAAAATCGATCGAGTATGAACAAAAGTGTCGTACCGATGTCCATTTCAACCAAAAACACCAATCTCAACATGATTGAGAATCCTGAGCCACCAGAAAACATTCAAGGACCATTTTTTGATAATCATGTGATTCAACTCTCATGAATACGGATGTTCAATATGAACATCAATACAACGATCCAGAGATGGATCAGATGAGTTATTAATTCGGGAATATGCTCTCGGAAAATTCCAATGGAAACACGGGTTACCAAACCGATCCTTTTTTAGAGGGAATGAGCCTCACGAAATTATCGAACTCTTAAACTTTCCAAATCCTCAAGGTAAACTTCCGTATATAATAATGCCAAAAACAAATCTTAAAATATTAATAGATACAGGTGCAACTAGGAGTTTCATTAATCCCGAAATTGCCTATAAATATTTCCCTTCAAAAATTCAACCAGACTCAGGATTAGTAAGAACGGCGCATGGCATATCACAGTTCAACCGAAGTGCGCTAGTACCTTGTGGAGAATTATTCAATTCATATGGACTGAACCTTCCGTTCATCATGTTTAAATTTCATGACGAATTTAACATGCTTATCGGAACTGGCCTCTTGCTATTCCTGGAAGCCGATGTAAAATGCAGAAAAAGAATACTTAAAACCCCCAACATAACCCTGGAATTGTTTTTCACAAACACTAACGCGAGAAATTCAGATAATATTCCGGAAGTAGGATCCTATCAAATTGACGCAAGGACCATTCAACAAGTAAAAATAAAATTGAAAAACATAGAAAATGGCGAAGCCATCATTCCTAGAACAAAGGTAGGAGACATAGAAATTCCCCAATGCCTAGCTCTAGTGAATAACTCTTATGCCCATGTTCATGTTATGAATCCGACCGAAAAACCTCTAGATTTTAGGCAAAACGAACCCATCATAGGCGAACCTGTCCTTGACAACCTTTTTCTTGAAAGCGAATCCACTGATCAACCTTCGGCTCCTAATCAGTCAAAAATTAAAACTAAACCTAGGCTAGACCTAACTAAACTACGTCTAGACCATATGAATGAGGAGGAGAAACAAGAAATTCTAAAACTACTAAAAGAATATTCTGACCTGTTCCATTCTGACGATCAACCTTTAACTTTCACTAATCACGTAAAGCACCACATACGAACTTCTGACGAGATACCGATTTACACCAAACCTTACAGATACCCGAACGTGTATAAAGACGAAGTTAAAAGACAGATTAACGACATGTTAAAACAAAAAATAATAAGACCTTCAAATTCCCCTTACAATGCTCCATTATGGGTAGTACCAAAAAAGATGGATGCATCTGGACGAGCTAAATATAGACTTGTCATTGATTATAGAAAACTAAACGAACGGACGATATCAGACAAATTCCCTCTACCAAACATCACGGACTTATTAGACAAACTTGGACGATGCCAATACTTTAGTACTCTTGACTTGGCCTCTGGATTCCATCAAATGGAATTAGATGAATCGTCAATCCCGAAAACTGCTTTCTCAACGGACACAGGACATTACGAATTTCTTAGACTCCCATTCGGTTTAAAGAACGCCCCTCCATCCTTCTCTCGCCTAATGAGCGATATTCTGAGAGGACTTCAAAATGAAATATGTTTGATTTATGTCGACGACATTTTGATTTACAGTACCAGTTTACAAGAACACGTCGAACGCCTTAGGGAAGTCTTCAAAAGGCTACGAAAATCAAACTTGAAAATTCAGCTAGATAAAACGGAATTTTTGCGTAAAGAAACGGGATTTTTAGGACACGTTGTATCCGCTGAAGGAGTTAAACCAAACCCGGATAAGGTAGAGGCAATTGCAAAATTTCCTGTTCCTAAGACGAGAAAAGAAATAAAACAGTTTCTCGGACTTTTAGGCTATTATAGAAAATTCATACCCAACTTTGCTAAAATCACTAAACCTTTCACAGCCTGCTTAAAGAAAAATTCCAAAATCAACTATGATAGTCACGAATATTTGGAATGCTTTGACCACTGTAAAAACCTATTGATGAACTCACCAATTTTACAATATCCCCAATTTGACAAGGAATTTAACGTAACTACAGACGCAAGTGACGTAGCCGTGGGAGCCGTTTTGAGCCAATATAACGATCAAAAAGCGGATTTACCGATTCATTTTGCGAGTCGAACACTATGTGATTCTGAGAGAAAACTGTCAACAATAGAAAAAGAACTTTTAGCCATCGTTTATGCCCTAAAAACATTCCGCCCATATTTATATGGACGTAAATTCACATTGTTCACCGATCACCGTCCCCTTCAATGGCTTTTCAGTTTAAAGGATTGTTCATCCAAACTATTTAGATGGCGATTAAAATTAAGCGACTATGACTTCACTATTAAATATAAACCTGGATCTGCCAATCACGTAGCCGATGCACTATCTAGAATAGAACTGAACAACAGCGATAGTCCCCAACCTAGTACGTCAAATATAGATAACATTCTAAGCGACGAGGAGGCTATGCGCGAAATAATTACAGATTTCGACAATGACCCGAATGTTCGCGAAGTCGTAGACGAAATAATGGAAACCTATAGACGATCTAGGGAAGGTATCGAAAACGCTACCAATAGAGACAATCAGTCCCTCGCCGTCAACCTAGAATCGGCAGCGCCCGAACTAGATTCCGTTGATACAATACACTCCAACGCCGAAGGCAATACAGTCCTGACCATTCCAATTAAAGAAGGTATAGTCAACCATGGACTTAACCAAATATTAATAAAACTCGTTTCGAATAATCCCAAAACTCCAAAAATTACAAAACCATTCGGAACTAAAACTCGGATAAATGTGGAATTTTCAAAAACCAATTTCAAAAATAATGTAATCGATTTTGTGAAGGAATATGTACGCCCGCATATAGAATACTCCTTGTATTTCTATAATGATGATAAGGGAGAAATCTATCAAGAATTCGCATCCGTGATGATGAGCGTCTTTAGAGAGTCAACTTTAAAAATGACTAAGTACACTGATCTCGTACAGGATGTCCCTAACGAAGACGAAGTGGAAAACATAATTTCTAATTATCATATCGGGAAAACGAATCATAGAGGCATAACGGAAACATATGCAAAAATCAAACGCACATATTTCTGGCCGAACCAAAAAGGTACCATACAAAATTTTATCAACCGTTGCGAGACTTGTCTGGCTACAAAATACGACCGCGTGCCCATTAAACCAAAATTTAATGTAACTCCAACACCCACGCGACCTTTCGAGATAGTACACATAGATAAGTTTACCTTAGATGGTGGCAAATTCCTTACCATCCTTGATGCTTTCTCAAAGTATGCTCAAGCATATCACTTAACCAGCAATTCAAGTCTTGACGTTGTAAAAAATCTGTTGACTTACTTTACCCATCACGGTATCCCGAAAATGATAATATCCGATAATGGGGCAGAATTCGATTCGTCTCTAGTAAAAGAACTCTTGAACCTTCACAAAGTAGAAATTCATTTCATTTGTAGCCAAAATCCCAATAGTAACGGAGCAATAGAAAGGTTCCACTCAACCTTAATTGAACATATCCGACTCTTCAATAACCGATCCGAATTCTCCTGTGACTCCATGGTCACAAAAGTAAAATACGCCTTAATAGCGTATAACAATTCGATTCATTCGGTAGCCGCTCTTACTCCTTTTGAAGTCGTTTATGGTCATATAGAACCAGGTAGCCCCCTCGAAGCAGATTTAGAACGAATAATGCTAAACGATTACACCTCGAAACACAAGGACCGAATAGCCAGGTTGTATTCCGAAATTCATAATCGCAGTTCCCGAACAAAAGAAAGAGCCATCAATAAAGCTAACGAAAATAGAGAGATTATTCCAGATATTCCCGAAACCATATTTGTAAAAAACAAACAATTTATGAGCAAAACAAAAAATAAATACAGTAAGGAAACTTTGGACAAATTGGATGTAGATAAGAAAACGGCAGACATCGTTCCTCGTCATCACAACACCCGAAAGAAAATTCATATTTCCAACATCAAACGACCCAGGAAGTTAGGTACTAAACAAACTCCAGAAACCTCAGAAACCTCAGATGACTCAGACATAGATTCAGATCCAGAATCCCCCCCTCACGGACCTTGGAAATCAAAACAGCATTTTGGTCCTAGGAAATAAACTATAGAATGTAATTCCGTCTTACGTCATTACAGGTTATTGCTTACAACTGCAGCCCTCTGTGCAGAGGTCAAGAACCTCAATAGAAGTGGAGGAATAATCCCAATCGACCTGGGACCTGCCAAATTAGAGGAGACAGAACATGTACTAACCCACTATTACGAACTAACTGGAATCTATACAGAAGTCGACAATTTAAATTCCAACTATTCCTCTCTCGTACGACTAACCCAAAATTCTCGCAAACTCCATGACAAACTCGACGAATATTGTTCATTCTTCAAACATGTACAAATGCTCGTTGAACAAAAAATTTCAAACATAAGATTTCACGGAGAAACCAGACAGAAACGAGGACTGATCAATGGTTTAGGAACTGTTATTAAAGCAATCACTGGAAATTTAGATAATGATGATAAAGAAAAATTCGACAACATTATTAACGATATCGATAAGCGCAATAAGAACCTTCAAACGAAGTTCTCTCAACAGTATTCCGAGGTTAATCAACTTATCACCAATTACAACAAAACCCTCCAAACCATTCAATTTAATAGCGACCAAATAAAACATAAATTTGCGGAAATAAATACTATCGTAAACTCATTTGATGGTCAAACACTTATCTACAAAGATATAATGTATCATCTTCAAACATCCATGAATCTCATCCTCAATCTGCTTTCAGAAATCGAAACATCAATCACCTTTTGTAAACAAGGCATTTTACACCCTAGTATCATAAGTACTCACGTTCTGGAAATCGAATTACAAAAGTTGTCACTAAATCTAACTGATCTGCTGACCTATGAGTCCTTAATTCGAGTACAATGTAACATTCGTAGCAACAGAATTGTGTATTTCCTCACACTACCAGTTTACAAAAATATTGATTATCATTTGTACTATTTATACTCCACACCTTGGCATGTCAACGAAGAGTACACTACAGTAATACCTAAATTTAAATATCTATTGAAGAATGGTAATGAGATCCTTCCACTATCCGATCGTTGTATTTTTAATGAGCAATTTTATTGCAATGTGGAATTGTTATCACAAGCAAATGCTTTTTGTGAACGTAACATCCTGTTGAATGGCTCCACGAGTACTTGTCAATTTACGAAAATATCAATTGCAACAAATTACATATCTATCGTCCCCAAAACCAACCAATTATTGGTAGTTTTTCCTCAAGAGGACCAACTACAGATTAAAAGTTCAGTTAATCGGAAACACTCACCCTACAAGGTATCCATCTCGTCAACCCCAACTCTGACTCAGTTTATTATCACGACAAATTAATGTCATCAAAACTTACCAGTACGGGGAGTCCCACTTTGTTAAGCATATCTACCCCGAAATTTGATTCCCTTAACTTCACTCACATGTCTATGCGTTTTGACGACATCAACCTCAAAAACTTAGACAACTTTCATTTAAACTTAAACCCTTTTGACAACGACCAAGATGGTCTTAATTGGTACCCCTCCATATTGCCTAGCATATGGACTATAATACTCTACGTATTAATATTGTCACTGTTCGGGTACACAATCATAAATTATAGACAGAAATGTGGGAGAGCCAAAATAACAAATCAACCTGCATAAATCCCCTTGACCTAATATTATAATTTATGTAAAATTTTTGTAATCTCATTTTTTTGTAATCTCTTTCTATGTAATTTTTTTTTGTGTTTTTAAAATATGCTTTATGTGTTTTATGATGTTTAATGATTGTATGATTGATGACTATGATGTTTTATGATTCTTTTATTTTATGATTTTTATAATGTTTTATGATGTTTCTTGTAAATGTTTTTATGATGTTTTTATAATGTGTTTTTATAATGTGTGTTTATAATTGTAACTCAAACTCATCGATTGTAAAAAAAAAAAAAAAAAAATTTTTTAATTTTTTTGTAAAATCTTTTAAAAATTTTTTTTTGTAAAATAATTGTAACTCAAACTCATCGATTGTAAAAAATTTTTTTTAAACAAAACAAGGAACACGGAGCGAGTTAACTTAACGAAACCAATAAACTTGAATCCCTAACACTTCAATTTAAAACTTATGAACTTAAAATTTCACTTCAACTCAACTTTAAAATTTCATTAAACTCATCATTTCCAATTTGGGAAAACTTCGCGAAAAATTTTCTCTGCAGTTTTCCACTTGGGGAGGGAGGTGTTATTGTACCAAAACCGCTGATCTATCTTCATTTCTGCTGAATCAGCCCACCGAGGCTATATAAGCTTGATTCCCCCACCGTTCGAGTCAGTCTCGTTGCTCCGCTCGTACGCTACGTATCTCCGTTCCGTTTTCCTTAGTTAAACTTGTGTTCCGTCGGTTCCAAATAAAGAAAGTGCTTTTTAAAAACTCTTTTCTCTCGGCACCCGACGTAACTTATATATATATATATATATACAGGGTGCTTCAAAAAAAAGTTAAATTTCAGGAAAATAGAAAGCTGAAAGTCCAATGTAAATGAAACATAAATAACAAATGTTAATACTTTTCAAATTGGTGACCTGCAGCATCAATACAATTCTCAGTACGAGTCACCACTGATTCTGTACATCGTATCAAAACGTCCAATGAGATTTCTCTACACACTGCTTGAATCTCATTCCAAAGAATGTCTAGGTTACGTGGTTTACGTTTGTATACCTCATCTTTTACTGTGCCCCACAAGAAGAAATCCAGTGGTGTAAGGTCTGGAGAGCGTGCTGGAAACTCGATTGGCCACCTGCGTCCTATCCACTGGCCCGACAAATTTTGATCCAGGTAAGCTCGTACGTCCCTGTGATAGTGCAGCGGAGAACCATCTTGTTGAAAATAAAAATCATCATTACCGTATAATGCACGAATGGCAGGAAATATGGAATCAGCAAGCATTGGTAGGTAATTAATACCAGTTACAGTGCCTTCAAATCGAAAAGGTCCAATGAGTCCCCTTGAAGACAAACCGCACCACACATTTACACCAGGCAAATTTACAGCTTTTTCAATTGTAATGTGAGGATTTTCTTCACCCCAGTAAACACAATTGTGCCTATTGACAGTTCCGTTAAGTTTGAATTGGGCTTCATCCGACCAAATGATGCTACCCATAAATCCCGGTTCACGTATCACCATCTCCTGAATCCATTCACAAAATTTCAACCTTCGATCTGGATCGTCGTCATTTAGCTGTTGCACCAGCCTTGGAATGTTAACACGATACTTGCCTCTCTTCAGAATGCGTAGCACGCTGCTAGCACTTACATCACTTTCACGTGCCCCTTGCCTTGAATATTTGTTAGGAGAGCGTTGAAACAGTTCCAAGACTGCCGTTGATGACTCATCACTTGTAGCTGTTCGAGGCCGACCTGAATGACCTTTATGCACATCACACACTGTTCCATGAACTTCGAATTTGTCTCGTATGCGAGTAATTGTTAATCTTGAAGGTGGTTCTGTATCATACTCCCTTCTCCACTGTCTTTGAACTTCATTTACATTCTCAAACTTCCAGTACTACTTAATAACCTGCTTACGTTCTTCAAAACTCAAACGTACGTCCCCCATGTTGATATTACAAATTCCAACTGATAATATAACATAGAGGGACGATTATGCTGGCACATGGCGAAGAAATATAACATTAGCCTTGTAGAGCGGGAAAACTACAATAGTTTAAAGTGTGTATACATTTTTTTGTATATTAAATATATAAAGTGTGTGATCCTCTCCCGGTATATATATATATATAAAGTATGTGATCCTCTTACATAGGGAGTAAAAATAATAAAACTACTGCCTTCAGTAGTTCTCCCCTCTTAGTGGACGCACCTCGCTTTGGACCTCCCGAAGCTCGGGGCAGTCATTGTTGGGCAATCTCTCGTGCGGTACGTTCCCTCTCTGTACATAGTCGTGTGTGATTCTTTCAATCTTTTAATAAACTGTATTTGGGAATTAAACGATCGTTTTTAAAAAACTAATTCCCGATCAAAGGACATTTAAGTGGCGCAGTCGGTAGGACAAATCAATTAACTTTGGGCAAATCAATCAATCAAAATCGATTGCATTCTGACCCAAAGGGAACCTGCTGTTCACCAAGAAGAAAATCTATCATCTCTACTCACTCTGTGACTTCAAGAGAACACCACACGCTCCACAAGAGGAAACTACGCGAATTCTCCAAAAAACAGGACGCTCGAGCAAAGACACTTGGCTCGTTAAATAATATAAGTGGATTCCGCCTGTGAAGACGGAAGAGCCATGCTCCTTCGCTATCTCTTCTCAGAAGCCGCTGGCCGCAACAAGACACCGAGGTACCTACTCTGTCGACCTTCACCTAAAGCTGAGATAAGAAAACAGATGTTTACTCTCGTCACGTTGTAAGTACCAACCCAGCTTCATATTTTAATTCTTCAAGAGTAGCGAGATCACCGGCAAATTTTGAAGGAAGATACAAACTTCTAATTCAACTTCATTTAATTTTTAATAATTGTTAAACCTCCCCATTTCATACCACCCGTTACCTGGTGGGAAGGAACAATTCAATTTTTTTCTAATAATCGTTAAACCTCCCCATTTCATACCACCCGTTACCTGGTGGGAAGGAACGATCAAGTTTTTGTTGCAACCGCGTTTCAAGCCACCCGTCATCTGGCGCGGTATTGCAGAAAAATTAACCAATTTTTATTGTCTTAATTTAAAGACACTTAATTTTATTTGTATTTAATTATTGAAATTGCGTTTCAAGCCACCCGTCATCTGACGTTAATTTCATAATTAACCAATTCTTATTGTCTCAATTTAAAGACACTTTATTTTACTTGTATTTAATTATTGAAATTGCGTTTCAAGCCACCCGTCATCTGACGTTAATTTCATAATTAATCAATTTTTATTGTCTTAATTTAAGATACTTGATTTCATTTTTATAATTGAATATTATAAACTTGTGTTGTTTTGTACATTTACACACTGACACAAACGAACACTTGGAGTAGACACTGAACAGTACATACTTTCCTGTCAAAATCAAAAAACTATAGAAAATATTTCCTAAGGAAGGTTCACTCACCTTTCGAAAGACTCCCTGTAATAGAGGAAGATTCTGATATGGCTGAGGGACAGGGACAGTCACAACCTGGAGCGGTAAACCCGATCCCGGGTAACCCTTTCAATGATCCCAACTTTGTAGATTATTTTATTTCTCAAAAAATTCAGGAGTCCTTCAGAAACTTAAATGTCAACCAAAACACTAGGGACCGAGTCCCCGAATTTAAAAAGAAACATGCGGACATGATCCCGACCTTTGAGGGTAACCCAGGAAAGCTCCGGCAATTTTTGGATACATGTGAATCTATAGCTAATAGGTTCATAGATGATGAAGATCCCACAAGCTATCAAAACGAAGAAGTCCTTAAAACAATTATGTCCAAAATACAGGAACCGCTCGGAAGTCAACTTCGGAGTAGGAAACCGAAAACGATTGGCGAAGCCCTTTCGATACTAACGAACGATTATCAAATCATGCAGTATCAAAAAGGTAGACTCGATCGGAATCCCCAACACAAACCGGCGATAAAACCGGAAAATAAAAATACGACTCCGGCAACCAAACCGTCATATTATGGCCAAGGATTTAGGCCCAAAACATTCCCAAATAAAATGCAAAATCAAGTGCCATCCAAGCCCTTTACCCCCAATAAAAGTAACACTTCACAAATCACAAGGCCCCCACAGACTCAAGTTCCAAATCAAGGAACGTCCAATTTTGCAAAGTCGACTCCAATGTCTTGGCAAACGACTCGACCGAATTTAGATTTAAACAATGTGGAAATTCCCGAGGAAGAAGGTATGGGAAGTTCGGACCCCGAATACAACGCGGAAAATCCGGCCGATGAGGACTCTTTTTTAGAGGAGGAGTCCGAATCGCTACCTTCTCCCTAATACATTTGAAACCAAAAGCTGGACAAAAACTACCATACATAGTATTTCCGAAGCATAAAATTAAAATCCTGTTGGACTCTGGAAGCACTTCAAGTTTTGTGCATCCAGAGGTCATTTAAAAAAATTTTCCCCGACAAAATCATAACAGAGAAATTTCAAGTTAGGTCAATCCACGGATTGTCATATGGGAGCAATAGTGCAAGGATCCCATGTGGCGAAATGTTCAAAATTAAAAACCTAAATCTCCTTTTTAGAGTTCACAAATTCCATAGCCGATTCGGATTGCTATTAGGTACAGATAACCTTGAGTTACTTGGTTGATATATTTATTACTCAGGTACAGATAACCTTGAGTTCATATTGATTATGAGAACAAGTTATTGATAGTAAAAAATTCCAAAATCCCTTTTAAATATCACAACGTTGATCAAGAAATAAATAAAAATCCGATCTATGAACAAAAAATACCACCTAGGGCAATTTCGCAGATTAAAATTCCCGTACGTTGTGATTCAACAAAAACGGAAGGAGTGATTCCATATCTGAAACAAAATTCACTAGAAATTCCTGAATGCGTGGTCAAAATTCAAGATAGGGAATGTTACGTAGGAATCTTTATATATAATTCCGAACGGTCTTTGAAATTGTGAAGAACTTCGCGGTCCGATTTTAGTGTAAGACTGCTCATTCGAATCAGCACGGCCCCAAGTTTGTTGCAAAAGTGTCGCCGTTCGTCTCTATACCCGCCTTAATCGTGTTCTAGGCGGTCCTTATCAACGAGAGTTGTTTATTAGGCTGTGGCGGTAACAACAGTTGCCATCAATTCACGGTAAGTAAGAAACGTAGTGTAGTTACTAACATCTAGGAGAGTTATTTCTGAACGAAGAAATTGAAACTGAAGAACTTAGCGGATTTTATAAATAATTTCGAACGGTCTTTATATATAATTCCGAATCAGCACGGCCTCAAGTTTGTTGCTAAAGGGTCGGTAAGAAAGAAACGTAGTGATGGGGTCTTTTCTGATCAGCTGAGTGAGCTAAATTCTTTCCTGTTCACTGTAGGAAGTTGAAATTTGATAGGTTGGACTTATATCGTTACTATAACGTGCTGAGTTCCTGTTAGGTACTACTGTTATACGTACTAGGTTAGGGCTTTCCAAGCCCTAACAGGCCTCTAGTTTTAAATAATAGTGATTCTGAATGTAATTTTAAACTGTTTGAACCCATCCAAGTGGAAGAAATCCCCATTTTAGACAAAGTGAAAAGTCCAAATTTGAATTATTATGATACGCAAAATTATGTATTTGACCCCACTAATATTCGAACGGATCATATGAACGAAGAAGAAAAGAGACAAATTTTGAACTTGGTATATCAGTACAAAGATTTGTTTCATTGTGAAGGAAACACCTTAACGTGTACTAATAAAGTCCAACATGTAATCCGTACCATTGACGAGATCCCCGTGTATACCCGCAATTACCGATATCCCGAGGTATATAAAAAGGAAATTGATAACCAAATACAGGATATGCTCAAACACGGAATTATTCAACCCAGCTCTTCACCTTGGAATAGTCCACTCTGGCTCGTACCCAAAAAATTAGATGCATCCCGCAAACAAAAGTATCGATTAGTTATTGATTACCGCGGACTTAACAACAAGACAATAGACGACAAATACCCACTTCCGGTCATAAATGACTTGCTCGACAAGCTTGGTAGGTGTATGTACTTCACTTGCCTTGACCTCAAAAGCGGTTTTCATCAAAGTCCAATGCATCCGGATAGTATTGCCGAAACTGCTTTCTCTTCGGAAAATGGTCATTGGGAATTTAGTAGAATGCCGATGGGTTTAAAGAACGGACCTCCTAGTTTCCAACGGTTGCTCGACAATGTACTACGCGGTTTGCAGAATGAAATTTGCACTGTTTTTATTGACGATGTTATCATCTATAGTACAAGTCTCGAAGAACATATAAATAGTCTCAGAAAAGTTTTTGACAGACTCCGTGAAGCTAATTTGAAAATACAATTGGATAAAACGGAGTTCCTCAAAAGAGAATGTGTCTATTTAGGACATCTTATCACCCCTGAAGGAGTTAAGCCAAACCCCCTCAAAACCGAAGCTATATCCAAATATCCGATTCCCACAACTCCAAAACAAATTAAGGGTTTTCTCGGACTACTGGGTTATTATAGAAAATTTATTAGAAATTAAAGAGTGTTTTGAGAAATGTAAAACTCTGCTCATAAATGATCCGATTTTACAATATCCCGACTTCTCGAAGCCCTTTAACCTTACAACTGATGCTTCGAACATTGCGTTAGGCGCGGTTTTAAGCCAGTGCACTAACGGTGCTGACTTACCGATAGCGTACGCTAGCCGGACTCTGAATGACCATGAACGCAACCTCTCTACTATCGAGAAGGAATGCCTTGCATGTGTCTGGGCTACACAATGCTTCAGACCATACCTTTTTGGCCGAAAGTTCAAAATTTTTACTGACCATAAGCCTCTTCAGTGGTTATTTTCACTGAAGGAACCCAATTCTAAATTGTTCAGATGGAGGCTTAAATTAGAGCAATATGATTATGAGATCCACTACAAAAAAGGATCCACTAATCAAAATGCCGATGCCCTTTCCCGAGTGGAAATTAACATCAACGAAAATCCACCTGATGTTGAGCAAATTGTTCAAGATGCTCTCACCGGGGATAGTCCTCCAACTCCACTCATGAATGAAGTACTGGTGTTTGGGATTTGTCGGAATTTCCGACTTGTTCAGTTTTTGTTTGTATTGTTATTGTTTATGAAATTTAGTTAATTTAACCGCGTTGTAAATATTTAAATCTATCACCCATCATTCATCATCACTCTACAGAAGCATCTACCGTCTTCTCGTCATACGCACCACACAGCCGATGACCACGAACCTACCTGGCGTGACGAGCTCTGTGAAGGGGATGAGAAGTAGGCACGTCAGCTGTTGGGAATTCTCCCCCCTTTTTCCTAATTCAGATTCAGACCGTCTCCGTTTTTTTCGCTTTTATTACTACATGAGATACTCACCGCCTTGTTTCGCCATCTTTTTCACACGTTCGATTACGATTTTCATTTTAAATATTCCGAGTTCTGTACCTACTTGCTGTGCTCTGATCAACCGTTCGTGGATGCAGTTTTCTTCCCAGTCAGCGCGAAGCTGCAGTGATTATTTTTCCCGACGGGAAACTGAAATATCAGGGAAATTGCCACGCCGGCCGGCTTGCTACGCCCGGAGAACAAAGGAATTACGTACGTACCTACCTGGAGATCATCCTCGACTTCGCTGCGACATCGTGATCGTCGGGGGTTCGTTAAATTCAATAATAAATACTATACTGGCCAGTAGGTTGTTCATAATAAGCTGATTACATTCGCACTTTTTCTTATTTGGTAATTATATACTTGGCAGTATCGTTTATTCAACAGCAGTACTTATTTCTGAACCTTTCCATCTTATACTCAGTAGGTGTAATCATAAATATTACTTAGTGCTGATGGTCCTTCGAGAACAAACAAACCCCTATGAAATAATTAGTATCAATCAATATCTATATCTCTGTATCAATCATCAACCCCTTTTATCAAACATATTTTTGGTCCTTCGAGCCGGATTTTCCTACCAGCGACCTGTTTCAATTGTATTGTTTTTGTACTGCATTTCTATATATCCACAACTGCCATTGTTTAACGAATTTTTTCTCTTGTGCGAATATTTATCTAATTTTATTTGCTTTGTACATCGTAATCGCAATTTCGTGTGCTACCTCATATTACATAAAGAACATTTAGCGAATTTTCAATAAGCTAGTGCTTATCTTGTATTGACCTATCTCGTAGGGAATTTATCTTTGCATATTATTATCATATTATTATTATCTTTGCATATCATTATTATTACCTGTTATCAATTTCTACCTTTTTTGCAATTTGTATGCACTTGTTCGGTTTGTGATTCAGACATTGAATTCACTTAAGTACTTATATCTTTCCTTCAAGTGGCTTTGGCTTTTAAAGTAAAATCATAAAATGACTACACCAATAGAGTCTGTTGCCAATCGCGGTCTGTCAAAAATAGTCAAAAAATTTAGAACGGTTGGCAATGAACTGAAAGCTATTCGCAATAAAGGTGTCACAGCATTGACTACTCCAGGTGACCGGAACATTTTCATCGGGATGTATCTTAGTTTGGAGAAGCTTTACGAGGAATTTATGCTGCTGTCCGACCAGGGTTTGGAATACTGTGAGGAAAAGGGAATCACACCGGAATTTCCAACAGCAGAAGACACCATCTACATTAATGAGGTAAAGAATGCCTATTATGAAACTAAGGGTTATTATAATGAAATTATGAATAGACATATTGCATCAGCTCTTTCCCCTAGGACATCTCGCCTTGATACTTCCACCAACAGTGTAGCTACAACCCGTGCAATCCTTCCAAGAATCCAGATCAAACATTTTCGTGGTGTTTTAACGGAATGGCCTGCCTTCAAACAAATGTTTACAGCTCTCATAAAGAACGACCCTAATCTTACGGTGGCTGAGAAATTCCACTATTTATGCAGTTATTTGGAGGGACCAGCACATGATTTAATAAAACATATTCCAGTTTTAGAAGCCAATTTTGATCAGGCATGGCAAGCTCTATTAGATATTTATGATGATCAACGTAAGTTGGCAGTGTCATATTTAGATACCTTCTTGAATTTTAAACCTTCCACGAGTAAACCTACCTATGCCTCACTTCAATCGTATATTTCCTCTGTAGCTGAAAGTATAACTTCTCTCAAGAATTTGAACATTCCCAATTTTACGGATTATTTATTGTGTGAGCTAGCCTTGAGAGGGCTTGACCCTGTTACTAGGGAGGCTTTTGAGTTACAAAATGTTGGTAATACCTTTCCGACTTTCACCATACTACAAGCATTTATTAAAAATAGATGTCAAGTCCTTAGTATTACTACTGCTGCTTTGGATACAAACAACAGCAACCCACCTAGCGACTCTGTCAAAACTAGAGATAAAGCCTATAGACCACTACCTAAAGGTCCTAACAAATTTTCACCTAGATATTCAAAACCTGTGCACTCAGTGCTACATGCGCATTCTTCTAAGGATTCCTCTCATGAAAGGGATAACAAATCCATTCAAACTAAATCAAATTCCAATGACAGAATTATTTGTTTTGTTTGTCAGAAATCTCACACAATTCTCGATTGCGAGGTCTTCAAATCTGCTCAACCATCACAACGTCTTGAGCTGTTGAGAAGCTGGTCTGGCTGCCGAAACTGCCTACATCCATTCCATCGCACCAAACAATGCACATCGAAATACGTGTGTCGTGAGTGCAAGGGCAAGCATAATACTCTACTACATCTGCCCATCAATGACAAATCAGGTCAAGGTAATGAATCATGTTCCAATTCTAATTTGCAATCATCTGGTCCACCTGACAATGGATTTGTGGGAGCTAACATGTCACAGAGTCATCGTGTGATGCTGGGTACAGTTGTGGCATGCATCAAAGATCCTCATGGACGATCTCACAGGTTTCGAGGTGTGTTGGATCCTGGGTCAATGCATTCTTTTGTTACAGAAAAATGTGCGAAATTATTAGGTCATACTCTGAAACCATTCAGTGGTAACATTTCCGGAGTAAACAATTCTCGTTTGAAAAGCATTCTTGGTAAAATTGACATTTCCTTCGATTCACCTAGACCACTCGAGACCGAAGCTGTGGTCGTGCCCAACATCACACCTCCTCTTCCACAAACGTTCCTGGACTCGGATATGTGGTTGGATTATAGGTCTTACCCTTTGAGTGATCCTGAGTTCACTAATCCAGGACCTATTTCCTTCTTGATAGGAGCAGATTTGTACCCTGATGTGGTCACGGGAGCGCCAGTGGTACTTCATGATCATGGTCCTAGGCTGATTGCTACCCTTTTTGGATACACTGTATTGGGAAAATTCATATTGGATGCATCGGATACTGTAGATGTATCACTATTTTCTATGTCAGATATCTCACCTCTTATTGAACGGTTTTGGGAAATTGAGGAGTCTACACTCACGCATAACACCTTGTCCCCGGACGAAGAAAAATGTGAACGACATTTTGTGGATACTCATCGTAGGAATGAAGAGGGGCGATATATAGTATCCCTTCCCTTCAAGAACTCACCTCCCAAACTCAACCTCAACACAAACAAAGTAATTTCACGCCTTCATTCTCTAGAGACCAAATTAGCTAAGAATGAAAAACTCTCTGAGGAGTATCATACCTTTATGAGCGACTATGCTAACCTTGGGCATATGTCTGTGGCTACCGCACCATCTCTTTATCTTATACCTCACCATCCAGTTTACAAATTTCTCTCAGAAGGTAATAGCAAACTTAGGGTTGTGTTTGACGCGAGTTTTCGTACTTCTGGCGGGTCTCTGAACGATCATCTTTTACCAGGACCAAAATTGCAAGCAGATATCGCTGATATCGTATTAAATTTTCGCCGCTTTCCTTATGTTTTGACTTGCGATATAGTAAAAATGTTTAGACAAATACTCGTCTCACCAGAAGACCGACAGTATCAGCAAATAGTGTGGCGTGATAAACCTAGTGACCCTATACAGTATTTTTCTTTAGATACTGTAACATATGGACTCCGTTGCTCCCCATTCCTTGCGCAGCGGGTACTGCAACAGTTGGCCTATGATGAAGGACACCAGTTTCCGGATGCTGCGCAAGCATTGCTTCATCATACTTATGTTGATGATGTGGCTTATGGGTGTGACACACCAGAGCAACTCATTGACTTAAAAAATCAATTGATCAATTTATTATCTAAGGGCGGCTTTGAGCTGGATAAGTGGAATAGCAACTACCCTCCACTTCTAATAAATAAATCTTCATTTCAACAACCTGTTCCTATTCAAGTTGAGAATTCCATTACAACCAAAATCTTGGGTATGGAGTGGAATCCATGTACTGATTCATTTTCTTACCATGTTATCAAGCCTTCTGAAGGATGCACGAAACGTGAGATCTTATCAGCCATAGCCAGGCTTTTCGATCCTTTGGGTTACTTAGCCCCTGTTATATTTTTTGCTAAACATATTCTCCAAGAAACTTGGAAATGCAAACTCGATTGGGACGATAAAGTTCCTATGCCATTATCATCAACTTGGAATCAATTCACCAATGAACTGCCTGCCTTATCTTCTATCTCGATACCTCGACTGCTACCCAAGTCTAATACAACATATCAACTACTATGCTTTTCAGATGCCTCGGAGAGGGGATACTGTGGAGTGGCCTACCTTAGAGCTACACAAGGCAATAATGTCACCATGACTCTCCTGAAGGCAAGAACCAGACTTGCACCTCTTAAGTCTCTTACGATTCCACGACTCGAACTCTGTGGAGCCCTCCTGCTATCAAATCTCATCCAGTCTCTCGAACATCTCCGTACTACCTTGAAAATCACCGAGCTTTACTGCTTCACGGATTCTACCATTGTGCTGAGCTGGTTGAAAACATCTACCTACCTTTTGCAGACGTTCGTGGCTAATCGGGTAACACAAATATTAAATATTACCAATTTAGAATCATGGTATCATATCAAGGGCATAGAAAACCCAGCTGATGCTGGATCACGTGGAGTATCACCTTCCGCTCTTGAGCATTTATCTTTGTGGTGGTCTGGACCACATTGGAGCCATTTACCTATGGAACAATGGCCTATTTCTACCAAAACACCAGATGTTGAAATACCTGAACTTAAACCCAACATCCTCTCATTAGTTTCAGTTCAGCGCAATACGGAATTCTTGCAATATACTGAGCGACATTCTTCGTTACTTCGTTTAATCCGAGTGTTGGCTTATGTTAAACGTTTCATTCACAACAGTAGAATACCAGCTAAATTCAAGGTCTATCGAAACATTGGTCCTTTGACCTCTGTTGAGTTTACTGCGGCAAATCACCACTGTATCAAAATCATCCAACACTTTTATTATCCTAATCCATTTACCAATGTCAATTTCAATTTATTACCTCTTGAACTAAGGCGACTTAATACCTTTGTGGATCAAGATGGATTGTTGAGGGTTGGTGGTAGACTGTTGAATGCTCCACTTCCTACATCACAAAAACATCCCATACTCTTGCCATCACGATCACACTACACCAACTTGATAATTGATCACCATCACCGCAAAAATCACCATACTGGGCTGTCAACTCTTCTTGCAACAATCCGCCAGCAGTATTGGATTCCTGCTGGTCGTAGCCTTGTCAAGTTAATTATACGAAAATGTGTTGTGTGTATAAGGTTCTCTCGTTATAGGCTTGCACCTTTAATGGGAAACTTACCTGCTTCACGTTTTAATGCAGTAAGACCATTCTTACATACAGGTGTCGATTTTGCAGGGCCATTTCTTTGCCGAACTTCACGTCTCCGTAAATCTTCATATGAAAAATCGTATCTGTGCTCATACATTTGCCTTTCAACCCGAGCCGTACATCTTGAACTGGCTATAGGGTTATCAGTTGAAGATTTCTTGGATACCTTTGAGCGGTTCATCTCAAGGCGTGGTATTCCCGCTGTCATGCAGTCTGACTGTGGTACCAATTTTGTGGGTGCAGCCTCTTATTTGAAAGAGATCTATTCATGGTTTGAACAGGAAGTCACCAAAGCTGCAATCGTGAACCGTACATCTCATCTAGCGATTGAGTGGAAATTTAATCCACCTCTGTCACCCCACTTTGGAGGTAGCTGGGAGGCATCTGTGAAGTCTACTAAAGCATTACTGCAGAAGACGTTTGGAAACCAATCCTATACAAGTTGGGAGCTCTCCACAATGTTTGCTAAGATCGAGTGTATCCTGAACTCCCGACCACTGCAACCTATCACTGATTGCCCAGAGGACACTGAAGCATTGACGCCTGGTCATTTCTTGATCGGCTATCCTCCCAACACTATTCCGGAACCCTGTTACGATGATGTACCAAAAAACCGTCTCTCTAGATGGGAATTGATCCGTGAGAGAGTGCAGTACTTCTGGAGTCGTTTTAAGGAGGAGTACATACGCAGTCTCCAAGTTCGGGACAAGTGGACCAAGGAGACACCAAGCCTGAAGGTGGGTGACCTCGCTCTGATCAGTGACACCCGCACCTCTCCAACTCAGTGGCCAATGGCTCGAATACTTGCAACACATCCAGGGCCAGACAACATTGTTCGTGTTGTGACATTGAAAACGTCACAGGGTGTTTACAAAAGACCCATCGTCAAACTTATTCCTCTTTTGGTGTAGACATTGTTACCTTGTTCAATTTTTTTTTGCATTCTGCCAGCCCAAGTCGTAAATTGGGGGGTGTATGTTTGGGATTTGTCGGAATTTCCGACTTGTTCAGTTTTTGTTTGTATTGTTATTGTTTATGAAATTTAGTTAATTTAACCGCGTTGTAAATATTTAAATCTATCACCCATCATTCATCATCACTCTACAGAAGCATCTACCGTCTTCTCGTCATACGCACCACACAGCCGATGACCACGAACCTACCTGGCGTGACGAGCTCTGTGAAGGGGATGAGAAGTAGGCACGTCAGCTGTTGGGAATTCTCCCCCCTTTTTCCTAATTCAGACCGTCTCCGTTTTTTTCGCTTTTATTACTACATGAGATACTCACCGCCTTGTTTCGCCATCTTTTTCACACGTTCGATTACGATTTTCATTTTAAATATTCCGAGTTCTGTACCTACTTGCTGTGCTCTGATCAACCGTTCGTGGATGCAGTTTTCTTCCCAGTCAGCGCGAAGCTGCAGTGATTATTTTTCCCGACGGGAAACTGAAATATCAGGGAAATTGCCACGCCGGCCGGCTTGCTACGCCCGGAGAACAAAGGAATTACGTACGTACCTACCTGGAGATCATCCTCGACTTCGCTGCGACATCGTGATCGTCGGGGGTTCGTTAAATTCAATAATAAATATTATACTGGCCAGTAGGTTGTTCATAATAAGCTGATTACATTCGCACTTTTTCTTATTTGGTAATTATATACTTGGCAGTATCGTTTATTCAACAGCAGTACTTATTTCTGAACCTTTCCATCTTATACTCAGTAGGTGTAATCATAAATATTACCTAGTGCTGATGGTCCTTCGAGAACAAACAAACCCCTATGAAATAATTAGTATCAATCAATATCTATATCTCTGTATCAATCATCAACCCCTTTTATCAAACAACTGGGAGAACTAAATGATGCCGTAAATAATTCATCGGAATCAATGGTCGTCAATGTGGACGAGAACGCCAGTGATTCTGCGTCTTTAGCTCCCACTGTTCATTCTAATTACGAGGGAAACACAGTACTGAATATTCCTATAACCGAAAAACCTGTTAATTATGGAACTAACCAAATCATAATTGTAGTAGCCGACAGAGAAGAAACCAGAAACCCTAGGATTGAAAATATTTTTGAAAGAATCACTAGAATAACAGTAACGCTTAGGAAAAATAATCTTGAATCAGATATAATTCACTTTGTGAAAACCTACATAGTTCCGAAGAGAAAATATTCCTTATTTTTTGTCAACGATATCTATGAAGCATTCAGCCGAATAATGATGAGAAATTTCAAACATTCTGAAATAAGTTTCGTCAAGTGTTCCGCTAGGCTAGAAGATGTCACAGATCCGGAAACAGCTAGGGAATATATCCAACAACAACATATAGGGAAAACCAATCATCGAGGCATTACTGAAACCTTAGAGAAACTTAAGAGGAAATATTTTTGGCCGAATATGAAAACCACAATCCAAAATTATATTAATAAATGCGGAATATGTCTTGCCTGCAAATATGACAGACATCCCATTAAACCAAAATTAAATGTTACCCCCACGCCTTCTAGACCATTCGAAATCCTACATATCGACAAATTGTTTTTGGAGAAATCGAAGTTTTTAACAATCATCGATTCATTTTCAAAGTATGCCCAAGCCTACATTCTAAAATCATCTAATAGTATTGACACAGTCGGAGCCCTTCTAAAATTCTATTCCCACCATGGGATACCAAAAATTATCGTGGCCGATAATGGAGCAGAATTCGGTAGCTCATTTGTTAAGGAGTTACTCGAGACCCACAAAATTAAAGTTCATTACATTTGTTCTCAAAACCCAAATTCGAACGGATTAATAGAAAGATTTCATTCGACTCTAATTGAACACGTTAGAATACTGTCAAATAGAGACGAATTCAAAAATGAAAGCACAAAAAATAAAGTTAACTATGCACTAATAGCTTATAATAGTAGTATCCACTCTGTTACAAAACTAACGCCATTCGAAGTAATAAATGGTCATGTAGAGAACGACCCTTTACTAGAAGCCGACTTAGAGAAAAACTTAATGACGAATTTTATAGACAAACATCGAGACAAAGTAAAACTAATTTATGACATCATCAAAGAAAGAACTCAAGCCCAAAAGGAACGTATTGCTGAAAGTAGGAATCAGAATAGAGAAGATGTTCCAGAATTACTCACAGAAATATTTGTAAAAACTAGACAAATTCAAGATAAAACTAAACAAAAATATCATAAGGAAACCTTAGAATCAACCAATCCCGAATTAAAAACCGCTCAAATAGTTCCTCGACACCATAACACACAAGGAAAAATGCATACGTCTAATATAAAAAGACCACGTAAACAAATTACGAGTGACTTACCCACTGACACTTCACCTCGTGAACCTGTTCCAGGACCCTCCTCTTCTCAATCGGAAGCTCCGAGGTGAGAAATATAACAACTAACCAAGGGATACTGCCTATTCTATTAGGACCAGCCCGACTTATAAATTCCCAACATACTCTGGTTTACCATTATAAAATTGACAGCTTAATTGATGAATTTTACGAACTAACCTCACAGTACGAAAATCTGTTGAATAAGATCAAAGTAAATCAATTCCAGGTCAGACAGACAGACGAATATGGTAAATTATTAAATTATACTATTAGTATTAATAAGTAAAAAATTACCCACATTAATGTTAATCAAGCTAGAAAAAAAAGGGGATTAGTAAATGGGTTAGGTAATATAATTAAATTTATAACCGGCAATCTAGACGCCTCTGACGGTAAACGTTATGAAAAGCTGTTTACTCAAATTAAGAATAATCAAATAACTGTTCAGGATCAATTGGATTCTCAATTCTCACTCATTTCAGATCTGATGTCCGACTTTAATTCGACTATTCAAGACATTCGTTTCAATAATGAGCAAATAAAAAACAAACTGTTAGAAATTGATAATTTCATGAAAATTAGTTCTAATCAGGCTCTCGCTGATTCCATAAAGGAAATACTCAACCTTCAACAACTAGTATTTAATGTGATACTGACAATATTCCAAGATATTGAGAATTCAATTACATTTTGCAAATTGAGAACATTACATCCTAGTATAATTGGAACGCATCAGCTGTTTGTAGGAATCCAAAAATTGTCAAATACTTACGGTTCCAAATTAACTTTAGAAATAAAGTACGAAAATATTCTAGAAATAGAATCCACTATTCAAGTTGCCTGTGCAATCAAGGACGATGAAATAATTTATTTTCTCAATCTACCATTGTCCGATGGGTTACAATACTACTTGTACTTTCTACGACCAATACCCACACTTAGGCAAAATCAGTATGTTTCTATATTTCCTAAGATAAATTATCTTCTCAAGTCTAAGTCAAATAATACAACAATACCCCTGTCAGATAATTGTCAAAGGGGTAGTATCATTCATTGTAGTAAAAAATTAATATCAAACCAGAATGTTGAATGTGAAGAAGAAATACTTAGTTCCAGTACTGCCGAACATTGTGAATACGTAACAGTAAACATTGAGGATAATTGGATTGAATCAATCCCAGAATCAAATCAACATCTAGCAGTCTTCCCCTTCGGAGACAAAATAGAAATAAATAATAGGCATGGTTCTGAAATAGTGGAATTAAAGGGTATATTTTTAATTTCGGAAGGTAACAGTATGATGTATTACAAGGGACAACCCCTTCATCCAGAAAGTGAATCATTAGGCCAACCTAAATTATTAACCGACTTGGATTTTGAAATTAAAGATTCACAAATGTCAAATACCACGCTTACTCTAAAGGAACTCAGTTTCAAAAATGTCAAACTAAACAGAGTAACACGTCTAGAGCCATTAAATGTAATTAAATATTTTGTTCCAAGCTTTTGGACTGTAATTTTGTATTTACTTATTATCATGTTTATCACTTATACCATAATTGCGTTTTGTAAACAGAAGAGTAAGCTAACCGCAACGAGAACATGAAGGCCTTGCTATTCAAATCTTTTCCTGTGAAAATTTAGTTTATTTTTAACTTTCTAAATTTTCATCTTAAGGAGGGAGGAATTATGTGATCCTCTTACATAGGGAGTAAAAATAATAAAACTACTGCCTTCAGCAGTTCTCCCCTCTTAGTGGAAGCACCTCGCTTCGGACCTCCCGAAGCTCGGGGCAGTCGTTGGGCAATCTCTCGTGCGGTACGTTCCCTCTCTGTACATAGTCGTGTGTGATTCTTTCAATCTTTTAATAAACTGTATTTGGGAATTAAACGATCGTTTTTAAAAAACTAATTCCCGATTAAGAGACATTTAAGTTATATATATATATATATATATACTCGGCCCTTCGGGCCTCGCAAGGGGCTCCGCCCCTTGACCCCGCCAGGGGGGCTTTGCCCCCCTGGACCCCCCTACTCTATACTCGGCGCTTCGCGCCTCGCCGGATCTTTTCTCTTTTCTACTGTGTAGAAAACGAGGATATCTTGCTATGCAATTCGTCTCACGAGAAAAAAAAAAATAAATTTTTCAGGCCTGGCCGGGATTCGAACCCACAACCTTCGTCTCACGAGAAAAAAAAAAAAAAAAAAAATCAGGCCTGGCCGGGATTCGAACCCACAACCTTCGTCTCACGAGAAAAAAAAAAAAAAAAATTTCAGGCCTGGCCGGGATTCGAACCCACGACCTCTCGCTTCCCATCTCGGGACAAAAAACGTTACACAAAAAAAGTGGACATTTAAAAAAAATTATTGGGGGTCGGCCTAATAATTGCATAGCAATTAATATATATATATATATAGATATATATATATATATATATATATGTTTGTGTGTGAGTGTGTGTGTGTATATATGGGTTGCTGGAGTAGGGTGTTGCTGGGATAGGGTAAAGGTTGGTGATTTTATCTCTTCGGAGCTCCTTCACATCAATACCCAAGTCATGGTCCCTGTCGTTCAACCCGGGCACCCTCTGGGTGAACAGACGGTGGCGAAATGACCTGCTGGCGATGAGGGGGGAGGCTCATGCCCATGGGGCTCCTGTCCCTTACAAACGCTACATTAGCCACCTCGGTGGGGTGTTCAGGGAGTAGTCGCGGGACAGTAGACATCCTTTGCCGTGCCTGTCGGGGTAAAAATGAGAATCTGTATCATGTGGTGCAGCAGTGTCCTCGTACACACGGTGGCCGCATTTTACGTCACGATGCGGTTGCCAAGCAGATAGCAGTTACTTTGTCATCTAGCGGTCGGGACGTCGAAAGGGAGAGACATGAGAGAGATCATATGCCCATGGTCCCGATGGGTCTGCCATAATCCTGGATGTCTAGGTCGTCTGTGGCAGTGTGGACATAGTGCAGACCTGGCGGGCTAATATAAGTAAATATGATAGGAATGATCTGCGGCAAGCGATATCTGAGCTAAAAGGAGTGGCAGCAAATAACATCAAGGTCACGGCCACGACCGTGTCATGGCGCGGGGTGTGGTGCGGGAAAGGAGTGCTCCGTGGTATCACCACTCGCGTCCTTAGGGACTTATCTCTACTGGTAGTCATTTTATAGGGGCGATTTCTTATAGTTAACTTACGATCTCACAGAAAGAACAATTACATAGCTTGCTGGTAGTATACGTATAATACTTATGAACATTAGAATGGTCATTAGAACATTTTGAGAGCTAGAATGTGACATGAACAGTTAGAACAAAGCCAGCAACGAGCGGACAAAGAAAAAAGGTGAGAATGACAATTTGACAAAAAACAAAACAAAAGACGACTTGACAGATGGTTGGCAATAATAATGTACCGGCTCGGCCCAAGCGGAGAATGTCTGCATTTTCATATTCCTGTCAGCGAGGCTGACCACACTCCCCCCCCCCCCCCCCCCCCCCCCCCCGGAATGACGAGGTCCTGACATGGTAACTACAGCATTCGTCATTCATCTTTGGGCATTGGACACAAGCGAACAAGCGGGCGTTGAAGTGATGAAGTGGATGTACGAAGATCAGCGACTCTGGGAACTCCATCTTTGCCAGGACGAATTTGGGTGATGACTCCCATAGGCCATTGTAAAGGAGGAGTATTGTCCTCTATGATAAGAACAACGTCACCAACTTGAGCAGGCTTGGTCGGAGTATTCCACTTCAGTTTGGACTGTAGATCTAGAAGGTATTCCTTCTGCCATTTTTGCCAGAACTGATTAACGAGCTGATTGACAAAGTTCCACTTAGGAATAAACCTGGGACTGGTGTTTGTGACGGAACTTTCAGGCAGAGCAGTGAGTGGACGCTGAATAAGAAAATGGCCTGGTGTCAGAACTTCTATGTAACCAGGTGATCCAGACTGGTGAACAAGTGGCCTGCTGTTCAAAATGGTCTCAATCCTGGTGGTGACAGTGGTGAAAGCTTGGAGTGTGGGAGTCTGGTTGCGAAAATGAACACGAAGAAGCCTCTTTGCCGACTTGACAGCAGATTCCCATAACCCACCAAAATGAGGGGCTTTAGGAGGGATAAACCGCCACTCTATTCCCCTCATTGACAATCGGTCACTGAGAACATCTCCTATACCTTGCTCAAGAGCAAGCCTGAGCTTGCGGAGAAGGTTGGCAGCACCAACGAAATTTCTGAACGGACCAGCAAAATCTATGCCAACTTGCTGAAACGGATAGCTGATTTCTATGCGACCAGCTGGCAACTGACCCATGGGTGGCTGGAATGGACGTGGCTTAATTGAGAAGCATCTATTACATCCGGACAGAACTTTTGTTATGAGATTACGACCATTGACAATCCAATACTTGGTGCGTAGATGAGCAAGAGTGGCACGAGGGCCTACATGAAGGCAACTCTCGTGAGCATGACGGATCGAAAAATTGGTCAAAATATCATGCTGTGGAAGAAGAGCAGGGTGCTTGGTCTCATAGCGAAGTGAGCTCAGCTCTACACGGCCTTCCACTCGAATGATGCCATCATTTGACTTGAACAAGGCCAGCTGCTTCATGAGCTTTGTGAACGGTCGATCATTGATCAGTGCACCATAAATGTCTTGGAAGTGACGCTTCTGAGCACGAAGAATAAGTACCCTATCAGCTAATCGCAGCTCTTCAGTATTGAGCTGACGGGTTCTTGAATGTGGTTGACGACAGTTCTGAATAAATCGCAAAATCCAGGCTGTGATCCTTCTTAGCCTCGGGTATGAACTATACCGTTCTTCAAATTCAAATGTGGAACTGGTTAGAGCATATGACGCCTTTGATGATCGTATTTCCTCATGAACAGTGGGACAACTGAGGTCTGGACGTATGCGTTTGATCGGCCACTCTGAACAGGGTAATTGGAGCCAAGCAGGGCCTTGCCACCAAAATTGATTCTCGACAAGTTGCTTGGGAAGAGCACCTCTTGAAGCAATATCTGCCGGGTTGTCTTTGGTTGGAACATGAAACCAATGAGCTGAAGGAATGCCCTTGAGAGTTTTAGACACTCGGTTTCCCACAAACACTTTCCAGACAGGTGAAGGGCCAGCAGTCAACCAGGAAAGAACAATAGTGCTATCAGAACATGCCACCATGTTATTATCCGGAACCTGACTAAACTGTGGGCGAAGCTTAGTGTACATTTTTGAGAGCAACTCCCCAGCAAGAAGCTCCAACCTGGGAATCGACTCTGATTTCAAAGGAGCAATTCTAGCTCTGGATATGACAAGACGAACAGTACAATGATCTTGAACTTGGCTAACATGGTAGATGACTGCTTTTTTTGATGCATCAGCAAAGCCAATGAGCCATTGTTCTGAACAGGTGACATTTATATGACGTGGAATAGCTAGTTCAGTGAGAGAACCCATGGACTCTGCAATCTGTGACCATTCATGAACAAGGTAAGGTGGAAGAATATCATCCCACTCATACTTAGACTGACAAACCTGACATTGTATGCCACGAGCATGAACAGACACAGGAATGACCAAGCCCAATGGATCATATATATACGACCCACTTGACTGGCCAGCTCTCTCTTAGTTTTGACGACTTGTGTAGCAGGGACTTTGATAAAGAAAGAGTCTGTTTGAGGGTTCCATGCAATGCCAAGCATTTTAAGTGGTTTTTGATCATCCTTATTGAAATTGACGGACTGAGCAACATCCAGTCTATTCTCCACTGGAATGCCTCTAAGAACGCTGGAGGAGTTAGAAGCCCACTTTCTTAGTTCAAACCCAGCAGTGGCTAAGAGCTCAATGAGCTGATCCCGGACAATGACAGCTTCAGTACGCCTCTCTCCACCTCCATGAACATAATCTACATAAGTATGGAAGTTTAGCACTTCAGATGCACTTGGAAACTCCTGAGCACCTTCTTGAGCAAGATGTTTAATAACTTTGTTGGCAAGGAATGGAGCACATGTGGTGCCATATGTAACGGTTTGAAGAGCAAAGTCCTTGATTGGATCTTGTGGAGAGGCTCGCCAAACAATGCGGAGCATATCATGGTCCTGAACAAAATGGTTGATTTGCCGGAACATTTGACGTATGTCTGCAATGAACACATACTTATAGGAAAGGAATCTGGTGATCATATCTACTATGTCAGGTTGGAGCTATGTAAGATTGGTTGGACTATGTAAGATCTCGTTGAGTGAACGTCCATTAGTAGTTCTTTGAGAAGCATTAAAGACAACTCTGATTTTTTCAGGTGGATCATCAGAACGGTGAACATCATGGTGAGGAATATAGTAGTTAGGATGATCGCCAGATGGGTAACGCCTCTCATTGTCAGAACGAGCCGGTTTCGGAAGCTGAAGAGGAACAGTAACTTGAGACATAGCTTGTGGAATAGCCGTTGTAGTAATGAGAATTTTTCTCATAAGGAGCTTGATTTGATGTAAAACGGTTTTTAAGTACTCAGGAGAGCCGGGTTTTGAGGACCTAGGAACAGCCTTATGAAATGATCGAAACTGTCCATGAGAACTCGTGGTGAATGCACATGAACTTAAATTAAGTCTTTTTACCTGATGAGAAGACACTGGAAGATCACTGTCAAAAATTAAAACACTAATCTGATCATTAAATCTCACTGCTGTAGATCGTTTGTGATGAGCCCTACCGAGAACCAACCATCCGAGTTCAGAATTGAGTAACCACGGAGAAGTACCAATGGGTTTGATTATTGGTCCATGTACTAGTTGCATGAACAGGTCAACCCCGAGTAAGACGTCGACCGGACTACAACGGTTATATTTGGGATCATCGAGAACGTTACGACGTGCGTCAATATGAAACCATAAGTTTTCTTCTATTGATCGAGAAGGGAGTTGATCAATGACACGATCCACGACATGAGCAGTGAGAGGGAGAACACGACCAAATTTGTATGTAAAAATGCTGAGGCTATGTATTTGACAGGTTGATTGAAATGTCCAACTCCAGTGATCCTATTTGTGGTTTGACGTAAGGCGAGCTTAGTTTGAGTGGCAACATCAACCTGATAGCTACCGAGCGATCGCTCGCCCGTCTCCCGCTGCAGCCCGAGACACTGTGGTACCGTCTCACCCTCCAGCCCAAGCTTTTTCAGCCTTTTCCCTACGGTTTCGCGCTGCGTTCACCCCTCTATTTTCGCCAATCCCGTCATACTTCATGTTATATTTAGACAAGCAAAGTGTTCACTTAATGTTTTTCTTTGAAATACAAGTTTTTTCCCGTTTTTTTTCTTTTTGTGGATTAAGTTTCATCATAACTCATAACCAAACAATGTTTCGCTAGTTACATTGTCTCTTTTGTTTACATATTTCTATTTTCAACATCTGAATATAGTAATTAAGATTACGATTCAGCTTATGAATAAACAGAATACACTATAGTTGTTTATTGTTTTGCAAAGGAGAATAAGTGTGTTTCCCATCCCTCTTTCTCATTTGTTTCTGATTTCTGATGTTTACATTCTGATCTTTCTGCGATCTTCCGAGTGACACTAAAACTAACAAGGCCGATTATGACGTCAGCGATGTCTCTCGGATACCCAAGTAAACACTATCTAAAAAATAAGTTCATTAGCCTCGCAGATAGATGGCAGAGGAGTTCAGATCGCGTGATGGTGCGGCTCGCGCATAAACACGGCCCTGGGACCAGGGGCTGTATCGGAGTTTTGCGCTTAAACACGGGCCTGGTACGACGGCGACGCTGTTGTTTTGCGCTTAAACACGGCCGTGGGAGCGATCAGGTTAAAGGATATGATATTGACTTCAGAACCTGAGTCAAGTAGAGCACGAACAAGGTATTTGGTTTTTCCATCAGGGGAGATCGTTATCATAGCAGACCATTTGACGTTTGGAACTTGAAATTGGAACGGTACTGAAGTCGAGGAGTATCATCTTGGAGAACGGTTTGATGTAGAACGGTAAATGATGACGACGAAAGGTGATCTGAACTAGTAGTACCAAAGGAGCGACTTCGCAGGGTGCTGATAGGACGATTCTTGGTCTTGCGAGCGGGAGAAGATGATTGACGGGACTCAGATTTGCCATGGGAAAGTGTAACAGCTGATGGGACCATGCGAGCAACCTTTAATTCTTTTTTAACGAACGAAAATAGATCTGATATTGTGGGAATATCATCCCGACCTTCCATCTCTTCTCTATTAAATTTGTCCTGTAATTCTATTGACAATGACGGAAACAGGAGTTCGAACATTAGGAATCCTACTTGATCGTCTGTGGGAAGGGCATTTACAGAACGAGTCCAATTTTCTGCCGCAAAAAGGAATTTTTCTAGGTCATGGGCGTTCGAATTTTTCACTTTAGGAATAGATGAGCGGTTGGAGAACGTACGTTGTGCAACTCTATATTTTCCGGTATTTTCCGAACAAAGAGCTTCGTAGCAATTGTGGTAGTCCTCCCCGGTAGCACTACATCCAGAAATAACTGAACGCGCCTGCCCTGAAAGTTTCGATGACAATGACTGAAACTTTATCTCATTGGGTAACATCGGGACGTCATGAACGGCAGTATTGAAAAGTTTTATAAAGATTGGAAATTCAGTGACGTCACCACTGTAAACAGGAACGGTCGGAAGCATAACGTTCATAAGTTGAACTGCTTCTAGGATAGAACGGGGCGAACGTGGTTCAGTTTGAATGACCTGATCAATTGAGACTGATGACTGTTCATCATCCATGGTGAAATAAGGGATCAGTTGGGAACGCAAATCTACGATCTGATCGTTGAGAAGCAGTATTATGCTATCATCCATAGTGCTTCTATCAATTTCATCCATGAGACTTTCGCCTTGATTCAACATAGATTGAACAATTTCCAAAATACCAGCACCATACGTACTAGTGGCCAATAGAGAACATACTCGCTTTGACCATGAGAGAGCTCGGCGAAAAATAGTGAGCTCGTCAGATGAACACAGCGCGATAACTTCCTGCGCAAGTGAAATGATCTTGGCGTGGTCACTAGACATGATTGCGGTAAGCAATGTTGAGTTGACCCGTAACTAAATTTGTATACTAGAAGGCAGTGGCAGTGAACAATGGATGAACAAGATCAGGCCAATGGATGTCGAACAAGTGAAAAATGGGCGAGACTATAGCGCCTTCAGCGGGACGCAGTTAAAACACCCAAGTCACAAGCTAAAGGCTGAATTTCAAATATAGGAAAAATGTCCTCTGAGTGTTGAACAGGAACAGAACGTGGATGACGAACACAGATCAAAGTTAAAAAGCAGTGTTCTACTTACAGTTTTTGCAGAACGTTTGCATTGTCTGCATTTTCATATTCCTGTCAGCGAGGCTGACCAGTGTGTCATTCTAGATGATAACTCTCCTCAGGATTGAGATAAAAATTTCGTTTTTGCGCCAACAAATCAAGCTTTCCAAAAGAAAGGATAAGTTTATTGGCCAATAATTTTTGAGCACATTAAATTGGTCAAATTTCAAAAAGTGTACTAAACAAATAACTAAAAATGGCGATAAACGACCAAAAATGTTGAATTTATAAGTTTTAGCAGAGTTTCAGTTAAAACAAAGTTATCGACGAATAATTAGGTCATTAAAAAATTGTTGCTCAAATTATGCTGAAAAACACAAAGATACTTAAATTTCATAATAATTGCTGAAAAATCTATAAAAAACTGCCAAAAAAACCTAAAAATCCAAAACAAAATTTTTGATTGCCAAATATTATTGCGAAAGGGTTTTTTGGCATTAAAATTGGTATTTAACATTACGCTCAAAGTCCTGAATTTTAGAAACAATTTAATGTATACATATATAGTACGATAATTTATGACTTGGCCATTCAATACATTAGAAGAAGTGAAACCATATCCAAGGAACAAAAATGAAATTGGCATAGAAGGGGGAATATTAATTCGGGGAGGAAGGCTAATAATTCCAACATCACTCCGAACAGAATGCTTAAGCATGCTACATAGAGGGCATCCTGGAATGGTAGCGATGCGATCATTGGCTCGATATTACGTATGGTGGCCGAAAATTGATGAAGATCTAGAAACGTTTGTGAGAGGGTGTCAGGAGAATAGAGTAGAAGAACCAGCGATACCACTTTACCCATGGAACATACCTAACAGTGCATGGGAGAGAGTACATCTAGATTTTGCAGGCCCGATGGACGGACAATATTGGCTAGTGGGTGTAGATGCATACTCGAAATGGGCGGAAGTAGCGATTTTGAAAAACATAAGAGCGGCCAACGTGATAAGCACACTGAAGAAATGGTTCAGCACATATGTTTATCCTCGAAAACTAGCGTCTGATAATGGGCCTCCTTACAGGTCAAGTGAATTCAAACAGTTTGTGGAAGGATGTGCTATGACACATTCTTTTTCACCACCATACCATCCAAAAAGACAGTGGAACAGCAGAACGATTCATCAAGACTATAAAATCGAGAATGAAAGCTGCCAAACGTGACAGGACTTTGATAACTGATGCACTGAATGAGGTCCTATTTTCTTATCGTAACACAGCACACAGGTCAACGGGAAGATCACCCGCTCACCTATTCTTAGGACGCCGACTTCCATCAATAATGGATAACATAAGACCGGTTCCAAGGGAAGAAATAGAACGCAGGAAATGGTCTCAATAAGAATAATATGATCGTGGAACACAGTTGCGAGAGTTTAATGGGGGAAAAGATGTATGGTGCAGACCGAACTAAAAAAATCTGGGTCCCTGGAACGATCGTGAAGAGACTAGGCTCGGCCCTCTACGAGGTAATGGCTGATGGAAGAATTACCAATAAACATGCGGACCATTTAAGAAAACGAACTGGAGCCTTGGACATCGACGAGCATGTCCAAGCAAGCATTGACGAAGATGTCTTACCCCATGGAGACCACCATTTCCAAGGAGGGGAGTAGTGTAGTGGATAACAGTAACCCCATGGTTGCTAACCAACGGAATGTTTGTTGATAAAAACATATACTGACGTGTTCTAAGATAATTAGATTAATGTTGTATTTCGACTGCTTACTTTTCAAGAATATATGATTTGTGTCATTGTGAACTATAGTGTTTGTATTTTGTAGTGTAGTTCAATAGTAGTTGTGCGTATATTACACTCAGATTAACGACTGTTCACAGGACGATTTTGAAAATTTGGCGGCAGCCCGGCCTTCACCCAAAGTGCCTATCTTGCACGCAAAGTGCTATTTTTGTGGTCGCTCGCGGCACAAATCTCGCCAGCTGTGTCCAGCCATTAATGAAGAATGCGAAAAGTGCCTCAAAATTGGTCATTGGACAATTGTTTGTGAATCAACAGGTAAGAAGACTATCAACTCAAAATCAACAGCGCTCATCACTCCCCCCTCCATGCTTGATAAAGCTACAGTTCCTGTTCAGGTAAATGATATACCTACCTTTGCCTTGATAGATACACGAAGTTCAGAAACATTTATTTCTAAGGGGTTTGTTGAAAACTGCAATTTTAAAATGTATCCCACAACTGGTTGTGTCTCTATGGCATCAACTTCTCTAAGCACACCTGGTTACTGTGTAGCCCAACTGAAATTGTTAGGGCATTGCTACATTAATACTAAACTAAGCGTGCTCCCTGATTTGTGCGCTAAATTATAATAGGTCACGATTTGTTAAAACATCATTCCGAATTGAAGGTTTCGTTTGGTGGATCAAAACCACCGTTGACAATTAGTTATCTTGCTCCAGCAAAAATAGAACCTCCTCCTCTATTTGAATTCTTATCCAGGGATATCAAGCCTATTATTACTAAATCCAGAAAACATTCGTCAGAAGACAACGAATTTATGATTAAAGATGGTTACGCCTCTGTCGGTTTTGACTCACACAAGCCATCAAGACCACTTGTTACGGGTGGTTCTCCCAAGCGTCATGGATACTTCCATGACGATTATTGTTATCATTGTTTTCCCCATGTGTAAAGTTTATTCATCCCGCCAAATTTACGCTGTTAGACCCGGACCGGACTTGTTAGAACTACGGACCTACCATAATCCATCCACGATGGCCGTTGAAGGATATTCAAGAAGTCCTGTTCAGAGTTGGACAGACCATATCTGGAGGAGAAGAGGATACGTATTTGGGGTACCATACGCGGAAGACAAGGTGAATCACCGTTGTAAGGTAACAGCTAAAACATATAGCGTATATTCAATCTTTTATTTCCACCTACAACGTACCTAGTCTTCGTACCTAACCGCCACGTCACCGCTATTCATTCGTCGCGCGGACACGCATCTACTCACCAATCCATTATACCTCCCTTCGAGAGTTACATCATTTATCTTCAAATCATACGAACTATTATACTTATAGCAATCATAATCTACCTACTGTTCCGAATATATATTTTCCATAGTGGCCACTTATTTAATCAAAGGAACTAGGACATGTATGATAAAACCTGCACACTATATTATACAATTATACATATTACGTATTATCTATCAACTTAGATCTATCTGTTTGAAAATGAGACCAGAGCTGTGATTAAGTACCAAGTCACTCCCAAAATAATAACCAAGGGAGTTCAAGGTGAAGGACCACTAAGATATCTTAGAATAGAACAGTAGGTACGTAAATAGCTTGAAATGATAGAGGGCAAAGTAGTGAAAATACAGAGTTAGAAGAAGAGGGAAATATGAAGAAAAAAGATAAGAAATAGAAAGAGTACACTGTATTTAAAGTTCAATAATTGTCCATGCCCCTACCTACCCTAATCTATGGCCATAGAGGAATAAATTGTGCAGATCTGACCTTAAATTCCACTCGTGTTCCAAAAGGTTCCAGAAGGAGGCTTGCGGAGATTCCAGGCTATCACAAAGTAAAGTTGTAGGTTGCCGGTTCAAGACAAAGAGGTGGCAGAGCTGCCTTCCAATCGCCAATTCAGCACTCATCCATAAATAGGAAAAACTGTAGACACCCAACAGGGTGTTTTAACTACACAATTCTCAGTTAAGAAAATAAACTTGTGCTGAAGAAAGAAGTGCACTTCGTAAATGTGGAAAGTAGATATATTCAACAGGTGATGTAAAAAACGATCGATCGAAAACGCAAGGAGGAAGGTAGGAATAAGTAATGGCGAAATCTACGTCCAGAGCGCAGTGTGTCAGGACCCTGGTATCATCTGTAAAAATAGTCCGTAGGCCTCAGAAGTCCAGGTGTGGCAAAGAGCTGCGACGATGAGATGACATCCCAGAGAAGTGGAAGACGAAACATGATGATTATTTCCAGAGGCAAATTAAATACAGCAAACTCATTGCCTAATTCAAAATACCAATATTACTCCCCTAGAAGAAGAAAATAAATACAGAAAGTAGAAGATGAAGCGTGCATGGAAGTTTTAAAGGGGGTTGGCAATACTTATTCATGAACGCTTGATAGCGCATCCCTTTTATCAGTGATAAGCATTACAGTTTTAAACAATGATCGGCAAATTTAATAAATAGATTTTTAACGAGAAACAAATGTGCAGTGCAGTTTTAAATAACACGTGAGCAATAGTAGAATAAATAAACTGAACAAAAAACAAAATGAAACAATGAATCATAACCATCAACAGATAACAACATCGAGTAAGTAAACAATTCAAGTGGCGTATTTTTTATTGTAGTGGCGGAAATTTAGAAACTCAAACATACTCCCCCCAAATTTACGCCATATTAGATGAACAGTGGCACAAGTTTGATGACAGGGCGCTTGTAGACACCTTTGGAGGTTTTCAGGGTAACCACACGCACAACATTGTCCTTCCCAGGATGCACATCCTGGACACGTGCCAGTGGCCATTTTGATGGTGGAGTCTGAAGTTCGCTAACCAAAACCATACTACCAACTTTGAGGTTTGGTGGGTTGTTAATCCATTTATCCCTGGATTGAAGGCTGCGAATATATTCTTCTTTCCACCGTGTCCAGAAGAATTGCACTCTCTCTCTAACAAGTTCCCAGGCGTTGAGGTTGTTCTTGGGAAGGTCAGAATAATCTACCTCAGGAAGAGTGTTCAATGGCTGCCCAATCAGGAAGTGTCCAGGTGTTAATGGATCTAAGTCCTCAGGGCTATCTGATATAGGTTGAATGGGGCGGGAATTAAGAATGCCCTCAACTTTAGTGAACATGGTGGCAAGCTCCCATGTGGTGTAGGAGCGATCACCAAATGATTTATGAATCAAGGCCTTTGCAGATTTTATACCAGCTTCCCAGGCTCCCCCCATGTGGGGGCTGTGAGGTGGATTAAACTTCCAAGCAATGGACATATGAGCGGTGTGGTTGACAAGAGAATCTTGTGTGTGAGTTTTGTTGAACCATTCATATAAGTCACGTAGATAAGCAGATGCACCAACAAAATTGGTTCCATTGTCGGAATACATTGCTGCAGGAATTCCTCGGCGAGAAACAAATCGATCGAAGGTATCAAGAAAGTCCTCAACAGAAAGCCCAAGGGCAAGTTCGATGTGCACTGCACGTGTGGAGAGACATATGTAAAGACACATGTATGTCTTGATAGTGGGAGCTTTTCTAAGATTCGAAGTCCTACAAAAGAAGGGTCCTCCAAAATCTACTCCAGTTTGCAAGAATGGACGTACTGCGTGGAAGCGACTGGCAGGAAGGCTGCCCATGAGTGGAGATAAAGTGAGCTTTGAAAATCGAACACAAATAACGCATTGGCGTTTGATCAGTTTTACCAGATTTCTGATTGATGGTATCCAGTATTCTTGGCGTATGCTGGCTATGAGTGCATTAGGGCCAATATGATGATTGAGGCGATGATAGAAGTCAACCACAAGAGAGGTGAAATGGGAGCGATTTGGAAGTAGAATAGGATGCTGCTGAGCACTTGGTAAAGGCGCGTTATGAAGCCGTCCACCAATTCTGATAATTCCCTCTTCATCGATGAAGACTGCTAGGCGCTTGAGCTCTAATGACAACTGGTCAGGATTTCTGGCAGTGAAAACTTGAGGATAATAATAGTACTGTACTATGCTTATACAGTGGCGTTTGGCTCTGTTGAATTCAGATGCAGACAATGGGCCTGTAAGTTTACATAGTTTCTTGTGCTTAGGGATTCTGCAATTGAACAAGAAGCGTTTTACATATGCCATCACTCTAACCAATCGCAAGAATGAGGAGAATCGCTCTGTATAAGCAACGAATTGTGGACTGGACTGCACAGCAACTAGAGAGAGCAGGGTTGGCTTTAACTCAGGTATGTCAGCAGAGGAGACATCGGTTGATATTGGCCATTGGTCAATGGAGCTCAAACACCACTCTGGACCAGACCACCAGAGGCGGCAACTGTGAAAGTCAGCTGGCATCACCCCACGTGACCCAAGATCTGCAGGATTTTGAGAACCCTTAACATGGTGCCATGACTGAAGCTCTGTGACATCTAGGACCTGTTGCACTCTATTGCCAACAAATGTTTGTAAGAGGTAGGTTGGGGTCTTCAGCCATGCCAAGACGACCATGGAATCTGTGAAGCAATATACGGATGATATATTGAGGGTTTGCTTCAAGCGGTTGAGGGACGTTAGAATCTGTGTGAGTAACAGGGCACCACAAAGTTCGAGTCTGGGTATGGTGATTGACTTGAGAGGAGAAAGTTTTGTCTTAGACTTCAACAATTTCATTTGAATAGTGTTGCCCTGGGTTGAACGTAGGTAAATTGCTGCGCAGTATCCTTTCTCTGAAGCATCAGAGAAACACACAAACTGATAGGTGGTATCAGTTTTAGGGAAGGCGCGTGGAATGCTTATGGACATGAGCTGTGGCAATTGAAGAACAAAATCACTCCATGCAGTTGCTATTGCATTTGGGACTTTATCATCCCAGTCGATTTTGGCCTTCCAAGTCTCTTGGAGGAGGCATTTTGCAGTGAAGATGACAGGTGAAAGGTATCCCAGTGGGTCAAATAATCGTGCAATGACGGAGAGAATATTTCTCTTGGTGCAGGTGGGGTCAGGTGGGCTTACTGAGTATGAGAATGCATCTGTCAATGGGTTCCATTGCATTCCTAAAATTTTCGTTACTGATGGTTCATTTGGTTGTAGTTGTACTGGCTGTTGGTCAGATCTATCAGAATTCAAAAGAGGTGGATAGTTTGAATTCCATTTGTCCAGAGAAAAACCTCCCTTGGACAACAATGCGATAAGTTGATTCTTTAGGCTAATTAAACCTTCAATTGTGTCACTCCCGTATGCAATATCATCTACATAAGTGTGATACATGATAGCAGTTGATGCATCAGGGAAGTCAGCCCCATCATCATGCACAAGTTGGTGCAAAACACGCTGAGCAAGATATGGTGAAGAGCTTAAACCATATGTAACCGTGTTGAGCTCAAAATTCTGGATTGGTTGACCAGGGCTGGGTCGCCAAATAATTTGTTGGAAATGGCGATCCTCAGGTGCAATGAGTATCTGGCGGAACATCTTCACCAGGTCGCAAGTGAGAACATATGTGAAGCACTGAAAGTGGAGCACAATATCACAAATGTCGGCTTGAAGCTTGGGCCCTGTCATCAGGTGATCATTCAGTGACCCAGATGAAGTGCGGAAGCTAGCGTCAAACACAACACGAAGCTTTCCATTATCCTTACGAATAATAGGATGATGTGGGATAAGATACGCTGGAGGGCCTCTAGCAGGAGACATGTGACCCAACTCGAGGTATTCTTTCATAAAGGCATTATATTTCACACAGAGCTCAGGGTCGTGCTCAGTCCTGGCCTCTAGAGAGCGAAGCTGTCCATGGATCTTCTGCATGTTAAGTTGAAATGAAGGTGGGCTGGATTTGAAAGGGTATCGAACAATAAAGCGACCAGTCTCATCACGTGTATGGGTTTTAATAAAGTGATCCTCGCATTGCTGTTCTTCAGGAGATAACTTGTGAGCTGTAACAACAGGCTCTTCAAGTTCCCAAAAGCGTTCAACCAAACACTCAATGTTTGTGTGTGCCAAAAGAGCATGACCATATGGGTCCATAGAGTTGCACTCAAACCGACCCAGCACAGTGAAGCCAAACACTGTGCTAATTAGCTTGGGACCCTGTTCATGAACTGTGATTGGTGCACCGATAATGACATCAGGGTACAAATCTGCACCAATTAAAAATGATATAGGACCAGGAGATGTGAACTCAGGGTCACTCAAGTTGTAGGCTTTATAGTCATACCACATATCTGAGTGGAGATGCTGTTGTGGAAGAGGGGGTGTGATAGCAGGTATTACCACGGCATCAGTTGATAGAGTAGATGAGGTAGATGGGTTGTGGAAGGTGATGCTCACCTGACCAATAACACTAGTAAGTGACGAGTTGTTGACACCAGAAATCTTGGTTTTAAATGGTCTAGAACTCTGACCCAATTGACGGGCACACTTTTCAGTTATAAAAGAGTACTGGCTACCTTGGTCCAGTAGTCCTCGAAATTTATGCATTTTACCCTTCCGATCAATGATATGGGCAACCACCGTGCCAAGTAGCACTCCACTGTGTCGAAGAGCAGTGTTGGTCCCAGAAAAACCAGGGCTGTTGGTGGTTCCAACAGACGATGGTGTGGAAGAAGTGTTAGGAACACTGGATGAGTTGGTAGTCTGAGAGGTAGATGATGGCTTACCAAGATGGAGATCTGTGTGATGCTTCAAGCCACATTCGCGGCAAGAGAAGGTGGATTTGCATGATTTGGTTTTATGAAGGGGGTGGAGACAGTTCCGACAACCTGTATACTGCTTCAGGAGGTCCATCCGTTGCTGAGGCGAAGATGATCGAAACTGTGGACATCCAGAAATGGTATGAGGCTTATGACAGATGTAACAAGATTTGTCAGTTGAAGGCTTAGGTGGTTGTGGATTGCACCCACCACTACTCTCATTATCATGAGCCACACATGCCACATGTGATTTCCTAGCAGTGTAACTGTTCGGAGATTTAATTGGCTTTGGTTGGTGCTGTTGAGGAGCTTTAACAGGCTCAAAAGTAGTACTTGTGTCTTGTGTAATGCGGAGCACCTGACATCTATTTTGTACAAAGGTCCGGAGTGTGTCAACTTTTGGATACTTTGTATTCACAATGGACAACTCGAAATCTTCTCTGGTTTTCGGGTCCAGAGACAGTAGTGCCAACTCACATAGCAAATAATCTGAAAAATCAGGAATGTTGAGATTCTTGAGTGAGTGGATACTCTCCATGACGCGAGAAATATATTGTTGGAGAGAATCAGCAGTCGGTTTACCTGGTGCTGCCTTAAATTTTAAAAATGCATTAAGGTATGTTGCTGCTAGCTTGCGTTCATTATCGTACACCTTACAGAGTGCATCCCATGCCTGCATGAAATTTTCAGATACTTCCTTGATATGCTTGATGGAATCCAGAGCGGGACCCCCAAGATAGCTTCGCAAATAATGGAAGCGTTCCGCATTGGTCAGTGTAGGTTCTTCAATGATAAGTGACTGGAAAAGTTCCTTAAATGCTGACCAATCAGTTAAAATTCCTGAGAATGGTTTGATAGAAATGCGTGGAAGTATAGTGCGGGATGATAACGGAGCACTAGATGAATTTAGGGAGGAGGTACCTGCTGGTGGGTTCGTCGCTGCTATTATTTTCTGGTGAAACCCTAAGGCCTCATAATATGCATTTTTAACTTCACCGAGAAATGCAGTATCCTCAAGAGATGGAAATGATGGAACCTCCTCAGTTGTTTCACTAATTTCAATTGCATTATCAAACAGCTCCCTAACATCTTTAAAAAGCTGCTCTAAACCAGCAACCATGCCTCTAAAAATGTTTCGTTCAGAAGGATGGGAGATTGCAGCTGTACCTTTATTTCGAATTGCTTTAATATCATCACCAGCAGCTTTGAAGAGGCGTTTGCATCTAATTAATTCACGATTAATGGGAAGATTTGGTGCCATTTTAAATTTTACTACCCTAGATATGAGTGGAACAATAAAATTGACAATAAATAACAAGGTTGATGATCAAATACAATAACACAATCGTTAGATAATAGAGTTGAAGAGCACAAAGAAATAGGAAACAATTGCCACAATATGAATATAAATAATGCACACAAAAAATGTTGATGGAAAAAATATTAATTTGTTAATAGGATGAAGAAAATATTATTCAAGTAAGTTGTTGAATAAATTAGTTCAATTAGTTAGTGAGTAATCACTTGTTGAATATAGTGGAATTGTAACTCCACAAATATTACACAGATAGTAATATAAATGTATATATATAGGTCGCTGGTACTTATGTGGCTCGCTAGGACCAAAAAAATGTTTGAAAATGAGACCAGAGCTGTGATTAAGTACCAAGTCACTCCCAAAATAATAACCAAGGGAGTTCAAGGTGAAGGACCACTAAGATATCTTAGAATAGAACAGTAGGTACGTAAATAGCTTGAAATGATAGAGGGCAAAGTAGTGAAAATACAGAGTTAGAAGAAGAGGGAAATATGAAGAAAAAAGATAAGAAATAGAAAGAGTACACTGTATTTAAAGTTCAATAATTGTCCATGCCCCTACCTACCCTAATCTATGGCCATAGAGGAATAAATTGTGCAGATCTGACCTTAAATTCCACTCGTGTTCCAAAAGGTTCCAGAAGGAGGCTTGCGGAGATTCCAGGCTATCACAAAGTAAAGTTGTAGGTTGCCGGTTCAAGACAAAGAGGTGGCAGAGCTGCCTTCCAATCGCCAATTCAGCACTCATCCATAAATAGGAAAAACTGTAGACACCCAACAGGGTGTTTTAACTACACAATTCTCAGTTAAGAAAATAAACTTGTGCTGAAGAAAGAAGTGCACTTCGTAAATGTGGAAAGTAGATATATTCAACAGGTGATGTAAAAAACGATCGATCGAAAACGCAAGGAGGAAGGTAGGAATAAGTAATGGCGAAATCTACGTCCAGAGCGCAGTGTGTCAGGACCCTGGTATCATCTGTAAAAATAGTCCGTAGGCCTCAGAAGTCCAGGTGTGGCAAAGAGCTGCGACGATGAGATGACATCCCAGAGAAGTGGAAGACGAAACATGATGATTATTTCCAGAGGCAAATTAAATACAGCAAACTCATTGCCTAATTCAAAATACCAATATTACTCCCCTAGAAGAAGAAAATAAATACAGAAAGTAGAAGATGAAGCGTGCATGGAAGTTTTAAAGGGGGTTGGCAATACTTATTCATGAACGCTTGATAGCGCATCCCTTTTATCAGTGATAAGCATTACAGTTTTAAACAATGATCGGCAAATTTAATAAATAGATTTTTAACGAGAAACAAATGTGCAGTGCAGTTTTAAATAACACGTGAGCAATAGTAGAATAAATAAACTGAACAACAAACAAAATGAAACAATGAATCATAACCATCAACAGATAACAACATCGAGTAAGTAAACAATTCAAGTGGCGTATTTTTTATTGTAGTGGCGGAAATTTAGAAACTCAAACACTATCATTTACTACTTTACCGTCACCCATATATCTTTTTTCTCCCATTTGAAGGGAGTGGTCCTTCGAGTAAAAACCATCCACTATCAATTCTTTTATAGCTAGGATTTTCGGTAATTGGTGCTTACACACCCCACTGATTCCATCAAAAGAAATTAAGAAATTGCTAGAAGACGGCATTATCGAAGAAAGTAGGTCTCCGTGGATGGTAGTGTAAAAACGTAGTAAAAAACGAGAATCACAAACAACGTATGATCATCGACTATTCTCAAACAATTAACAAGTACACATTCCTCGATGCCTATCCCCTCCCAGATCAAGAAAAATTGGTGTCCAAGGTATCAACAAATACTTTTTTCAGCACGATTGATTTCAGGAGTGCTTATCATCAGGTCCCTCTCCGTGAAAAGGATCGGCCATCTACTGCCTTTGAGTCATGTGGCCGTTTGTATCAATTCCGACGTCTAGCTTTTGGTTTGACGGATGGAGTGCCTGCCTTTCAGCGTTCTGTATCATTCATGTTCGATATGACCCACCAAAACTAGATCAAGAATGAAAAGATACAGAAATGGAGATTAGAAATGTTATGTTATAATAACGATATTATTCATAGACCTGGAAAACAGAACCAAGTAGCTGACACCTTTTCTAGAGTGTGTAATGCCAATATATTGAATTAACTGTATTCCCTCCACTGCGATCTTTGTCATCCTGGAGTGACCAGAATGGTCCACTGGGTGAGAACTCATAATTTACCCTATTCAGTTGAAGAGGTAAGGAAAATGCTGCCTCTTGCCCCTCATGCAATTCTGTAAAACCACAATTCTACAAACAAAATAAATCTAGCCTCATTAAAGCCACACACCCATTTGGGAGAATAAGTATGGATTTCAAGGGACCACTACCATCTTAGTCGAAAAACAAATACCTACTCACGATTATAGACGAATACTCCATATTTCCTTTTGCCTATCCGTGTCCAAACATGAATTCGTCTACGGTGATCGACTCGCTTGTTGACCTTTTTACCACTTTCGGCTAACCCTCGTATGTACATACAGATAGAGGAACCTCATTCTCATCTAGGGAACTACAGGAGTTTTTGCACAGCCAAGGAGTGGCAACTTCCATGTCAACGCCTAACAACCCCACAGGAAATGGTCAAATTGAACGCGAAAATGGCACCATTTGGCGCACTGTATCACTTGCACTCAAACAACAAGGTCTGGAGGCATCCGACTGGGAATCAGTTCTCCCCGATGCACTCCACGCAATTCGATCCCTTATATACAAATCCACGAATGAAACGCCTCATGAGAGAATGTTCCGTCACAGCAGAAGGTCTTCTAATGGCACATCTCTGCCATCTTGGCTTGCACCTTCAGCCAAAGTGTTGATGAGAAAACACATAAGAAAGAGCAAGTATGACCCATTGGTAGAGGAAGTGGACATCATAGACGTGAACCCCCAATATGCTAGAGTTCGACTCGAAGACGGGCGGGAAACGACGGTGGCTTTGAAACACTTAGCTCCTCACAATGGGGTCACATCCGAAACCAACGAAACGACAGACCAACGAAAGGTCACCCTGGAATCCGAACCAGATCTGCAACTTTACAATGCATCACCGAACATCTCTAGAAGTAATGATCCAGAGGAATCAGAAGCTCCCATTGTCGAAAACGCTCTTCGACGTTCATCAAGAAATCGGCGTACTCCTGCGCGATTAGAGCACTACGTGCTAAAGTTCTAAAGGGTGGAAGAATGAGATGATTCCACTGTTATAATTGTTTGCCTTCCTAACCACATGTTTTGTGTTTGTTTATAACTTACCCGTTGAAAATCATTTCATTTCAAATTATGATGAATAAAGCCTAAATCGTATAAAGGTATTTCACTACAATGAGTTACATAAATACATACACACATACATAAATTTTCATGAAACATATAGGTTCAGGTTGAACAAAATATCCATCTTTGGTTTTGCTAGGTGAGGACTTGAAAGAATACTCACAGATTGGGGCACGTAATATAATTTGAATAGTCGCCAACTCACAAGGCAAATTTGTACATCGTACATAGAAATGGAAAAGGCTTTTAATATAAAACTACGGGAAGGTAAGTACATGAGATCGAGAGGGGAGAAGCATGAACAAAGGAACTTGGAATAATCATATTTGCAAATCACTCACAACCTAGCAGTCACTAGAGTAACGCGAACGGAGGTAATGCGCTCACGTTAGGCACACCGGAAAGGAATCCACGCCACAGTGACGACACAATAAAAGTTCGGCAACCACCGCCACACACTCACCCCCCAGTGGCAACGTCACTCCAAAAACCTGGCTGGGAAGCGCACAGCTCGCCCAGTGCGAGTAGTCTGAACAGGCTGATCCGGCAGGACTGGAGATGGCACTGGAGTACTGGCAGCAGGCTCAGCAGAGTCACTGAGAAGGTACGCCGGCTTGAGACGGTCGATTGCGACACCCTGACGTCCACGCTGTCTCAACCTCATAAGTCTTCCCTTTGCGTCGAATGACTCTGAATGGCCCATCATAGACCGGCTGAAGCGGCCTGCGCGCAGCATCATGGCGCACAAACACATGTGATGCCATCTTCAGATCGGGGTGCACAAACACCTTGGGCGCCGAATGGTGCTCAACCGGTGCTGGCCGCAAACTCTTAAGATCTTCACGGAGCCTCGCCACGAACGCCGACTGATCCTCCACACTATTCTCTGGGGTAGACTGCAACATATCGGCAGGAAGTCTTATCGGTGCACCATAAATCAGCTCGGCAGGCGTAGCACTGCTAGCGGGCATGATGTAAGAGCACAATCCCAGCATTACTGTAGGCAACTTGCCCACCCAATCAGTCAACTGGGCCTTGAGCGAAGACTTCAAAACTCCGTGGAAACGCTCAATTCTACCATTTACACAAGGGTGGTACGCCGAAGTTTTAATATGCTGGATGCCAAGAGCAGTGGTTAAAAGCTTGAACAATGTACAGTCAAAATGGCGACCTCTATCACTTGTGATGAAATCTGGAACACCAAAACGTGCAATCCAGTTATCCAAAACCGCATACGCCGCTGTCTCTGCTGTACAATCCATAACAGGCACGACTTCCGGCCACCTGCTAAACCGATCAATCATTGTGAGCAAATACGTTAACCCGCGCGACAGTGGCAGAGGCCCAACAAAATCAATGTTGACATGTGAAAATGGCCGATCAACAGGTGGATACTCTCCCACAGCACTGGCAGCGTGCCTATGGACCTTGCTACGCTGACAGGGAACACAGGACTGAGCCCATAACTTAACATCCTTAGCAAGGGAAGGCCAAATGAAGCGCTGCTTGACCATATTGACTGTCGCCTTAATACCTGGGTGTGCCAAATTGTGTACTGACTCGAAGGCTTGACGACGAAAACTGTCAGGAATGAAAGGCCTGAGCTTACCAGTAGAAGCGTCAACGGTCAACTCACCACCAGAGGGTAAAGTTATGCTTTGAAATTGAAGAGATGATGAGGCTTTCAAAGATTCCAGCTCCACATCATCCTTCTGTGCCTGCGCTATATCCTTGTACTCAATACTCGCCGGTATGGCTATCGATGAAATCCGTGAGAAAAAATCCGCCGCCACGTTGTCCTTCCCAGCAAGGTAGCGCATATCGGTCGAAAACTGTGCCACATAATCCAGATGTCGCATTTGACGTAGTGATGCCTTATCAAGGCGCTGGCGAAATGCAAACGTCAATGGGCGATGATCCGTAATCATAGTGAAAATACGACCTTCTAACATATGACGAAAATACCTTACTGATGAGTAGCAAGCGAGCAACTCCCTGTCGTAGGTAGAGTACCGCTTCTGCGCCGGTGAAAGTGACTTCGAGAAAAACGCCAACGGTTCAGCCTTACCATTCTTGACTTGATGCAGCGACGCACCCATTCCAAAATCTGAAGCATCAAACATGAGAATTAGTTGAGAATCAGCAGACGGATGAGGTAACAATACAACATTAGCTAGTTCCTCCTTGGTCTTATGGAACGCCTGAATGGCCTCTGGTGTCCACTGGATAGGTCGTTTATCGTTTTTACGAGTGTCCTTGCACAAATCAAACAAAAGTTGCTGAGTGAGAGCTGCCTTGGGAATCGAACGCCTATAGAAGTTGAGAAGGCCTAGGTATCGCTGTAGTTGAGCTATTGTATCAGGCTGTGCAAAATTGCTTATGGCTTCAACGCTAGCAGGTAATGGCCTAATACCTTCATCAGAAACTGAATAACCCAGGAATTCAACCTCATCGGCTCCAAAAACACACTTCTCAATATTGATATTGATGCCATACTTGTTCAATCAATCCAACACCATACGAAGATGCTGCAAATGCTCCTGCTTGGAAGAGGAAGCAACCAGCAAATCGTCAAGGAAGGCATAAGCAAAATCCAAATCGCCAATAATGGTGTGGATAAACCTCTGGAATGATTGTCCAGCATTCCTTAAACCAAAGGGCATCCTAACAAACTCAAATAAGCCAAACGGAGTAATGACTGCCGTTTTATGAACATCGGCTGGATCTACAGGTATGTGATGAAATGCCCTGACAAGGTCGATTTTAGAGAACAGAACCTTACCAGCCAGCTGACAATTAAAGTCTTGAACATGAGGTATCGGGTAACGATCTGGGACCGTTGCAGCATTGAGGGCGCGGTAATCCCCACAGGGGCGCCACGAACCATCTCTCTTCGGGACAAGATGGAGAGGACTTGCCCAGGAACTCTTCGACGGCCTGCAGATACCCATGTCAATCATCCGCTGAAATTCCAACTTTGCCTGCTTCAACTTGTCTGGAGGCAAGCGCCTTGCTTTCGAAACGACTGGTTGACCAACAGTCGGAATCATATGCTGGAAATCAGAAGCAAACGTTGAATGGAATGATGGATTCTCTCGTAGAAGATTAGGATACGATTTTAAAATTTCATTATATTCATGACTAGGATTTATCACATGAAGTGTAGGCTGATCACTAAATTTAGCTGAGCCAGGTACATGTAGTTGAGTATGGGTATCCACTAGACGCTTATTTTTAATATCCACCAGCAACGAAAAATGCTCCAAAAAATCGGCACCAATAATTGGCTGCTGAACATTTGCCATCAAAAATGCCCAACAAAAATTGCGACGGAATCCTAGATTTACTTGAAGTAATTTTTTGCCATATAAGCAATAGTGTACCATTGGTTGCATACAAAAAACGTGTAGGTTGCTGGCGACGTGCTTGGGGTGACGCTGGAAGAACGCTGACGTTAGACCCAGTATCTATAAGATATTTAAAATTTGTATTTTTATCATAAACAAATAAGCAGCTGGATACTCGGCCCACACTGTCCACCGCTACAACAGCTGGAGTATCTAGTTTCCCGAGTCCATGTCTTTCCAAGTACATGGTGCAATGCACCTGCGAGCCTTCTTCTTATATTTCTCATGGTAAGTACACAAACCCGTACCATTCCTAGACTGCTGATTCGAGGGTGTCCCACTCCGGAAGGATCGGGAACGAGAACGAGAATTCCCCATAGATTTGATAGAGGAAGCTATATCAGCCACAAGAGTCTCAAGTCTAGACAGCCTTTCAACTATAGTAGCAGGGTGTGACTCATGGGAATGTGTAGCATTTACATGACTTTGCGGTGTAGGCGAATACTCCATAATTTTATTTGCCATAGCGGCTAAAGCATCCAATTGATCAGTGCTAGACGCTAAAATAGCTCGAGCATGCGCAGGAAGACGTTGTATAAACATGGAACGTAAAAAATCATCGCATCTCTCGGAGTAGTGCAGAAGGTCTTTTATCCCCCAACTCTAGCTCAAACAGCAATTTCTTAACTTTTTTACCCTCAGATTCCTCAAACTCGGCAATAATCCGTTCTTTAATGTCCGAGTAAGGTGTAGCTGTGAGTGGTCTCAAGAAAAAATCCGAAATTCGTTCGGCGACGTCCGATTCGAGGTTAGCTAACAAGTGGTTGTACCTCGATAGCTCTGAAGAAATACGAGCATTGTAGAATTGTGCCTCGACCTGAGCAAACCATATCTTAACTTGCTTTCGCCATATAGTGCCAATTTTTACGGCAGAAACGGTTAGTGCCTCCACCTTCACATCCTTCTTATCGCTGGAAAGAGGGTCGTCCCCGGCCATGGCGAGCAAAAAAATCGAATTTGATTTTAAAAAAAAGTAGAATCCGTCAAAAGGTGTTTTGACTTACCGATATTGGCGATATTGAGTACCTCAGATTGATGATCGAAACTTGACTTGGAGTGGGTACCAATACACGTGGTCGCCGATGGTCGCCGTGGCCTTCTCGCTAAAATTCGCGAAGTCGCCGGTGTCGAGTTCAAAAAACTAGGGGTCACCAATTTGGTTTACTAGGTGAGGACTTGAAAGTTCACAGATTAGGGCACGTAATATAATTTGAACAGTCGCCAACTCACAAGGCTAATTTGTACATCGTACATGGAAATGGAAAAGGCTTTTAATATAAAACTACGGGAAGGTAAGTACATGAGATCGAGAGGGGAGAAGCATGAACAAAGGAACTTGGAATAATCATATTTGCAAATCACTCACAACCTAGCAGTCACTAGAGTAACGCGAACGGAGGTAATGCGCTCACGTTAGGCACACCGGAAAGGAATCTACGCCACCGTGACGTCACAATAAAAGTTCGGCAACCACCGTCACACATCCTAGCATGAGTTTCAAAAATTGATTTTCAGGTTGATTGCAAAATTTCCCTTCACCCTTCGGGTTAAGTAAGGAAAGTTAAAAGGAAATTGGTAGTTACCTACATATAAGTAGGTAGTTAATTTACTTTGCATTCTCTGTTGTAGTTGTCTATAGGTAGGCCTTCAGTGGACGTGTAGAATTAGTTGAAGAACAATGTACGAGTCGAAATTATTGAATGTTGAATGGGGATATTTTCATATACTAAATAGGGCTATACTTCATTTTTGGGAATGCGGAAACCTTACCATCAATCCAACAGCATTCACTGTAGTGGATTTATTTGTTGGTTATGTGTGTTCACTATACGTAGTGGAACAATATGCGTTTGTCTCGGTATAGGAATACCTAGAGGTATGTTTGTTTGGTTCATATATTCCTGGGGAGAAATATTGTGATGGAATATACCCTCTGAGTGGTGTATAGGCCTTTGGGCCTCTGCGTGGGCTCGTAGAGGGTCTATTTGTGAATTTATAAATTCACTGTGAAAAGGAGAGTTGTCTCCTGTGGGCCAATGGGTTGAGCTTTTTGAGCTCACGTTGGCAGCGCCGCTATGGGGCGAAGTTAGTCTCATGTCCGCGCCTTCTGTCAAGGCGGGTCGGCTAGAGAATGTAACACCCGTGTAGTTTTTACAGGGTGCGGAAGGATGATTGGGCGATGAGACGGATGTCTTTGCCGCGTTTCCTTTGCTGATACCTTCAAGAAGGCAGGAAGGCCTGGGCTACCGCTCCATTCCCGAAGGTGTAATTTAGTTCTTGAAAGAACTAAATTTGGGGACTCGCTTTCAAATGAAATTTGAAGGGTCCGCCTGGGGTCAACCACTTATCAATCAAGTGAAGCCTGTTTGATACAGTGGGTCCGCCGAATTCGGTCGATCGGGCTTGTTTGTAAAGCCTGCTGATGGTCCCAGCGGGCGGTCAGTGAATTATTTCTCTGACCCGGGTGGCGAGGCTTCCAGCATCTAGACGGTGTAGCCAACGTCGGAATACCATCTAGCGTCCCATCGTGAAGGGACTGAATAGGGAGAACTATGAAGTGTAGGACTCGACCCATTCTAAAGGTTGTACAAGAGAAAAACGTTGCCGTTGGGGGTGTCTAGCCGCCAGTGGTTTGTGTTCATGATGGTACATTTATTGTAAAATGAAACCTGGGGGACACCCCCAGACCCCCGGATTGTTAATGTTAGGATCAAGGATCAAACTAATGAAACACAGAATGTGTATTTCGGGGATTCCCTGGAGGGCTGGTGGCATTCTGGTAAGTTCGGCCGAAGTTCATTCCGCGTTCTTGGAATCTAGCGCCTTGGATTGTAGACCTACGTGACGTAGACCCTTCCCGGAGATATTAACGTTTTATAAGGTGGCAGGCAACCCTGTGACCAATAATTGTGGTGTGAACTTATGAGTTCCAAAAACAAATAGAAGCATGGAGGCTCAGGTAAGTCGTTAAACTATCCAACTATCGTCTGTTTACTAATTTTCAATAAAATGGGAGCAGTAAGTTAAAAAAGTCGTTAAGCATGTTAGGCATGGACCTATGTTTCACAAATCAATGTCCACATACTGCAACGCATTATACTTCTCAGTAACGAAATCTCCCTTCTTCCTTCGATGATTTTCCATGTAAGCCATTACTTTGGGTCTAAGTGACCGACTGCTCATCCCCTCCGAGAAAAATTAGGGATGGTTAGGAAAACCCTCAGGCCAGGAGACAATTGTGTCATTAATTAAAACACCCACTTCCTGATGAATTAGTCAAATCATCATAAAGATTACAAGCAATCCAACTATCGTCTGAATACTAACTGTCAATGAAATGGGAGCAGTACGTACTGGTCTTTCTTACCTACCGGCTTACTTATAATATTTATAATAATATTATAATAATGCTTGCCACTATGTATTATATTAAATGAATATTATATTATAATATATTTTCATTTATACACACACTCGCACGAATGATGGGTCGCAGGGCTATGTGAGTAGGTACTGATTGCCCAGTCCGTAGAGAACACTTGAGCAGCGTTTCCACTCACCATTATCAACATACTAGCCGCTCTGGCTCGCTTCGCTCACCTCCACGTCACTTTAATCGCTTTGCCTCGCTTCCCCTCGTATTTTGACCGACTTCCCGTCGATTTTTTTGATATCCGATTTCGGATTCAGATTCGTCAGGATCAATCCTTTATTTTGCCCGCAAAAACTATTCCGAAAAACGTACCTTTATGGGGTATATTTTAATCAGAAAAAAAAACAAGTTTTTCGTCGATTTTTCGAGAAAACGGGTCCGTACTCTTGCATTTTTTGACGCTTTTCCCGATACTTTCTTCGCGATCCGACTGCGCCGTCGTCTTCCTCGTAGAAAAACTTACGAAACCGGTATTTTTCCGGAATTTTCAATGGCCGTTTAGAGGGGTACAGGAAGCGGGGAAGTCCAAAAAGCGCACATTAACCGTTACTTCGACCCCCCTCCCGCCCTACGGCCCATGGTTCGGGTGGGAATAGAAAATTTTAAATTCGCTTATGCCCCCTTTCGGAAAATCCCAAGAAGATCTCCCCACTCGTACACTCCCCCTACTCAGCCATTTGGCCGTGCATAGACACGACAGATGGGTGGGTTCGGGGGGATCTTACGGGACGGACACCTTCAAACCAAATAACCCTCTGTAAAAACACATTCTGTGTTATAAATAGATCCTGCTTCCTAGAAATCGCCAGCGGAGTTAGAATCACTGCTTGAAATCTCAGAGAAGGCTCCTTGGTATGGGAATCTTATCCTGTCCAAGGCACGGATCGAATTAATTTATTGGGCCTTGAGATGGGGTATTTATATACCTTATGGAGTCGGGGGTGACTCGAGAATGTGTCGCCCAGTGCAGCTTGCTGTGCACTCTGGGAGCGGTCGCTCGCTATCTGTGTGTGTGTGAGCGCCGCTAGGGCGCTCTTGGGTTGCTTACCCTTGTCCCAAGGAAGGTATTGTAAACGGTAATATTGATTTCCTGGTCTGCCGTTTCTAATTGTCTTGGATGATCTATAACGATCTGGGATTATCCTTCGCGGGGACGTTGCCTTCCCTGTTTTGACTTTAGGGAGCTCGGGATGATGAGAATTATTCCATATTTTTCTCATTTGTCTGCTTTCCCTGGGAAGCTGTCTTCCCTGCTTTGCCGCTAGGGAGCTCTCGTGTTGGAGCTTGGGATTATGTCTTTTAGGTGGCCCATCGTCTTTAATTATTAAAGCTATTTTTGTTGGTGGTAAATTCACCACATTCACTATCTAAAGTAGGAACCTTTGTATGAGGCAATGGAATCGGTAGGATATTGTCAAGAGGTTAACTCGTACAATCCTTGAATATTTCATCAAATTCGCTCAATTAGTCCCGAAGTTTATTTTATTTTATTTTTTTTTTCATTTTTTATTTTTATTTTTTTCCAGTAACAAAAATTTTTATTTCAATAACAAAAACTGCACTTCCATAGTGACATGGAGCGTGCACCATCTCGGAGTGTCAACCACTATTAGTTTTACACATGCACTAAGTTGTTCCTCAACCACATGCGATAAATCACATGGGGAATATTTAATTTCTGGAGCATAATTATGTACACACACCTTCGCCCCAAGTTTGAGCGGAATCGGACCAATAGATGATGAGAAATAGACGTTTTAAAACATTTACGTTTGCGCATCTGCACTGGCTAGTTAGTGTTGATCTGTCAGCAATTAAAGTTATACGGGGGTCTTAAGGTGGAATTTCCCTGACGCGGCTGCGGCCGGCGGCTGTGGCCGGCGACCAGACGCTCTCCACTCCGTCAGTGTATTTAGATGAAACCGATTTCCCCGACGCGGCCGCGGCCGGCGGCTGGCCTCCGCGGCTACATGGCCTTGAAAACCGCTACATGGCAGCCGCCACGGCTGCGGCCAGACTGGTCGAGGGAGCAGTCTAGCCGCGCGCCTACGCGGCTAGGGTATGCAGACCCACAATGTTCTCTCCCCTCATAATTATTATACATCCCTCTGAAAAGAGCGACTTGTTTGTGCATTCAGAAATGTATGTACCAGCCAATGGTCTGTTCTTTATCGACGATTCCCAAATTACTGGAAAAACTTATAGTTCGAATCATCTCGCCCTTAGTCACCCCTCACATTACCCAACATCAGCATGGGTTCATTCCAAGACGCTCTACGATCTCTAATTTATTAGTGTTTCAAACATACATTCTTGGTGCTTTTGGCAATGGACACCAGGTTGATTGCGTGTATACCGATTTTTCTAAGGTGTTTGACAAGATCCCTCACTCTATTTTGTTAAGTAAATTACATTCGTTTGGGTTTCATGGAGTTTTTCTCCAATGGATCGAGAGCTATTTGTCTGATAGGAAACTGATAGTCAAGACCCAAAATATACTACATCAGAACCCTTTCTATCATCTTCTGGGGTCCCCCAAGGCCCATTCGGGGCCTTTATTTTTCATACTTTTTCTCTCCGACCTACCTGAAATACTCCCGGAACGAATACACTTATTTTTATTTGCTGATGACCTGAAACTTTTGTTGGAAATAACCTCAGTGGATGATTGCATCCATCTCCAGCTAGGTATTGGTCGGCTCGTTATTTGGTGTAAATCCAACAATTTATCTCTTAATGTTACCAAATGTAGTATTACTACTTTTTCACGATCTCCTAATACTATTAATTTTGATTACACAATCATGCATAGTAGTCTCTGCCGCAAAATGTCAGTATCTGACTTGGGAGTATTGTGCGATAGCCGTTTATCTTTTAATGAGCATATTGACAATATTTGTAGTCGAGCCATGCGATCATTGGGATGGCTTAAGCGTAATACTCGTGATTTTGATAATATAAAAGCATTAGTTATCCTTTATAATGCTACGGTTCGCCCCCTTCTGGAGTATGGAAGTACGATTTGGTCCCCATACTATCAAGAACATAAAAGGCGTATTGAATCAGTACAACATAAATTTCTCCGCTATATTGCTTTTAAAAAACATATTCGGCAGGATGATGTTGTTTATGATTCACTGATGACCGAGTGTGGTCTTTTATCACTCCAGGATAGACGAGCCGTGGGCGATCTTTTATTTTTGTTCAAATTACATAATTGCAAAATTGACAGCCCCCAGATTTTATCTTATTTTGATTTTCGTACGCCGATCCATCCTACAAGAAGTAATGATTTATTTTCCGTCCCTTTTGTCCCGGATAACTATTTGTTCAATAACCCCCTCTATCGCATGGCTAGACATTATAATTTAATAGCAGCTGAAAATAATTGCCTCGATTTATTTTTCAATAGTTTTTCTGTTTTTAAGAACCACACAATTTCTTATTTTTCTAAATTTTCGACCTAGTAAAAGGTACCTACCTACTATTATTATTCTTTTGTGCATTGATTTAATTTTTTGTTTCTAACACTTTTTACTCTGTAAAATTTACTTTCTCTCGTTGTCTGTATTTTTTAAATATGTCTGCATTTCTATGTAAGCTTCCTTATTGTATATTGGGCTAACTAGCCCGTAAATAAATAAATAAATTGTTATTCATAATAAAAAATACTCTGCCAAACTAGCACATAGCTTCCTCATTCCTGACGTTCGCGCATGCGCATGGGATTGAAATAACTACATTATATGGCACCATCTAGGATCTACCCCGCATCCCTGAAAACCGATCGAATAACGAAATCCGACCAAAACCTAAGAATTTGAGGCTGTTATGACAATTATTACCTCAAAGTTAGGGCGACTTTTTCTTCAGCAGAAATAGGTAGGTACTGGAACTTGTGCTGTACCATATTTCGTGAGGTCTTCTTTCACCAACGAAACGATGTGGTGAAAAAAAATGTTTTAATACATTTTTATTTGTGATAAAGGTGATACATTTTACTTAAAAAATGACAATGTTACGACCCCCTATAAGAAAACTTGTGCCGGGGGTCGGAGTGCTGACTCATCCTAATTATAATTAAATTTTTCATATCAACATACGTAATGTATCTTACAAAAAATATATATATGTAGGTATAGGTATATATATTCAAAAAATAAAAAATAAAATAACCATCAAAATTTACCGGGATATCGACGAAAAACAAAAATACGTTGAAAATCTACCACGGAAACGAAATTGTACTTCAATGAAATCGGTCGAATACATGATTCGAAATTCCAAAAGGCATACTTAAAGGGTTGAAATGAAATACTTTGTCAATTTATTTTTAAAAACAAATAGCGAAACCTGTTTCCCCTTCAAGGAGGATGGGAGTGAATTAAAACGAGAGACCCCCCAAAATGAATACAACCTCTGTCCCATAGCAGTGTTCATTCTCGGCGTAAGCAGGGTGATCTCATCAGCTGCCCTCGTAAAACGGAAGTTAGTGAAAAACGTTGTCTATTTCCACGAAAAATAAAGAGTTACAATGTTAAATCGATTTCGACGGTTAGGCCATCATCAGTAACAAACAATAACTGAAGACACATTAGAAAGGACACAGCTTATATAGAGACAGGTGAAGGGAGATTGAATCCCATTGGTCGAGAGAAAGGAAAGGGGCAGGAGGTACAACCAATCAAGTGCATACAAAGTGAAAGGGAGATTGAATCCCATTGGTCGAGAGAAAAGAAAGGGGCAGGAGGTACAACCAATTAAGTGCATACAAAGTGAAAGGGGATTATAGCTAATCAGATGAAGTGAAAGGGGGGGAAATAACTAAATAGGGTTTCAACAGTGTGAAGGGATAATTCCAAGGTTTACAGAAATGGACCTATCAGTGGTGAAATATATTGAGGTATATCCTCATTTAAACATTTACCAGACCTGTCACTTTTGATAATTTCGAATTTTTCAAGTACATTCAACATACCTCCCTTTGGGCAAAAATGAAGAAATTCTACAAACTGTCTGTCTGTCAAATCAAAATTGTAACTATGATTAGATTCCTTAAGATGTTTTGCAAATGTAGACTTACCCTTATTTTCCCTGAAATCCTCCATATGCTCGTCTATTCTTTCCCTAAATTTCCTACCAGTCTGACCGCAATATTCGTAGCCACACGAACATTTTAATTTATAAACTCCGCTTTTATCCTGCACACTAATTTTATCCTTAACAGATCCTAGTAATGCTTTAAGACTATTTTTATTTTTAAAACCTACTTTATAACCTCTCGATGATAGAATTTTGCCAATTTTATCAGAAATTTTCCCATAAAAAAAAAAAAAAAAAATCAATAAATTAGATCCCTATATCAAATTCACCCTCGAATTCGGCGGGAATAAACTAAATTTTCTTGATCTGTCCATCTCTTTAGTAAATGAGAAGCATGATTTTTCAATCTACAGAAAAGATACATATAGCGATATAACGATCCATAGTAGTTCAAATCACCCTTTAGTACATAAGCATGCAGCCTTCCATAGTATGATCAACCGAGCACTATCTATTCCAATGAGTGAACAAAATTTATCAAAAGAAAAATCAATTATCAAAAGCATAGCGGCTAGTAACGGATATGGAGGAGATCTCGTTGATACCATATGGGATAAGGTTCTTAGGAAAAAGAGTAGGGAAAAAGTTTCCAATCTGGCTCGGGAAGATCTAACTTTAGAAGAAAAGCAATGGATAAGTTTACCTTATTATGGGAAAATTTCTGATAAAATTGGCAAAATTCTATCATCGAGAGGTTATAAAGTAGGTTTTAAAAATAAAAATAGTCTTAAAGCATTACTAGGATCCGTTAAGGATAAAATTAGTGTGCAGGATAAAAGCGGAGTTTATAAATTAAAATGTTCTTGTGGCTACGAATATTGCGGTCAGACTGGTAGGAAATTTAGGGAAAGAATAGACGAGCATATGGAGGATTTCAGGGAAAATAAGGGTAAGTCTACATTTGCAAAACATCTTAAGGAATCTAATCATAGTTACAATTTTGATTTGACAGACAGACAGTTTGTAGAATTTCTTCATTTTTGCCCAAAGGGAGGTATGTTGAATGTACTTGAAAAATTCGAAATTATCAAAAGTGACAGGTCTGGTAAATGTTTAAATGAGGATATACCTCAATATATTTCACCACTGATAGGTCCATTTCTGTAAACCTTGGAATTATCCCTTCACACTGTTGAAACCCTATTTAGTTATTTCCCCCCCTTTCACTTCATCTGATTAGCTATAATCCCCTTTCACTTTGTATGCACTTAATTGGTTGTACCTCCTGCCCCTTTCTTTTCTCTCGACCAATGGGATTCAATCTCCCTTTCACTTTGTATGCACTTGATTGGTTGTACCTCCTGCCCCTTTCCTTTCTCTCGACCAATGGGATTCAATCTCCCTTCACCTGTCTCTATATAAGCTGTGTCCTTTCTAATGTGTCTTCAGTTATTGTTTGTTACTGATGATGGCCTAACCGTCGAAATCGATTTAACATTGTAACTCTTTATTTTTCGTGGAAATAGACAACGTTTTTCACTAACTTCCGTTTTATAATGGGTTTCCACAACTTCGTCGCGAGTGATTTAGTTCGTAGCTGCCCTCGTAATATTGACGTTCCTTTTGAACTCACAACTACAGAACTCCTTATAAATAAATATCAAAGTAGTTTTTTCTGCAATTTTTTTTTGAATCTAGCACTGCGAACTCCTAGAAAATTGACAAAGTCGGGAATCTGATCGGTTTTTTAAGCAAAATTTCAGTTAGGCTTTTCTGAGTGATTGCTAGGGGATTTAATTTTGATTCAAATGTTGAATCCCATGCCACTACACCTTAAACCAACAAGGAATGAACCATTGCTTTGTAAAATAATTTTTGTAGCTTCATGCTCATAAAATGTTTGAAGTTCAGCCGAAAGAAAGATCTGAAACGTTGTTCATCATTTATCAGGTGGCAGTCGACGAGAATGTTGAAAAAGCCCTCTTCTGTTCGAGTTGAAAACATGGGTGCGTGAGGCTCCTTGCTCATCAACAATAATTCCTCCTCTTCGTCCTCCTCTGCCAATAAAAGGGCCACAACAATATTCCCGCTCGACATGATCGAAATCGAAACTGGAGACTAGGTATGCGGCCGCTGGCCCCCGCCGCGGCCGCGCCTCTCTGAGAAAACTCTCTTTCACGGCGCGGCGCGGCCGGCGGCTGAGTATCTACATGGCAAAATGGCGGGCCGCAGCCGCTTCAGGGAAATTCCACCTTTAGAGCTAACCCGCACAATCCCTGAAAATTTAATTTTTATCAAATTTCCCATTAGTCTCGGAGTTTTGCTTGCTTCAATATTAGTTTTGCGTGTGCGCAATAGTTATTACTATACCAATCGGGATATAATTCATAGGGCGTCTTCCTTGAACATATGCGTACCAACCCCCCGAGTTCGAATGAAATCGACCCAATAGATAATAAGAAATCAACGTCAAAAGATATTCACGTATGCGCATGCGTACAGGCAACTCTTAATCCGACGGCAATGAACTTTATAGGGAACCATCATGGAGCTAACCCACACAATCCCTCACTCCCCATCCCCCTTTTGCACACGGACAAACAAACGAAGGACGGGGGAGAGAAAATCGATATCACCATTATCGCCAATCGTTGGAAAGCTGTGAATTTATAACACATGACTCCAAATTTCAATGAACCGATTTCCCCTTCCTTAACCCTCCTGAGAAGACGTAGGCACACGGTTCGTTACGTTTACAGACTAAAGTACAATGTTATTGTGACTCTCCATGGATCAATTCATTATTCTACTAGATTTATTGCCTAGCTTAATACTCTATTGATTTTTCTCACACATGGCTTACTACTATGCGATGTAGTAACCGTAGGAGCCATAAGACATATGTACCCATGTAGCAATGTATCTGTATGTGATTGATACTTTCATTTTCAATTCTTCTTTCTCAATAAATTTGCAAAAATGCTTCCAAAAATGTCGGGAAATATTTAAAATAAATGGCAAAATACAATCCCCAGTACCCAATCAATTTATAATCTACTGATTCTGAAATGTTAGCCTTCAAATTTGGATTTTTCGAAATGAAACTAGAACATGTATTGACCTGTACTTTGTTCGTCAACCATTTCTATACCATACCATATTATTTCTATATTACCATTTTTGTAGATTTTTTACGTACGTCAGAGAATAGCTGCATGTTGAGAACCAACAGTTTAGCTGCTGTGAACTTCATCGGTCGCGCGCAGCTGAGTCTCATGATCCGAATGGCCTTCTTAACCCTCTCCGATCGACCAGACCATCGGCACCCATACAAAGCGTCCAACAGGTCATCCGACTGAGGAAAAATAAATTTGATACATGATATTACTGCCATGATATAAAACATCGAATGTCCGAAATTTTCAAATGGGGTTTTGACGTAGGTAGGTACCTATAATAATAATAATAATAATAATCACGATCGCTTTATTCACAAGGAATATTTCAGACAAGATTACATTATACATCGTACAAAAGCATAACCAAGGTGTCAGAACTCAGGTGTTGAGGTTTGGAGCCGGAGGGGACGACAGCCGCTCTGTCACTTTGCTGGGTCTGCGACTGGATGAGAGGTTATCATGGAGTGCGCACACACACGCCTTGGCAAGGGCTCTCAGGAAGTCTGTATTTTTACTAAGACGCCTCTCGTTTGAAGTGTCCCCCAAGATCCTAAAAAACGCATACCATGGCCTGTTTGAATCACGCCTAAACTATGGAATATTGCTGTGGGGTGGCTGTAGTGATGCTATGCCTATCTTTCGATTCCAAAAAGCAGCAATCCGCTTGTTGAGTGGTGCCTCTGCTGACGCTCATTGTAGGCCACTATTCCAAAGGCTCGAATTGCTGACATTGCCAGCTCTTTTTATCCTGTCCGCCCTCATACGGATAAGGAACAACCTAAGTGACTTTCCAAGCTTCGGTGATACCCATGACTACATAGTCTTAGTCATAGTCTTTATTTTCATGTTTTGAATACAAATTGTACATAACAATCGTCATTACATATTCTTATGAAATTCAATAATATTATTAGAAACTTGTCGGAACTATAATTAAGGAGTTGAGGGGGCATGCGGTAACCCCCACGCCGGCCGGGAGCACCCCGACCGGCCCCAGGCCCCACCCACCATGGCGGCTTCCCGGACCAGGCAACTGATGGTGGAAACCGCCAGCGGGAGCAGAAGCTCTCTCCACCACCAGACGCCCAGTCAAAACGCAACGTAAACACGCAGCGCATTTACCAAACAAATCAGCGCCAATGGGGGGCCGCCGCCCAGGACCAGCCAGGAAACCCGACCAACAAGGAAAGAAAACCACACACACACACAACAGTCACATACTAATAATTTACATTCACGCTCCAGATACACACCTATTATAAAAAAAATAACAATATGATAATAAAAACTGACAACAAACAATGAAGAAAAATACACATTTTGATAGGTCCATAACAAGATAATTTTTAAAACACCTAAAATATCACAGACCAACGACTACTACTACTACTACAGATCAAGCGAGAGTACTACACATAATATACTCCGCTTGAGTCATAATAAGTTTAGAGCAAAACAATACCATCTAAAAAATCCACCCGAGTCTGCAATATCACCTAAGTTCTTTGGCCAGTATTTCACATACGCTAAAATCATATTTCATAAATTCGTCATAGGTGTAAAACGCATTTTTCTTCAAAAATCTATCAATGCAGGTAATGAAACATTTGAATGGAAGTTTTCGAATAGCAGGGGGTAATTTATTCATAAATGAAATTGCCCAATGACTATAAGAGTGCTCTGACCTTTTTAACCTGTTAAAACCTGCAATGTAATTTTCACCATCCCTTGTAAAATGGTGGTGGGAGTCACTAAACTTTATCCACTCTTTCTAATTGATATGAGCATACTTAAGGCACTCTTTTATGTATATACAGGGGAACGTAAGTATGCCAAGATTAATGAAGCTACCTTTACAGTCATCTCTATATCTCATATGGTCTAGAACACGAATGCACCTCCTTTGCACGGCAAAAACAGATTTAGAGGAAGCGCAATGGCCCCAAGCCAAAACTGCATACGCCATATAAGAGCTAGCACAGGCGTAATAACATTTCAGTAAAATATCTTTTGATACAGAGTCAGACAAGCTTCTTAATAGATAGACACTTGCACTCATCTTCTTACAAACACTGGCACAATGGTCACTCCATGTAAGTCTAGAATCAAGGAAAACTCCCAGAAATTTAACAGGCTCAGTTACTTTTACTTCAGATGGCCGTAATGTCACATCAATTGTAGCAGTTTTGTTATTATTCAGACACAAACTATTTGCATTCATCCACTCAACAGTCATTTCCTTCATGATTTTGCTGTCCTCTATAACCTTTTCCATGGTACTACCCTTGATGAGTGCTGTCGTATCATCTGCGAATCGTATGAAATGTGTAGAGGAGGATACTTGTTCTAGATCGTTTGCGTGGATCAAAAAAGCCAGAGGCCCCAGAATAGAACCTTGAGGTACTCCGACGTCAATCGCAACCATAGAAGAAACTTCATTTCTCCATCTCACAGCTTGATACCTGTCAGTTAAATAAGATGCAAAGAGTTTTTGCGCGTTTGTCGAAAATCCATATTTCTCCAGCTTGTTGAGTAGGATGGAATGCTTTACACAATCGAAGGCTTTGGACAAATCGAACAAGGTTGCCCTGGCGTACTTTCCTTCTTCAAAGCACTCGCAGATGAAATTTACAAATGACATTATTGCGTCTGTAGTGCTCATTCCAGGTCTGAAACCGAACTGCTGCGCACTAAAAAGTTTATTTGATTCGAAGTACTCCGAAATCTGTTGCTTCATCACAGTCTCAAAAACTTTGGAAAAAATAGGGAGAAGAGATATAGGACGGTAGTTCGCGACATCGTTTTTTTCACCATCTTTAAAAATAGGCACAACCACAAAAACTTTGAGGGCCCCCGGAAAAACACCTGCTATTATGCTGAGGTTTATCAGTTGTGTCAAAGGAACATGTACGACTGGAGCCAAATACTTGATCAATTTCGTCTTAAAGCCGTATACATCAGTTGAGCTTTTATTTTTTAGGCTTATCATTACCTTAAAAACCTTTTCAGGGGTTATTAAGCTGAAACTGAAGCTACTTCTTTTAGCGGGCTTAAAATCGAAAGGATCTGTAGTCGAGACAGGAATTTTATCAATAATTTTGTGCGGTATCGATGAGAAATACTCGTTGAAATCTCCAGAACGTAATTTTATTTCGTCAACATCTGCTAATTTATTATTGTTGCGTTTGGAATTTATTATGTTCCATGCAGCCTTTATAGGATTTGATGATTCTTTGATAATTCCGTTATTTGCGTTTGTTTTTGATTTCCATATGAGTGATCTGTACAGTCTTCTATATTTTACAATCTCTTCATCCAGGCTATCGGAGGGAAAACATTTAGATTCTTCGATAAGGGAATCAAGATGATCTTTTGTGGCTTTTAAATCACGAGTATACCACATCCCAGCTACTTCTTGAGTTAAATTTTTCACGGTTACAGTTTTACTCGGAACATGTTTATCCATGAGCACACGGATAGTCTCTACGAAATTAAACCATTTTGTCTCCACATTTAAAGAGTCATCTTTGATGAAAGACCAGTTTGTTTCCTTCAGCTCATTTGATAGATTCTTCATATTCATTTCTCTAAGTGGCCTTGTCTCGATATTGTAGGGAATGAATTTATCTTTTCCTTTATTTATTTTGACAGCAAGTTGTATGGCGCTATGATCTGAAACTGTGTGCTTGATTACTTTGCTTTCATAATTTATCCCATTAAAATTTACCAAATAGTTGTCCAAACAATTTTTTAGCCTCGTTGGATCATTTATTACATGATGGAATCCATATTCACTCATGAGGTCAAGAAATCTATTTAAATTCCTGCTAGGCTCCAAAAAGTTGATGTTAAAGTCGCCAGTTATAATGACCTTTTTACGTCGGTCCAACGCGGATAGCAGATGGAGAAAGTTATCAAAAAAAGTATCAATGTTACCCTTTGGTGACCTATATACTACATTACCTACTGTCATATCCAGTTCAGTTAGTTTTATTGAAGCTATTTCACAGTGTAGCTTTATTGAAAGATCGTCCAGACTGCTCATATTTTGAGTATTTATGCCTTTTCGAGACCATAGGGCTACTCCACCGTGCTCATTTTCGCCTCTACAAAAATTTGCGACCAGTCGATAGCCATCCAGTACATAAAAAGGGATCTCATCCTTGACCATCCAATGTTCCGAGATTGCAACTACATCTTGCTGACCGAGTGTTTTGAGGAGCATATCAAGCTCATTCACTTTACTCCTTAATGACCCAACGTTCAAGTGGAAAATTTTAAACTCGTTTTTTTTACTCTGCAAGATCTTTTTACCGTCCTCTATATCATTTGTTACCTTGTTTAAATTACATTCATCATACACAAAACTACATCCATTCATAGCGATTTCCTTCAAATTTGAACGTTTATTCATGGTACAGTACTTGAGCTTCAGAAATTCGGGACAGTGTTAAAAAAGCTAGTTTTTCCTCCGCCATGTTTTCCATTTGAATTCCCCAAAAAAATTTGAGGTGTTTTCTCTTTCCTGTGTCCGAACAGATATGACGGGAATAGGTTGAGGCACAGCCTGATCATCTAGTTCGGTCCACTCCAATTCAGTTCTGTGGGCATCTAAGTTGGAAGGTTGGGTACTCACGGATCGGCAATTTACATCTGTATGAGGAACACATAAGGTTTTTTTTAAGTCTGGCTACAATATAATTCATACCGAACTTATTTATGGTAAATGACTTTCTCGAGTAACACATAAAGTTATCAGGCATAGCTACATATGTTGCTGTTGGAAACTCAGCCATGATAGATATTAAACAGTCATTGTACTTTTCAATAGCCCTGTTCACAATAGACCATTTAGGTAAGCCGAACATGAATGGCACGCCCAACACAATAATATTCACACCCACAGGAATTAACATAGCGAGGGTGCTTGCGATTGTGAATAACAAATTTTTACCGTCATCGCGCGCTATGTCCTCCGTCCCCCCTATCAAGCATAGAAAATCACCGTCCTCCAGACTATGGAGGTTTGGGAGGCAGTCATGTATTATATTAGAGAACTTTGACGAAACCAGACACAGGGATATGTTGAGCGTTCAGCGCCTTCGTCTGACCCTGGATCAACGTCGGAGTCCTGACTTTGTGGGGGTTGGGCTCTTCAATCGACTTCCTGAACATCTGAGATCCCTCCCACCGAAGAAATTTGCGAAAAAGATTAAAGAAATCCTGCTGAACATCGCTCCGTATGCAGTGGAAGAAATGACTACGGAGGTGTGGAGCTCGGATGTGAGTGATGTTGTTAGGTCGTGAGCAGTTTTTGTAGCCATATTCCAGATCTTGCTCCCAGAGCCGTGCCTACCTACTTACTTGGATGCCTACTGGTTGTGTATGCCTCTTCCTATCACTTGCTACCACTTGTTATTTCTGTATGTTATTCCAGTATGTTATATTTTTACTATATTTGTTTTCGTATTTGTAGTGCTGGCCTGACGTTTGTTATATACATGCTTGTATGTGGACAATAAATGACTATTGACTATTGACTAAGCGTGGATTTGTAAATCCGTCTGCTCGGAGTTCATTGCATCGTACTTATTAGGCACGAACACGAAGGAGTCATGTGGCAATTAGGTAATAGTAAACGGGTAATAAACACGTCCAGTACTACTAAGTAATTATTATCATAATTAGAAAAACATGCACATTCAAACATCCAAAACGGCGAAAAAGGGGAAAAAACAAAATACTGACTAACAATGATTTTCAATCGAAATTAAATTCGGCTACCAGAAAAGATCGCTAGTTCAATGCCATTCTAGAAAACTTAATCAAATTATTCCATTCCCTAGGGTTATTTAGTGAAATTAAAAATTCTTCTCTAGATAAAGAAATGTTTTAAAAAACAACAAACCTAAGAAATGAATTACATCCTCCTGAACCTTTAAGTTACAAAGCGAACAATCCTTCCGATTTCTAAACGATAACAGAGCACCATTGAGGGCCAATAAGTAACCTCTCAATTTGAGCATCCTACGAGAGGCGTGAAATTCTAATTCATGTCCATACTACTAAATCTTTTAAGGGATTTGTTGAAATATTAGTTTCTCCAAGTCATGGTTTCAACATATGGAAGACACAAGTTAAAATTATGCCGACATTGTCCACACAAAAAGGAAACAACTCAAAACGAGACACAGACTGCGTGAACTCAACTGAGTTGTGTCTTTCTTCCTAGGACGGGAATTGGTTACTCCCTCCATAGAAGAAAGACACACGCACTCTCTAGCGGAATTAGAGTGCCCTACACATATCTCCACCTTCTACAGACAAACTAGACCGTTTCTACTGCCCAAGACCACAACTAACCCAAAAATCGCGATATTTGTGTTGTACCCTTATTCTATGATGGGTGCGGTATGGCCTAGTATCCAGTTTGAGTTCTCTATCAATTCGGCTTTGCCTTCTGGATAGGTTGGTTGCATTTCCCGTAAATAACTAGGAAATGCTTCATAGGCATAATAATATATTTTATTATGTCAATTAATAATATTTATATATTCCGCAGATTAGTTGATCTACCTTCAGATTCGGACCTAAAACGCATTTCCACATCTTCACATCTGGAAGATCAGGTGATCCGATATCTTCATTTGTCAAGGCTCCGAATCCTCAATTCCTCACTTCGTCTCCAACTTCGCTCAGGATTTTCAACCATGAATCTTGGATCAAATTTATCAACTTACTGTTCCGTACATCATTCATATTTTCAAGCCTATTAAGTTCAGTTTTGTTTGTTCATGTTTCGTCATAAACATCCAACAAAACAAGGTATGCGTTTACTTTATTACTAACATTAACTTCCCTGTTGATATACGAATGTTACCTCAAACTACACGCTCTAATATTGAAACTATCGACATCCGGGCAGGATTCATATAAAGAAAATCACTTAGTCACTGCAACTCGAAAGCGAAATACATCTCGGTATTTGCACTCAACCATGCCGATGATTAAATTTGGTCAACATTTTTACCAATGTCCTCAATATTGAACAACGCTTCAGGAATCTCCAACTTACAAGCCAAACTCGTCCATGAAATCAGTCCACTAGATCTCACGAGAATCAACCTCCCTCAAAACCACTTTTGGAAATCGTGAGCCATCCATTCTCAGGATCTTTGCGACATATAGTAAATGCAGTTTCAGGGAATAACAAAATACGGGGAGTAGATTAGTTTCGATCAACTACATATATATATGTTGGGGTGCAGGTTGGAATTAGCTTACCTAATTCCGGTGAAGTTCGTTTTTCCTGATCCCAACAGGAATCTCAAGCGACTAGATGCGCGATAGCGTTCATTTTCTTACGCTAGCCCAAGTGGAATGAAGCTGGTTTGAGGAGGAGGTCCACCACTATACATATCGTATTAATTATTATCCACATTATTAATATATATGTCACCGTTTAACCAGATGGGTATATTTTTCCATTCTGCCACATACAGGGTTCCCGGATCCTGACGGATTAAAATAAACTGTCGGATCCGGAAGGACTTATCTTACGAGGAAATAATTTGGGCTAATTCCTCGGGGATTAAAGCCAGTAGCATTTAGTTTCAAGGTTGCCATCGGCTCAGGGAATGACAATTCGTAGTCGCTGAAGGAGAGAAAACCCCTCGCTGAACACCTGGGCGGAAATTTTTGAGATTTTTGGGTCGATCGTGTTCACTTTTCAGGTGGTTGCAGGATCTACGGTTACCAGAGGTACCCTTCAAAAACCTATCGTGGGTGTAGGATGTCATTGGGAATCCGACGTCCCAGAGTTTACCGTCCTGCGCACCGCGTTCAGAAATTTGAAAAATCATTTACAGGGAAGACGGGTAATACAAATAAATTCCTACTTATTTTTTAACAATCCCCAAATTTGAAAAATCAATTGTTCGTTTCTTAAGATCGATCATTTTTCCTTTGATACCAATTACTGAAAACTTCTTCAATTTTGAAACATCTTCTGTCGTATATGACAGAAACATTAAAATCATGTTCACTTTCCAATTTTTTGTTTGTTTTTACCTCAGCAAACTTTGAATATTTTCTACGTTCGCTAAATATTTATTTCTCCCGGAATGATACGATCATTTTTACAACTGGTTAGATGTTTGCAATGCAAACTTTGATAATCAAATAATAGTTGTATTCCAAATGATTCGTTTCCGATCGGAACCCGAGGGGTCAATTCAGTTTTGCCAGCTCCGGGAAACCGCGTGGACCCCTTCAAAAGTGCCACCGAGAAGATAGGTGTGCCTAATTTATGATACAAAGAATTTTTTGTGTGTTTTTGTTCTAACAAACAGCAACTGGCGTAAGGCGATGATTTCAAGGTGACACATGACTATAAGGAGACCTCTTTGGCCTGACGACATCAAATGCAGCGCGATTTCTCATGACGACGGGCCCGTCAATTTTTCAAAAGAATCATGATGCATTGCTTTTATTGTGCTCTGTGTTGCAGAACTGCGAGCAAATCTGCGTTTCTTCCGGAGTCGTCGGGCCCATGACTAATAATATAACTTTTTTTTAAATTTTCAGTCACATCTTAGATAATTTAGTTCAAAATTTCAAAAATGAACAGATTAGGAAATGTTCAGTTAATAGGTTGGCTGAAGATATTTTGTTTCTGTTGCCTTGTTCTATTCAAGAGCTAAACAAAGTTGTCAGTTCACGATATCATGGACCCTGAATTGGATTTTCCGATCTCTCCGACGAGGAAACTCTGGGGAATCAATCTGATGTACCGGCTTTAGAAACTGTACAGGCTGCTGTATCAAAGCCAGCGCAAAATTATGTCACTGAGGAAACTCTGGCCAAGTTTATGGATGGACTCAAGCAGCATATCGAAGCATCACTCGGTGACGTAAACTCAAAACTGGTTGATTTGGACAGAAGGTATGTAGAGCTTAAACAATCTTCTACTGTCGGCCATGATGAATGTACATTGGAGTTACCCCCTGTTACTGTTGTTAATCAGGTAGATACCGATCAGCCTGTAGCCAATTGTTTAAATGGTACCTCGGCGATGGATGTAGATGAATCTACCATCCAGTTAACGTCTCCTTCTAACCTCATTCCTCCGTCCCCTAATACTGAACTCCCTTCAGGAGTGCCTCGCAAAAATCCTAATTTCTTCGTCCGGCATGCAGACCGTATCCCAGACCCATATAGGGCGCGTCGAATCGACGCAGTTAGGCTTCATCCTCTCGAAGCAAAACTAGAAACTGAAGACATTTTAGTACCGTAGTGTTATCGGGCTTTTGGGGATCCAAGAGTAATTGTTTACCGTTGATCCTACCGAGTCTGTATCTTCAGCTTTCGCTAATGAAGATCAGGTAGTGGCAAGAAGGAAAGTACGCCATTTCATTTTCTAATCGTTGTCCCCTTATTTTTTCAGGATTTGGTGCAAGACACCGTCGAGCCAAAAGAAATACTCAAAAAACTGCGAAATGTGTGCGATCCTTCTTCAACGGTTCAACTAAAACGACTTGTCAGCGAATTTAACTCCATTCATTATTCGCCCACCTCAGAAAAACCGGTCGAGTTTCTAGGGCGCTTCGATGAACTCAAAAAGAAAATTTTTTCAGCCGATCCTAATTTACTTACACCTGGATATATTAAAATGATTTTCGAACTTTCTATTAGTGACACCCTCACTTATCCGAACTGTCTGGGATCAAGTATTCAATCGCGGAGATGCAAGAGATGTTAGTGGAAGGACAACGAGAGCTAATCAGCTCTCTTCCTCCGGTGGATCGTAGTATGCCGCACTAAGAAGTAGGATTGTGAATTCCAGGGGACGCGGAATTTTCAAAGGTAGAGGTGGTAATACTACTAAAGGTAGAGGAGGATAAGCTCCCAGGGGCGGTCTCATTCCCGGGAAGAGTCCCAAACCGATACGTAAGTCCAAATCAACTGAGAAGAGGTTATTCTGTGTATACTGCAGAACACTAGGTCACACAAGGGACCTCTGCCCTAGTTCTAATCGACAGTGTTTGAACTGTGGACAGATAGGTCATTCTAGTACGTCCTGTTCGCAACACAGGGGGTCAACTAGCGCCCCACGACCCACAACATTTCTCTCTAATCGTCCAAAATCCTCAACATTATTCTCTAGTCGTCCAGAATTTGGCGGGCTCTCGCGCTCACGACCAGTCGAGCAAACAGCTGCCCCTACAGAGCACAGAATGCCGTAGGGGAGGGCTTAACGCCTTGCACAAGAGTTTAGCGGCCATCCTAATGCAATTTTTTCCATTGCGGGACAGATGGATGGCGAGGACACAACGGACGTATGGGTAACGATGGGTGCAGATGAAGCACTATGCTGTGCTCATGAGTGAGTACAACCCTACTGCACTCTCACTTATCGAAGGAGGTAATACTTCCTTCACAGCAGCTGTGGACAGTGAATCAACAGGACACTTGTCAGTCTCGAGATCTGTCTTATCAAATCTTTGTCGTTTATCTCGTCAGCGTACTTTTAAGTGTGCAAATGCAGTCGAAAAGGCTGACCTGACAGCTCATTTCAGTGGTGACATATGGTTTCGAAATATTTACCAAATCACGACTTTAAAAGACGTTCTGTTCGTCCCTGGCCTAGCTTTGAATTTATTTTCCGTATGAAAAGCAACCCAATCTGGTATCAATGTTCTATTCTCTAAAGATAGAGTAGAGTTTATTCAGGCCTCGTCGGGTAAAATCATTAAAACCGGCAAGTTTCGTAATAACCTTTGGTGGGTTATGTTTGATGTAGTTTTTGATAGTGATGGGGATGTAGAACCTAAATCCAAACGTCAAAAATCGGTTGCTGTTTTCGTCACTTCTTCCGAACAATCTTGCAGTTCCACCCCTCAAATACTCCAAACAATACACGAAAATTTGGGAAGGAGCACGCCGATTGCTTCTCGTACCCCTTTGCCTGTTTCTGTCCCTTTGGATAGTGTTTCTGCAAGCTTGAGAGGCAGGAAATTTGAAGAATTGACTGTAACTAACAAAATTCGATATGGTTAATTTAGATTAAAAAAATTCACACGTTCAGAAGGATTGGATATTCCCTGGCACCTCCGCTTAAATCACGCCTCAAAGCAGTATCTGGAGGCAGCCAAGAAATTCCTTCCTGAACTTAAATTCGTCAAATTTACTGACGATGTCCGTAATTTTGAGGATTGTCATCAGGCCAACACAATTAGGAAGTTTCACTCTCAAGTCAGACACAGAGTTCATAAGCCTTTTGTGTTATTACACTCTGATATTATTGGCCCGATTTCTCCCGCCAATTTCAGGACCGATGCTACCTACATTTTGGTAGTGATATGTGACTATTCTAGATATGTATTTAGCTATCAACTGAAAAATAAAAGAGAAGTACATGTTGCGTTTAAAAAATGTCTCCAAGAAATAAAGGCCATTACATCTCAAACCAAAAATGTTTTTCGATTGAGGTCTGATCGTGGAACTGATGACATGAGAAAACTCTTGTCGAGTGAAAATATTTTGTGGGAAAGCAGCCAACCTCATGTGCCTTAGCAAACTGGCTGTGCTGAAAGTGTAAATAGAGAAATCAAAAATAAAATTCGCGTTAATCTTTTGTCCGTGAAAATGCCTCCCTCGTTATGGGGATATGCGTTGAACTACGTTACTTGCGTGAACAATCGCTTACCCCACTCGGCAAACAATTTCTTGAGCCCCTTTGAAGTTGTTAGAGGGTATTTACCAAATCTCAAATTTCTAAAGCGGTTTGGATGTTTAGTGCACTTTGTCGACGTTCAAAGCAAAACCAAGTTTGCGCCAAACGCTAAGAAAGGTTACCTTCTGGAGTGTACCGAAACCGGTTACATTATTTTCTCCGAACAACACAAAACTTTAGTAACTTCTTGTGAAGTAAAATGTATTAAATCGATTGTCTACGGCGATCGAATAAAAGATTACACAAAGCCACTCAATGAAATTTTAAATGTGGGAGAAGAATCCGTTGATTCCGTTTATGTTGATAATACTGCAACCGATAACTGTACTCCTGTTGATACCATAGCCATAGGTATGGAAAACAACCAAAGTTGCCGAGAACCCTCCTCTTTTCAGGAAGCAATGGTTAGTCCTGAAAAGGATTTTTGGGAAGAAGCTATTCGACGCGAGTTGGACTCGTTGGAATCAATGAGTACATGGGTATTAGTACCTAGACAGAACTTGGACCCTAAAACAAAAATCATAAAATTACGCTGGGTGCATAAAATCAAAGTTGACCCAGAAGGTGTTCGAAAATACAAGAGCCGCCTTGAGGTGAAAGGTTTTTCTGAAACCAATCACTATCTCATCTCTGAAATATTCGCCCCAGTTGCTAGATTAGGTGATGTCAGGTTATTTCTATCAATAGTTATCATACTTGGTTTACACCTGTATCAGCTTGATGTAACTAATGCATTACTGCACGGAACAATTGAGAAACCCGTTTTCATGGAAATCCCATGTGTGTAGTCTGAAAAGATCCCTTTACGGCCTCAAAGTCTCACCGAATCTATGGTATGGTCGATGCACTTTTAGCTTCATCCTGCTCAAACTTTGGTGCAAAAATTATGGAAGGACTTAAAGCTGAAGTTAAAATGAAAAATCCAGGCTTCCCTAAGAAATTTTTAGGAGTTGAAATAGTCTGGAGGGAGTCGGAAAGAGAAATTTTCTTGCACCAGAAATCATTTGTTGAAACTCTTCTAAGTAAATTTCTCCCCTCAGGATTTGATAAATATACTTAGGTATCTTAATGGTACCAAAGATTATGGCATAGTCTTTTCGAGTAACACCGATGATATTATTGCATACTCTGATGCATCCTTAGGCTCGAACGACTTAAAAGGACGTTCAACCACAGGTTTTGTGATTAAAGTGTTTGGTGATTTGATCTCATGGAAATCCAAGAAACAAACACATGTAGCCTTATCCACCTGTGAAGCTGAGTATAGTGCAAACGTACATACACTGTGCAAGTTTCTCACTCAGCTTGACATTCTTCCCACCTTGAAATGCGATTGCGTTCCTGCGATCTCTGTTGCAATGACCAACGACTCAAAAACGCTGAAGCATGTGGTGAAGCTTTGTATGCTCTACGTGCACCAAGAATTTAAAAATAAATCAGTTGTGATCGAGTGGGTTCCCGCGGCTAATCAGTTGGCAGACTGTCTATCAAAGCCGCTGCCTTTTGAACTATTTTCTAAATTTTGAAACTTTCTACTTAAAGACCTTACCTACCACTCTATAACAACTTATTAATTCGTTGTGGTTTGTGAAATAATCATGCCTCGCAATGTTCCAGGAGAAAAAGAGACTTGGGCTTAAAAATTACAATCCATTGACCAGTGTAATATATATGTTGAGTTTGGAAGGTTTAGAGGTACATCCTCTATATATATTTTTTGGTAAGCCATCAAGTCTTGTATCTTTTTCGTTTGCAAATTTTCATTATTTGGCATTATCTAGAAGTCGTCGAAATCACAAGATTCACTTATTCTAGGTGCTGTTGAGAACAAAAACAAATGCTTTTATCTCTGTCTGCGTCCAACTTTAATTCGTCGATTAAAACAAATATTAAATAAATACCCTTCATAAGATTTTCTTAAATCCAAAATTTGATTGGCTAAATATTGTGAAAAGTTCGATTGATCGACTTGTTAGATATCAGCCATTGACAAATGTATGTGTCTATTAAGCGCTGTTTGAAATTGTTACACCTGACTGTCACATTTCACCCACTTACATCTGGGTTCTGGAGGATTAGCCTTGAATTGATAACTCGAAGCTGTGACTGTCAATATCTTGCCTCGGCGAGGAGGGAGTGTTGAAACATTAGTTTCTCCAAGTCATGGTTTCAACATAATATGGCCTAGTATCCAGTTTGAGTTCTCTATCAATTCGGGTTTGCCTTCTGGATAGGTTGGTTGCATTTCCCGTAAATAACTAGGAAATGCTTCATCGGCATAATAATATATTTTATTATGTCAATTAATAATATTTATATATTCCGCAGATTAGTTGATCTACTTTCAGATTCGGACCTAAAACGCATCTCCACATCTTCACATCTGGAAGATCAGGTGATCCGAAATCTTCATTTATCAAGGCTCCGAATCCTCACTTCGTCTCCAACTTCGCTCAGGATCTTCAACCTTGAATCTTGGATCAAATTTATCAACTTACTGTTCCTTACATCATTTATATTTTCAAGCCTATTAAGTTCAGTTTTGTTTGTTCAAGTTTCGTCATAAACATCCAACAAAACAAGGTATGCGTTTACTTTATTACTAACATTAACTTCCTTGTTGCTATACGAATGTTACCTCAAACTACACGCTCTAATATTGAAACTATCGACATCCGGGCAGGATTCATAAAAAGAAAATCACTTAGTCACTGCAACTCGAATGCAAAATACATCTCGGTATTTGCATTCAACCATGCCGATGATTAAATTTGGTCAACATTTTTACCAATGTCCTCAATATTGAACAACGCTTCAGGAATCTCCAACTTACAAGCCAAACTCGTCCATGAAATCAGCCCACTAGATCTCACGAGAATTAACGTCCCTCAAAACCACTTTTGGAAATCCTGAGCCATCCATTTTCAGGATCTTTGCGACATAATGCAGTTTTAGGGTATAATAAAATACGGAGAGTAGATTAGTTTCTATCAATTACCCAAATGTTGGGGTGCAGGTTGAAAAGCAAAACAGTTTTTTCAGGAAGAATCTTACCACTCTTTCAGCTGGCTCAAACTCATCACTACCCCACACTTGTGCCGCGTAACGAAGAAGTGATAAATTTGATACATGATATTACTGCCATGATATCAAAAAACCTCCAAAGAAATACGATAACCTAGTAACCTTGGTGCGCGAGAAATCGTAGAATGACCGACGTTCAATTCAATAACTCAGTAGTTAAGAAACAAATAGGAAGGTATGCACTTGTGTCTTCTTCCTCATCCCCCCTCACTTACTTTATTTTTACCTAGGGATACCATGCAGTTTTCTAAAGTCTAGCGGACCACTTCCGGGTACCTCGCGGACCACTGGTGGTCCATAGACCATAAGTTAAGAACCACTGATGTAACTAATAATGCCTGCATTGTTAGTATGTCAGCATTTTTAATGAAGTTGGTGGTTAGTAATTAACTTTGCAATATCCTAAAAGATGCAAGAAATATGACCCTCATGAACTGAATATAGGTAAGAGGCAAAATAAATTAGAAGATTCGCACCAGTTGTTCCTCAAATAGCTTGATACGTTTTTATTGCAATAGGTAAATTATTTACCAATTGCTGCCATTCTTGTCCGAGTTTGCAGAGGAGGTACATGTTGTACAGCTCACTGAGGGCTGACATAGCTGCCAGACATTTCGGGCCCAATCTGGGATCGTCTTCCTGAAAGAAAAATTAAAACATGGAAAACGTTATGGTTTTGACCTATAACTACCAAATGGAATTGAATTAAACCTCTCAAAATTCGAATTGAACCTTTACCAAGGCAGCTTACGCAGTTCAAACCAAGTCTTCTATGCGAATGGGATTTTATTTACAGAGAGTGGTCGCAAATTGCTGGGAAGAATTGGCCACTTTAAATAATGCTTAAAAAAATCCCAATATTCTAGAGGCCGAAATGTTGCTGAGACAGAGAAGGCTCTATTAGAGCTAGCACAGTACGTTTGGGAGAGCTAGCAAATTCAAAATCCAAAAGTCACTGCAGATGAAGCAAATCGCATTCCACCGAAAATGGAAATGTGCATGACCGCAGCGATCAAATGGGTTAGTGGGCTCGACACGATGAAAAATCAGGGATGGGGGGCGAAAACGATCAAAGAAGAAAGAACGGTTCGCATAATTCACATAAAGCCAGAAGATAATACCACCCTGACCAGGGTTACAAGGTGTTCGGTTTTATTAACAAGCTTTCCAGGCAAAAATCGCTTTGAAATCCAAATGTCACGTTTTCACAGGTAGAGCGGCACATTTCCAGTTGTTGTGGGTCCTGTCGCTGGTTGCTATTCTACGAACTAACCTGTGACTTCTTGAGGAACTATGAAGGATAGGTTATACATAGTATACGTCATACATCAAGGTTATCTTTGAAAATCACCACTCGAAATTTATCTAATCGTCCCAAACCATAAACATTTTTTAAACTCTTTCCACATTATTTCATACTAGCAGGAAAGCCCGTCGTTTGAAATACAACGGGCTCTAGAAACAGGACACCCTAATAAAAATTCCGTTTAAATTTTAATCTTCTTAAGCATAATAGGAAAGGTATAAGGGTCAGAGCCTAACCAGCTGATCATGTTGGTTATGAACCTCGTTATTGCAACCAAGCAGTCCCAAAGTGGCTCCATTCAAATTGCAGGGTATTATTCAGATAGAAGTTAGCTTGATCGTTTACTTAATTGATGAAGCTTGTCTTTCTTAACCTGCCTATATGTATTTAAAAAAATGTAAAGGGCTTTGACTAATGGATCAATTCTTTTCTTTAATACATTCATTATTATAATTAGCATCGCCTCTGGCAAACACAAAAACACACCGGCCATTTAGGTAAAAGAATAAAATTGCTAAGTAAAAGTTAACGAAATAGGTATTTATTTATATCACAGAAAGAAGTAATAAGTAAATTAAAATAAATAGTGAAAATAATGAGAATTTATAGATTTGGCTGAAATTCCAGCTCCATAGCAAGGCGAGCCTGTTTAATGAGAAGTTAATATCGTTTTCATTTTGCTAGCGCCTTTAGCCTCGGCGAAACAATGGAAGAGCGTGGAACAGGCTTCATTCTAAATTTCGGCTTCATATGTAGAATATCAAATAACTTAGCTCCGCATCTCACTCAGTTGATCTGGTGGGCTCTGAACATCATGATTCGTTTCTAGGTCTCCATTTCAAATTTCAGCTTCATAGGTTGAATAGCGAAGAACATAGCCCCGAATCTTACCCAGCTGATCTGGGTGGCTCGAGACTTCATGATTCGTTTCTTAGGCGTCCCAAGAGGCCTCCATTTGAAATTTCAGCTTTCATACATTGAATAGCATAAATATTAACTCCGGTGCCCACGGTCCCATAGGTTTTCCATTTCAAATTTCTGCTTCATAGGTTGAATAGCAAAGATGTCAGCCCGTAATCTCACTCAGCTGATCTGGGTGGCTCTAGAATTCATGACCATGAGCATGATGATTTTCTAGACGAAGAAAACATACTCCAAAACCAAAATTTTCACATGCATTTTACGTTTTAGTTTTAGCATTTTGAACAACTTTTATCTCTTTTGTGTGCGTCTGTGTGTGTGCTGATGCCCCATTACAAACAGCTTGTACAAGACTAAATCCTAACAAATCGCCATAGGTCCTCTCCCGCATACCTTAGAGACCTGGAGTAACAGCTCCTAATTCAACAATCTTCCTCGTGACCTCTGGTCTTGTTTCAGAACTGAAGACATGGTTTGAGGCCTAGGGAGCAGGTAGGAAATATTGATAGTTATGCCAACCTGCAGAATCTAGTGAGTCTTGAAGGACATGGTCTTGGCGGCTGTTGTGACGTGCCAGGAAAAGGTTCCTCCTACTATGGTGTACTTGTTCCTACTGCGGCTAAACAAGCAAGAAAGTGGGAATATCATTGGGTCCAGATCTCTAGAGGAAGCATCCGGCTCGTACAGCTGTGAAGGTACTGGAGGGATTTGCGGTTGAATAAGTTTTGCCCTCAATCCAGGAGTTTGTCGAATACTGGGAGCCACTCATGTGTGCTCCCAGCCACAACCCTGGTAAACGGACGGTAGCTTCCGGCAGAGATTCCATGCGCAGCATCATGTGTACGCCGATACTTCGCAACGACGTATATAAGTGCCGCATCAATAACTTCACTGCCGCTGGAACTGATGGTACTAGTTGGCTTGTGCCTAGACAATTTACATAAGTAGAAAAATCGGGTGGAGGACCAAAGTCTTCGGACTCTTCGAAAATATTCTAGCACCTTGCTTCCAAGAGGATGGTGTCATAGGTGACGTCAAGAGGTCATTTCTGTCAGCCAATGGCTGATGGCTGGTTCAGCGAAGAACCTATATGTTCTCAAATTGACATTTCACTGGCCCGTATCATGAAACTTTAGCTCCATGTGTCGTCTTTTTAGTCAAAGTACAGCTATCAAACCTAGCTTCTTCTAATCTGTAACAGTTTCTGTTGAAGTCGTCCACTTCCCCACTCATTCCAGATCGTGCTTCCTTTAGAGTAAGAACTCTCTCTCTCTCTCTCTCTCTCTCTCTCTCTCTCTCTCTCTCTCTCTCTCTCTCTCTCTCTCTCTCTCTCTCTCTCTCTCTCTCTCTCTCTCTCTCTCTCTCTCTCTCTCTCTCTCTCTCTCTCTCTCTCTCTCTCTCTCTCTCTCTCTCTCTCTCTCTCTCTCTCTCTCTCTCTCATCATAGATAATTTCTATAATAACCAAAAAATAAGATTCAATAATATTGTATATAATGTGTTTTGTACCTAAGCAAGAGCCTGCTGTTTGTTTTAAGCTAAAACCCTCCCTACAGTACGAATGGTAAAAATGGTAATGATAGCACAATGAGGCTCCTGGTAACTACTATGGTACCCTAGTTTCCTAATAATACCTCATGTGCCTAAGTGGACTGTATTTTTAAGTATTATTGCACTATAATAACCAATGACTAGAAAGTGTGATAATTTGATTAGGATAATTGAATAAATATGTGAGTATAAGTAGCTTGTGAAGATTTATTAAACAGTAGGTATGTACCTACGTGAGGTAACTTGTTGAGATGAAGTTTCCTACCTATAGAGTGGCCACAGAAGAAAGAAGATATAGGTAACAGATAAGTATCACAGATATTAAATAAATTCAGAAATGTTCATTCCATAGGTGAAGAGGTAGGTAGATAGATGAAGAATGAAGGCCCAACTCCCAGTAAGGTAGGTAGAAGATAGGTAGTTGTAGAAGGTAGGTAGGAAGAATTGATACAGCCAAACAGACCTTAAGGTGAACTGAAGATAAAGATGCAATAAAGAAAGATCTCACCACAATTATCTCTTAATCCTGAGCTGGAGATCGATCAGCATGCAGGTGGCACTGATTGGAAAATGATGAACCAACCAAGTACAAGTAGATATGTGGCAGTATCCACACCGGCAGCAATTCCCAGTGATATTTCGGGAAGGTTGAAGAAATATGCAGCGATTTGGTACCAAAATCGAACCGGATAACTGTTAATAACGCACGGATGTTATAGGATACTATTTGAATGATGATAAAAGGTCTGAATTTAACGGTTGAACGAAGTGTAATGGCGGATAGAACAAGGCAGGTTCCAGTCAGGGATGCAAGGTGAATCAGCTGATGCGGGTGTTGAGAACACAAAATCACAACTCATTCACAGTCACTTGTAACAATATAAATAATACAAAAAAAGGGCATACAAAATTTCCTACATTAATTTAAAATATGAAAAACTAGGATACACATAAATAATTGGTACAAGCTGACCCTACCAAAGAGATATACGGAGGGAGGATATAAGCCCAATGTAACTGCCACTAATAGAAGGAATCCAATCCCGTAGGCACTGGAAAGGCCTATCACGGCTTATCATTGTTATGATATTTTTCCCTAATGAAACAACAGATATTAATTGCAGTTGATGAATATATTGAATCAGTGTGAAGTGATGAAAAAACGGATATTATGAAGGAAAAATAGGTATAGGTGAAGTGATATAATGTGATGGTGGAATGGAGGAATGCGGATTTCATCTGAACGGTTGCAGGTAAAGTCTTCGTATATGATTGCTTGTGTTGCTGATTTGTAAACGATGTTTTACAACCATACTCCCCCCAATCAGCAACTAAGGGCAAGAGTATGTACAACTTCTTACAATGATGACAGATGAAGAGGTATGAGCTTGACAACTGGTCGTTTGTATGTTCCATGGGCAGTTTTGAGTGTCACCACTCTTACAACACTGTCCGCACCAGGGTGCACCTCAATGACTCGGGCCATGGGCCAACGAGAGACTGGAAGATTAGAGTCGCTGATGAAGACCAAGTCGCCGACATCAAGGTTTGGTGTCTTCTTTGTCCATTTGCCTCGATCCTGCAATCCTCTCATATATTCCTCAGTCCACCTATGCCAAAAGAACTGGATTCGTTCACGGACCAGTTCCCAACGCTTGAGGCGATTACTAGGGACGTCTGTGAGGTCAAACTCTGGAAGGGCATTAAGAGGATGGCCAAGGATGAAGTGGCCCGGAGTGAGGGTCTCCAAGTCCTCAGGTGCATCGGATATGGGCTGCAGAGGTCTGGAATTGAGTATGCATTCCACCTTGGCAAAGATGGTAGCCAACTCCCAGCAGGTGAATGGTTGGTTGCCCACCGTCTTAAATATCAACGACTTAGCCGCCTTTACTGCAGACTCCCAGCTGCCACCAAAATGAGGAGAGAGTGGTGGGTTAAACTTCCATTGGATGGACAAGTGTGAAGTGCTGTTGATGATTGCTGAGGTGGTCTCCTCATCATGGAACCACTTGAAGACATCCTTCAGGTAGTTAGCTGCTCCTACAAAATTGGTGCCGCAGTCGGAGTACATAACAGATGGCAGACCTCTTCTGGAGACGAAACGGTCGAATGTGTCCAAAAACTCTGCGACTGATAGGCCAAGAGCGAGCTCAAGGTGGACGGCTCTGCTGGTCATGCATATGTAAATGCACAGATATGCTTTACGGACACCTGAGTTCCTGCGAAGGGTCTCACGACACAAGAAGGGGCCTGCAAAGTCTACTCCTGTGTGCAAAAATGGACGCACTGCCTTGAAACGTGATGCAGGAAGGTTCCCCATCAGTGGTGACAAGACGTGCTTGGAGTATCTTATACAGGTTACGCATCTGTGCTTGACAAATCTCACCAAATTTCTAGCTGCAGGAATCCAATAGTCATGTCGGATGCTGGCAAGCAAGGCGGTTGGACCCACATGATGATTCTGACGGTGATACAGGTCTACAACCAAGGTGGTAAGATGGGATCGAGAGGGTAACAAGATTGGTTGCCGTTGAGATTCAGGCAAGGGGGCATTGCGCAGGCGCCCACCCACACGCAACAGTCCTTCCTTGTCAACAAAAACTGCCAACCGACGAAGATCATGGGGTAAACTGTCAGGATTTATATTATTGGCAAAAGGTTCAGGATAATAAACATGTTGTACAAGCTGGATAGAATGAAGTTTTGCTCGGTGAAGTTCAAATGGTGATAATGGGCCAGTGGATCTTGCACATCTATGTCGTTTAGGAATACGACAATTAATTATAAAGCGCTTAACATACGCTAATACTCGGATCATCTTAGTAAAGGATGAATACCGTTCAGTGAAATGCATAAATTCAGAACTGTCCTTAACAGTGATAAGTGAGAATGCAGCATGTTTCATTTCAGGTACAAAGACGTTGGAGGTATCTGTTGATATTGGCCAAGAGTCAATGGGTTCATAACACCAGGCCGGCCCTGACCACCAGAGGTCACTAAAGCCAAGTGCATTGGGAGACAAACCCCTGGACCCAATATCTGCAGGGTTGTCCGAACCACGGACATGATGCCAAGAGCTTAGATCGGTGATATCCAGAACTTGCTGCACACGGTTAGCAACGAACGTTTGGAGAAGATATGCTGGGGTCTTCAACCACGCCAGTACTATGGTGGAGTCGGTGAAGCAGAACACATCTTGGATGTCAAGAGTTTGCCTCAGACGATAGAGAGACTCTATGATACGAGCTAGAAGCAGTGTTCCACAAAGTTCCAAACGTGGAACGGTGAGTGATTTTAATGGAGCCACTTTGGTTTTGGCCTTGAGCATAGTTAATGAGACACAATCACCTTGAGAAGCTCTCAAGTAAACTACGCCACAATAACCTTTTTCTGAAGCATCAGAAAAGCATATGAGTTGATATGTGGAATTAGGATGTGGAAATTGTCGAGGTATTGCGATGGACTCCAGGGATGGAAGCTCTGCTATGAACCGGTTCCATGTTGCCATGATTTCATTTGAAACCTCCTCGTCCCAACCAATCTTCTGTTTCCAAAGTTCTTGGAGGATGCACTTTGCCTGGAAAATGACAGGTGTCAAATATCCTAGGGGGTCAAACAGACGCGCTATCACTGACGAGATGCTTCGCTTGGTACAGGTGTTCGGTGGAGGGGTTACATGATATGAGAAAGTGTCATTGGCTGGATTCCACTGCATACCTAATATTTTGGTGATAGAAGGCTCCTCGGAATGTATTTCCACTGGTGATTGGGTTATGGTAGTGTTTTCCAACAATGGAAGGTAGTTGGTATGCCATTTATCCAACTCAAAACCACCCTTAGACAAGAGATGGATCAGTTGATGCTTCAAATTGAATAGACGTTCAGGTGTGTCTGCTCCATAAGCAATATCATCCACGTATGTGTGGTGCAACAACGCGGAAGATGCATCAGGAAAATCACTGCCCTCATCCATCACAAGTTGATGAAGGACACGCTGTGCTAGATATGGTGAGCAGCGTTGACCATATGTGACAGTGTTGAGATCATAATATTGCACAGGCTGCGATGGGTCTGATCTCCAGGCAATCTGCTGGTAGCAATGGTCTTCTGGCCTTACTAAAATTTGACGGAACATCTTAACAATGTCACATGTCAAGACATATTTATAGCAACGGAAATGCAAGACTATGTCACAGATATCAGCTTGCAACTTTGGACCACTGAATAGATGATCGTTTAGTGATCCAGCAGGTGTTCGGAAACTGGCATCGAAGACAACACGAAGTTTTCTGGAACCGTCAGCACAGGTCTTGAAAACAGGATGGTGTGGTATCAGATACTTAGGTTCAGAGCAGGTAGGTGACATATGGCCCAATGATATATATTCATCCATGAACTTGTGGTACTCATCATGGAGTTCCTGGTCCTTAGCAAACTTTCGCTCCAGTGAGCAAAGGCGGCCGATCACCTTATTAGATTCTACAGGGAGTGTAGGAGCATGACCTGTCTTGAAGGGCAAGGCCACAATGTAACGCCCATCATGGGTCCTCTGATGGGTTTCAAGAAAGTGCTTCTCGCAGGCAATGTTCTCCTGCGACTCATGAGGTCGTACTGATGAAGGTTCCTCAACCTCCCAGAAACGCTCGATCAAGTGTGAAATGTCTGAACGAGTCAGCAACGACACTCCAGTAGTTGACGTGTCACAAGCATACCGCCCAAGGACAGTATATCCAAAAACAGTATTCATCAATCGTGGTCCATGATCATGGATAACCACAGGTGTCCCAGTTACAATATCCGGGTACAGATCCGCACCTATAAGGAAAGAGATAGGGCCAGGTATGGTGAAACTCGGGTCACTCAATGAGTATGATTTATAGTCTAGCCAAATATCCGAATCTAATGAGATTTGCGGCAAAGGTGGGGTGATTGTGGGAACCACAACTGCTTCGGTTTCAAGAGGTGATGATGCAGAAGGAGCACAGAAGGTAATTGCCACCTTTCCCTTTACATTTTTGAGAGGTGAGTGGTTGACACCAGAAATATTATGGCAGAAAGGTCGGGTGGTTTGACCTAATTGCTTGGCACAATCTTCAGTTATGAAGGAGAACATACTTCCTGGGTCAAGCAGGCCTCTAAAACTATGGATCTTTCCATTCAGACCCTTGATGGCTGCAACAACAGTACCCAGTAAAACTGCCTGCGGTTGTGCAGACGTACTTGCACCAATGAAGCCTGGTGGTGGATTACTGGAGGATGGAACTGGTTGGCTGTTAGGAGTTGACTGCGGAAGGTGGAGTTCAGTGTGGTGTCTACCTTCACATTCTTTACATGAGAACTTTGATGTACATTCCCTGGTACGATGGAAAGGGTGCAAACAGTTTCGGCATCCCTGAAACTGCTTCAGCATATCCAAGCGTTGCTGGGGTTGAGCCGCCTTAAACTGTTGGCAAGACAAGATGGAATGAGGACCCTTACAAACAAAGCAGACCATGTCCTGAGAGCTATTGAGCCTGCCAGGTTTCACTTGCTGACCGGCAGTAGATTTGGAGGTATGTGCAAGGAGTGCAGAGTGGGGTTGGTGGTTCCGAGACCAACCAAACCTATTGGGATTTTTATTGGCCTTACCAGAAGATTTGGGATCTGGTTTGGAAAGGGCACTCGAAGTGCTAAGCTTGCCGACAGGTTCCTGGGTTATCCTAAGTACATGGCACCGACCCTGAATGAACTCCTCCAAAGCCTCATAAGTAGGAAAGTCAAACCCAATACTATCTATTTCAAAGGCCTCACGGGTGACAGGGTCCAATCCTCGAAGAGCCAACTCACACAAAAGGTAGTTCTCCAAATTGGGAATGCCTAGATTTTTGAGGGATGTAATGCTTTCCATCACTCCAGAGAGATACAACTGGAGAGATGCATAAGTAGGTTTTCCAGGTGATGGTTTAAAAGACAACAAACGCTCAAGATGGGTACAAGCGATTTTACGTTTGTCATCATAAACCTTAAGAAGAGCTTCCCAAGCCTGCTCAAAGTTTTCCTCGAACATCGGTATATGTTTGATGACGTCATACGCTGGGCCCTGAAGGTAGCTCACCAGATAATGAAACCGTTCTGCAAGGGATAGTGAAGGTTCGGTTTTGATTAGAGACGTAAAAAGTTGTTTAAACGCTGGCCACTGGGAAAAGTCGCCACTGAAGGTTTTGATGGGTATCTTCGGCAGAATGGCACGTGGGCGCTGAGCCGCTGACAGCTGACTCGCATCAAGGGCAGGAAGAGAGGAACGCTCAGGAGGGGTTGTGAGAGAAAGGATATGGATTTCATAACCCTTAGCCTCATAATACTGAAGCTTGGTGTCCTCAAGCAATCTATAATCTCCTTCTGTAGGAAATGCTGAATTAGGGTGAGTATCAGCATACTCTTCAGCTTCGTTCCATTTGGCTTGAAACTTGGCTAGAAGAGTGTCTAAGCATGAAGCCATACCCCTAAACACCATTCGATCAGCTTCGAGAGTAAGAGCAGTGAGCCCCCTATTCCTAACCATTTGGATCTCACGGGCAGCAAACTCAAGTGCCGACCTGATTTTCACTAGACCCCTAAGCGTCACATTACTATTGCCATTACCCCCAAGGAGATCTCCGCCATCCATGGCTACTTATAATAGATGACTAGATGGTGATTAGAAAAATAGATTTTGATAAATATAACAATGCAATAAAGAACACAACAATAAATGAGTAATAAATATATAAATAAATAATAAGCCTACCTAAATATCACAGAAAATTCAAATATGTTACCTCACACAAAATATCACAGACTGGTTATTTATCACAGTGCAATGTACAAACTAGTACTTATCCGTCTCGATCGGACCAAACAATGTTTTGTACCTAAGCAAGAGCCTGCTGTTTGTTTTAAGCTAAAACCCTCCCTACAGTACGAATGGTAAAAATGGTAATGATAGCACAATGAGGCTCCTGGTAACTACTATGGTACCCTAGTTTCCTAATAATACCTCATGTGCCTAAGTGGACTGTATTTTTAAGTATTATTGCACTATAATAACCAATGACTAGAAAGTGTGATAATTTGATTAGGATAATTGAATAAATATGTGAGTATAAGTAGCTTGTGAAGATTTATTAAACAGTAGGTATGTACCTACGTGAGGTAACTTGTTGAGATGAAGTTTCCTACCTATAGAGTGGCCACAGAAGAAAGAAGATATAGGTAACAGATAAGTATCACAGATATTAAATAAGTTCAGAAATGTTCATTCCATAGGTGAAGAGGTAGGTAGATAGATGAAGAATGAAGGCCCAACTCCCAGTAAGGTAGGTAGAAGATAGGTAGTTGTAGAAGGTAGGTAGGAAGAATTGATACAGCCAAACAGACCTTAAGGTGAACTGAAGATAAAGATGCAATAAAGAAAGATCTCACCACAATTATCTCTTAATCCTGAGCTGGAGATCGATCAGCATGCAGGTGGCACTGATTGGAAAATGATGAACCAACCAAGTACAAGTAGATATGTGGCAGTATCCACACCGGCAGCAATTCCCAGTGATATTTCGGGAAGGTTGAAGAAATATGCAGCGATTTGGTACCAAAATCGAACCGGATAACTGTTAATAACGCACGGATGTTATAGGATACTATTTGAATGATGATAAAAGGTCTGAATTTAACGGTTGAACGAAGTGTAATGGCGGATAGAACAAGGCAGGTTCCAGTCAGGGATGCAAGGTGAATCAGCTGATGCGGGTGTTGAGAACACAAAATCACAACTCATTCACAGTCACTTGTAACAATATAAATAATACAAAAAAAGGGCATACAAAATTTCCTACATTAATTTAAAATATGAAAAACTAGGATACACATAAATAATTGGTACAAGCTGACCCTACCAAAGAGATATACGGAGGGAGGATATAAGCCCAATGTAACTGCCACTAATAGAAGGAATCCAATCCCGTAGGCACTGGAAAGGCCTATCACGGCTTATCATTGTTATGATATTTTTCCCTAATGAAACAACAGATATTAATTGCAGTTGATGAATATATTGAATCAGTGTGAAGTGATGAAAAAACGGATATTATGAAGGAAAAATAGGTATAGGTGAAGTGATATAATGTGATGGTGGAATGGAGGAATGCGGATTTCATCTGAACGGTTGCAGGTAAAGTCTTCGTATATGATTGCTTGTGTTGCTGATTTGTAAACGATGTTTTACAACCATAATGGGCTCGACTATCAGCTAGTTATCAAAATATATTAACATGGGGTGACTTTAATACAGACATGAATTCCGAGACATCAACCAAAAAACGGTTTGCAAGATTATTAGGAACTAGTGATGTCACTTACCCACCACTCAATGAAACACATAATAACCCACGATCAAGCTCATTATTTGATCAAATTTTTACCAATGGTATTAGGATAGTAAAGAAATTTGGTCAGATTCCCGTCCCAGGAATCTCTAAACATGATTTTATATATTGCTCTCTGAATTTAATGCAGCGCAAAAAAGAGAGACGTACTATTCTAGTACGGGATAAAAGTAAATTCGATAGGAAAACATTTGAAGAAGATGCAAAAAATCTAGATTGGAACTCAATATTTGTAGAAAAATGTATAAATCGAAAAACTGAAATATTCAACGAACTAATTCTTAAACTCTATGATGCCCATTGTCCCATGGTACAAATTATTCCTAAACATATTCCAGCTCCATGGATATCATCATATATTCGAAATTTGATGAATATGCGAAACAACTTGTATAAAGAGTGGAAAAATATAAAATGTAATGAACAACACAACAAATATAAAAAGATAAGAAATCAAGTGAAACAGAAAATGAGAAATGCTAAAATTGAATATTTTAAAAACTTATTTGAATGCAAAAAAAGTCCGAAAGATTTTTGGATAATTATAAAGAATTATGGTGTGAACTTCGAAAAATCTAAAGCTACTAAGGTAATGCCAGGTTCTTTTCCGTTAATTCACTACCAAACATTCTTCTTGGTTTCCGTTAATTCACTGCCATTGAAATATAAGCTATTCGATACAAAACTATTCCATAAACATCAGAATACGTGTTCTGTGTTTTCATAGCCGTGTAGGATTCCTGCAATTGTTATCTTATCTCTTAGCGATAGGAGCAGCGCGGCGCGGCGGGCGGCCAGTCCAGACAGTCATTGTTGCGGTAGCAGTAGCCATGAACATGTTGCGAATTGCTAGTGAGTGCGATACCAAACAACGCGCTGTGCAGTTTTTACAAGGACGAGGTGTTTTGCACAACCCAAGGGTGTGTGCTAATCACCATGAAATGTTATTGAGCTTAAGTGACAGTCAAGATCGTTGGTCGTGTTCTAAACGTATGTTTTTGTACTTTCCACCTCAATCATTTTATTCCAGGTAATTACTACATATTTAATAACACAATTACCTAATGAAAACCAAAACCATACCTACTTTAAGTACAAACATGATTGGTAGTGAATTAACGGAATCCCAGACCAAAACAATAATGGTAGTGAATTAACGGAAAAGAACCTAATGCCAGTTTAAATTAATGATCTTAATAAATTAATCCACGAAAGAGCGCCTGTATAATTTTTGGACACCCACGGCTACTCGCCGTTGGATGTGCCCAAACTTGTCGTCAATGGCAAATTTATACAATATAAAGATGACATTAAATGCCTCGGTATTATTTTGCAAAACACTTTTTCGTGGAGCAAGCAAACAAATATCATATGTCAAAAATCACGGTCCCAATTATATGCCTTCAATAAATTATTTTTAAAAATGCCTATTTCAAGCGATGATTATGCCACACCTGCTGTATAGTCTCTCTGCAATGTGTGACATTGACTTTGAAGACAAGCTGAAAATTCAAAGATTATTGAACTCTGCTGTTCGATTTATCATGAACCTGAAATTTGACGACAGAATTCATGATAAATTCAAACGTCTAAATATTTTAAAAATAGAGGAGTTAGTTCAGTTTAGTATCTTAACCAGCATGCATCGAATTGTGACACGACAAAAACCAATGTACCTGGCTACTAATTTCATTAAATTTACAACCATACACAATTTAAATACGAGAAACAAAGACTTTAACTACCGTTTGCCTCCATGTAGAACTACAGTTTTTCATAATTCTTTTCTTTGTAAATGTATTTTATATTATAATAGCTTAAGTTAAGAATTAAAAGAGATAAAAAATTATGTGGCATTCAAAACCAAGTTGAAGAATTATTCAATTTCGAAATATTAGAATATTAATATGTTTTGCACCGCACTTTGAACATTTATTTTTACCTTTTTATAATCAATATATTATAGCCTTTCACGCATTCACATTTCTTTTATTTTAACACAGAATGTGTTTTAGCCATGGACTAACTAGCCGAAAATGGAACGCGGGATGGGAACGAAATGTGTGACGGGAAGCGAGAGGTCGTGGGTTCGAATCCCGGCCAGGCCTGAAAATTTTTAACACAGAATGTGTTTTAGCCATGGACTAACTAGCCGAAAATGGAACGCGGGATGGGAACGAAATGTGTGACGGGAAGCGAGAGGTCGTGGGTTCGAATCCCGGCCAGGCCTGAACATTTTTTTTTTTTTTTTCTCGTGAGACGAAGGTCGTGGGTTCGAATCCCGGCCAGGCCTGAAATTTTTTTTTTTTTTTTTCTCTCGTGAGACGAAGGTCGTGGGTTCGAATCCCGGCCAGGCCTGAAATTTTTTTTTTTTTTTTTTTTTTTTTTTTTTTTTTTTTTTTTTTTTTTTTTTCGTGAGACGAAGGTTGTGGGTTTGAATCCCAGCCAGGCTTGATTTTTTAACAACGCAATTTTCGTAGTTTCATACTATAACTATATAAATTGATGTTATAAATGAATAGTAAACAATGACGCTTGGTTGTCACTTGGATGCGCGACAACGCAAACACATTCTGCGTTTCAATAATTTCGTCCGAAGTATGTAAATAGAGGTAACCGGGGGTCCAGGGGGCTTGCCCCCTGGCGAGGCGCGGAGCGCCGAGTTGCTATACTAAATGAAAAACTTATTTTCTCATTTGTTAAAAACTAACATAACTACCACGCATAACTTAACAACAAACACACGAGCACAACTTAACATAACTTAATACGCAGACATGTATAAATTCTGTATTAAGGTGTAAGTCTGGTTAGGTGGAAGAATGGTCGCGTGCGACCAAATATTGCCAGATTTGTTAAATAAAGCGATATCAATCAATCAATCAATCTCTCTCTCTCTCTCTCTCTCTCTCTCTCTCTCTCTCTCTCTCTCTCTCTCTCTCTCTCTCTCTCTCTCTCTCTCTCTCTCTCTCTCTCCCACAGTCCTTCTCGCAGACTTCCTGTATAAAACATTATAGCGTAATTCAAAGTTTGAAAACTGACCTGAATGCGTATTCCGACCTCATCACGGAGAATACCGATGCGATTAATTCTCTGCAAACTGAGCTGGCGAAGATGCGTTCCGAAAATGATGCTCTGCGTGAACAAAACAATTCACTACGGGTTAAAATCGACGCACTCGAATCAAAAGTTGCCGACTTAGAACAATCGTCTCTTGAAAAAACGGTTGAGATCGCCGGAATCCCAACAACAACTAACGAATCAGTTGTTGATATCGTCAAGCGCGACGGTCAAGCAGTCGAGTTCGATATGAATCAGTCTACAATCGATAACTGCTACCGAAGGCGTCCCCCGACGGATTCGATTCAATCAGGGACGATTTCCGTGACCTTTGCAAGGCGGCTCGACAAGGATTTATTTATGTCATCGGTGAAACGAAAGAGAGACCTTTCGATTCGAGATATCGGGATTAATCTAGGAGAATCGAGCCGTATCTACGTTAACCAAAGCTTGACCCACAGCAAGCGCCTTCTTTTAAAAAAGGCTAAGGAGTTTAAATCCGTGGATTATTATAAATACGCTTGGGTTCGAAACGGACGTATCATGATTAAGAAGGATGAAGCATCAACACTGATTGAGATAAGAGCGGCTGCGGACCTCGTCAAACTTTTGTCAAAAAACGATGCCGCCGGAGCACAAGGGGGAAAACCGATGTGATCAATGGTGGAAAAACTGAATCATTTTCAATACTGTCCAACATATTTCAAAACTATTTTCGTCACTATGTAAATTATGGATCTTTATATTTCGATGTTGCTAATCATATTGATTTTAAGATTAGTCAAGGGTTCTCGGGTTTTTTTGTAACTTTAATTTGTGCATGTAACTTGTTTATAATATATATTTTTCTATACAATTGTAATGATAGTTCAAGTATGTCTCTCTCGTATCAACTCTATTGTGAAACTCGCACAATAACACAATATTTCAGGCGTCCAGTTTTTAAGCTCAATTTTTGGTTAAATTGTATTTTCATCCATTCTAACACAGATCCATGACCGCGTGCTTATACCTCACCGAACAGTTGTCAAATTTTCATAAAAGCCTGAAAATTGTTCATCTCAATATAGAATCCGTAGTGGCACACCTAGATGAGTTGAGTGAACTCACGCGGTTGGAGTTGTTTGACATTGTGGCCCTCTCAGAAACATTTTTAAAACCTGAAATCAGCAGTTCGTCGATTAACGTGGGAAACTACACGTGGGTGAGAAACGACCGTGAAGGTAAAGGTAGAGGTGGAGTCGCATTTTTGATTAGTACCAAACTGAAATTTAAGAAACTTTGCCGGTCTCCTGCGATATACTCAAAAAGTCCCGAATTTATCTTCCTTGAGGTCGAGTGTCAGGGGAACCGTCTTGTTGTTGGGGTGGTGTATCGCCCTCCCAAAACTGGCAAAATTGATAAGGTGTTCGAAATAGTCGGCGATGTGCTCGCCACCAATGGGAACATCATCCTACTCGGCGACTTTAATTCCGATATGCTAAGCACCTCTCAATATAAACGGCAACTCGAATCATTGATCGATAGTTATAATTGTCAAGTACTACCTCTAAATGCTACGCACCACTGCCACACTACTAGCACTCTGATCGACTTGATCAGAGTTTAAAATTTAAAAAACCAGCATATCTTTACGATAAATATATATTTTTAGATAATGTTCACTCTGTATCAACAAGACATGCTTCTTCAACTATCCAGATTCCTAGCCATAATACAACCCTCTATAGCAAATCCTATTACATTCAATCTGTAAAATTATGTAATGAAAATCCTCAACTATTCGATTTATCGAAATCAGTTGATAGTTTTCGAAATTATTACAAAAAGATCCTATTGGAGAGTTACAAGACGAATCTGCAAGATAATTCTTAATTCAAGTTGAATCTGTCTACACATTTGTTTAAATACTTGGAAATATAAGTTTACAATGTTAATTTGCACACCGGAAGTGAATCCAGCTTAATCAAGAATTTTAATGTTTATGACGTTTATAGTTTACATTTATTCATTGTCAAGCAATATTTATACCTATAATTTTTTTTGTTTTGAGACCAGAAGTTTAGTGATTTATATCGTATCCCATTTAATAATCCCTTAACCTCAATAAATACCCCCTAGTCTCTATTATGATAAAAGTAGTACATGTATCTCCTACATCCAGAAGATTGAAGAATAACCGACAAAATAATAGTTGATATTCTTAATTTGGAAACCACCAAAGGCTCAAAAATGTAACGATTTCAACCTTATACCTAGCCAAATTTAGTTAAGAACAAAATGCACGTTTCTGTTTGTACCTACCTAATTAAACGATAAACACCTGGAAATAATTACTATTCGGTTTTATCTGTTTATTGAGGCTCTCAGTCATGAAAAATTGAGTGAGAGGAAATACTTCGATAAATAAAGTAAAATAAACAATACTAATTAGTACAGGCATTTCAAGAGCTTTTATAAAATACTATTTAGTTACATATAAGATAGGCAGAAATCATTTGAAATAATAAATAGCCGATAACTTTGAATTTTTGCAACAAAAATCACGATATTAAGTCTAAAAGTAGGTACTAATTTAAGATTATCTCCGTCATTTCAAGGTTGTTCACCTACGTCATAAACGAAAGGAATGAATGAACAAGTAATGGTAACTGAAGAGTTCAAGAGTTCCCTCATCCTATTATATAAAAGAGAGAAGTATGTCTGTCTGTCTGTACGTCTGTCTGTGTAAGGTCGATTCACGTTCTAACGGCTTGACCGATCTTGATGCGGGTTTTCGCAAAATGATCGCAAAGCTCCGGATCAAAATTTAGGCTACAGTAAAATTCTCCGAACCCCCTCCTTCGACGTCATCTCGGACTTCCCTAACGACGTTGCCCAGGTAGACAAGTTCGTAAATAAGAAAAACCCTCATATGAGGAACTACATTCCCCGTACGTTGAGACTGGGTCCACATTTCGATTACAAACCAGCGTTGGTCATGCTCTAGCTGCACTTACCTCTGTAATAGTTATTAATGCCATTCCAATCAATACGGCTCCACCAAAGAAAGGAACTGCAACAGGTAAGCTTGCCATGTCATTGAATTTCTCCATCCATCTGGAAAACACAAAGAAACCGTATTCACTCTGAATTTAGTACCTTTTGCTACAGAATAGAATTCATTCAGAGAGTGCGATGGCTTTTTGTTTCAATTCTATTAAAAAAAAATAAATAAATAAAAAACCCCTCGACGGTTATTCTCTTCTGACCCCTGATGAATTAAGTAAAACATTGGAAAGCTCGATGAAGGAAGTGAGAGTTTTCAGTTGGACTCAGATCCAATCATACATGAAAACTTCAATAAAAAGGTTTGTCTGTTCTTAATTTTTTTATTGGATGGTAATTTTGATTTTGGAGTAAAAAAATTGCGATCTTCCGAAAGTGAAATAATGATTCCGCTATCCGGAAGCAAAAGTACGTCGGGTTCCCATAGTCGCGGAGACCGTGCGCACTCCATGTGCGGAATCACGTACAAATTTTAACGACGAACCATCAATGTGATCGTCGAAAAACCGACAAGAGGCGGATCGCCCCGCGTCCCGTACCTAGACATTGGCGAAAATTGGTGCGTTCGCAGCAGTGTGTAGGTACGCACCTTTATACAGTGAACACACTTAACCCTTTGCTGCCTGCCAACGTGCTATATCGGGCGCCTGTACTTTCCGTAGCTGCTCTTCAACATTAAATATCTGCTACTTGTCCTTTCCGTTGCTGCTCGCCGCTGAAAATAACTGTGCTGTGACTCGCGCTCATCCACTGTCCAAGTCCGTTCAGTGTGTGATTTCTGTTAGGATTCTCATCATATTATTTGCTGAGGGGGATGGTACCTTTAAAAATAATGCGGGCGCGACAGGGCTAAGGTGGCAAAAACGAGTAGTTTATAGTTTAGCGAATTTTCGTGGAAAATAAAGCTTTTGCAGCCGTTGATGCCCGCCGCTGATAATAACTGGGCTGAGACTCGCGCTCATTCACTGTCCAAGTCCGTTCAGTGTGTGATTTCTGTTAGGATTCTCATCATATTATTTGCTGAGGGGGACGGAATAGTCCCGTGTGTTCTTAGCCTCCCTGTAAAATTTCTCCGTAAATAAAAGTTAGCTTTTTTAAAAAGCCTTTCTCAATCAATCCCCTCATCACTTATATATATATATATATATATATATATATATATATATATATATATATATATATATATATATATAATATATATATATATATATATATATATATATATATAATATATATATATATATAATATATATATATATATATATATATATATATATGACTGCGACTCCAAAACGGCGAAATATTCTCTCAATTTTGTAAGTAATATTTATGTGTTTCCTATATTTTCCAAACAACATCTGTAATACCTCTAAATAATATTACACGCGACTGTTTTCATCATTCATCTCTCTCTCTCTCTCTCTCTCTCTCTCTCTCTCTCTCTCTCTCTCTCTCTCTCTCTCTCTCTCTCTCTCTCTCTCTCTCTCTCTCTCTCTCTCTCTCTCTCTCTCTCTCTCTCTCTCTCTCTCTCTCTCTCTCTCTCTCTCTCTCTCTCTCTCTCTCTCTCTCTCTCTCTCTCTCTCTCTCTCTCTCTATATATATATATATATATATATATATATATGCATTACAGCTTAATGAAGTACATGCAAAATAAGCGAGGTCATCGATATGAAATTAATATAAATAACAATAATCCGTTATGAATCCATAACATCCACGCTATACCTGTGGTACTCCTACAATATCCACAACAAGCCTATCCTGTTGTACACTATACATTGCTAATGCTGTATATATCGGACACCTATTCGGTGAACGCAATTGATCGAAGTGCTAGTGCACTAGTAACAAAATGAAATAAATTCAACATTTTCTCCCTATCATCACCAAAATCGAGCAAATTAGCCAGACGATCCTCATCCTCAACCACTGGGAGCCTACAGATGTATTTCGCAATGAATTGCCTTCGGTAGGGTTCTAAGATCGGGCAACGTAGACAAAAATGGCAGAGGGTGTCAGCTTCTTTCATGTTGCATAAGCCCTCGCTTCTAAACTTATGAGAAGTACCTCTATAATAAACAGTATAATAAACAGCGAGCGGGAGGGTGGAGTGAGAGGAGGCGCCGGCGCCGCGGCACCTTGTGGTGGGTACGGCGCCGGCGTTCCTTCGAGGCATGAATATGTTTTTTTCAAGGTCATATTTGTGTGTTAATACCAAAGCTTTTCCTACGCATATTTAATAACATATCCTCTCGACTTTTCGTACGTACTTAGATAATGATATTATTAAGGCGATAACTATTTGAATAGATAGGAGCTCAAATCGAGAAATATAAACATGCGTATATAATTATAGAAGTATGGGTTGTGGCAATTCGAAGTAGGACGCGCCGAGAAGTCTGGACGGGCCTTATGACGTACGCTAGCCAACTAAAACTACGATCATACTCAAGTGAAAAAATAATAATTTTCTTTGCGCCCGTTAGACACTTTGGGATGGGATGTTGGTCGAGAAACCGCGTCACGCTGAATTTTAAGAACTATCGGATGGGATGTCACGCTGAAAAGTAAGAACAAATTTTTAAGAACTATCGATTAATCGAGGAGGAGGAGGAGGGAGGAGGAGGAGGGAGGAGGAGGAGGAGGAGGAGGAGGAGGAGGGAGGAGGAGGAGGAGGGAGGCGGAGGAGGAGGAGTGAGGGAGGAGGAGGAGGAGGAGGAGTTAGACCCTTTGGGATGGGATGTTGGTCGAGAAACCGCGTCACGCTGAAAAGTAAGAAAAGTAAGAAAAGTAAGAACAAATTTTTAAGAACTATCGATTCATAATATATAAATTATAATAAATTTATAGATTATTATTATAAATTTATAAATATTATAATTATAAATTTATTATAAATTATTATAAATTTATAAATTTATAATTATTATAAATTATAAATTTATAATTATTATAAATTATAAATTTATAATTTTTAAGAACAAATTTTTAAGAACAAATTTTTAAGAACTATCGATTCATAATATATAAATTATAATTAATAAATTATAATAAATTTATAGATTATTATTATAAATTTATAAATATTATAATTATAAATTTATTATAAATTTATAAATGTATAAATTTATAATTATTATAAATTTATAATTTATAAATTATTATTCATAATTTATTTATTAATTATAAATTATGGCCACAGAAGTATAACTTCCACCGTGTGGTCCGACGCACACCGATTTTTGAAGTTATACTTCTTTGCGCCCGTTAGACACTTTGGGATGGGATGTTGGTCGAGAAACCGCGTCACGCTGAATTTTAAGAACTATCGGATGGGATGTCACGCTGAAAAGTAAGAACAAATTTTTAAGAACTATCAATTAATCGAGGAGGAGGAGGGAGGAGGAGGAGGGAGGAGGAGGAGGGAGGAGGAGGAGGAGGAGGAGGGGGGGGGAGGAGGAGGGGGGGGGAGGGAGGCGGAGGAGGAGGAGTGAGGGAGGAGGAGGAGGAGGAGTTAGACCCTTTGGGATGGGATGTTGGTCGAGAAACCGCGTCACGCTGAAAAGTAAGAAAAGTAAGAAAAGTAAGAACAAATTTTTAAGAACTATCGATTCATAATATGTAAATTATAATTAATAAATTATAATAAATTTATAGATTATTATTATAAATTTATAAATATTATAATTATAAATTTATTATAAATTATTATAAATTTATAAATTTATAATTATTATAAATTATAAATTTATAATTTTTAAGAACAAATTTTTAAGAACAAATTTTTAAGAACAAATTTTTAAGAACTATTGATTCATAATATATAAATTATAATTAATAAATTATAATAAATTTATAGATTATTATTATAAATTTATAAATATTATAATTATAAATTTATTATAAATTATTATAAATTTATAAATTTATAATTATTATAAATTATAAATTTATAATTTATAAATTATTATTCATAATTTATTTATTAATTATAAATTATGGCCACAGAAGTATAACTTCCACCGTGTGGTCCGACGCACACCGATTTTTTTTGCTTAGATCGGTGGTATGGATGCTCGCTACCCTCGCATCTCAAAAATACATAACATCAAGTAGTCAATCCCCTAGTAAAAATTCAGATTAGTTGGTCAGGGTCTAGGGCCTCTTGAACTGACTTGATTGTTCGCGAACGTCCCGTTACGAGCTTCACTGAGTTACCTGACTATTAATCTTGCTTGTTTTCGGAAAAAAACAACACTTTATTCTGTAAAATAGATGTTATATACCATGAATATTGCTGCGACGTTATTTGTGTGTTGTACAGTTTGCTCTGCATGTAATAGGAGTCTACACCGACCTTGGTTTCCGGACATTATTGACATGATACCTTGAATCGACCTGTGTTATAGTTATTAAAAGGGTCTAACTCCTCCTCATCACTCCTCCTCCTCCCTCACTCCTCCTCCTACGCCTCCCTCCTCCTCCTCCTCCCTCCTCCTCCTCCTCCTCCTCCTCCTCCTCCCTCCTCCTCCTCCCTCCTCCTCCTCCTCCTCCTCGATTAATCGATAGTTCTTAAAAATTTGTTCTTACTTTTCAGCGTGACATCCCATCCGATAGTTCTTAAAATTCAGCGTGACGCGGTTTCTCGACCAACATCCCATCCCAAAGTGTCTAACGGGCGCAAAGAAGTATAACTTCAATAAACCTTTGTGTAATAATTTGCAGCGTTTTTATTCTATATTCGGATCCTACACATAATTTCATGAAGATTCGACCCCTCATTCAATTTTTTCGGCTACGCGCAACCATTTCAACGAGCGCTCAAAGTTGCGCAACCCTATGGTCGCGCCGAAATTCGGATGTACGAAGTACCCAAGTGTGACATATGAAATTTCATTATTTTTTTACGCTGAGTCACGTGGTGCTATCCGTTTTTTCATATGACTTCTTGTTTACGCTTTTACAGGTCAAAATGTGGTTATTTTAAACAATAAATAGTCTCCCGAAGAGTGTGTGGATTTTGTCCTTCTTTTTTATCCTTTTTTTCTCTTTTCCTCCTTTTTCAAACGGGCTGGGGACCGACGACGGCAGAGTTAAAATATAAAAAAAATAAAGTCCTTCATTTTGGTTTATTATTTCCAATAATAAGCCTATGTGATCGTGTAGCAAAAAATTTTTATAACCCCCCCTCAAACTTTGTCACTTAACGTTTCAAGGTGCGTAGAATCCAAATTTGAAACGTCCGTCCGCCGTCCGCCGTTCGCCGTCCGCGGTTCGCCGTTCGCCGTTCGCCATAAAAGTCCGGGCCATAAAAGGCCTAAGAATTGACTTAAAAAACCCGTTCTTTCGCACATAGACTCCATTTGGGGTCTAGTTGGTCCTAACGTTTAACCATCCCGATCGCTTTACTCGCATAGATGCTATGGGCCAAAAACGGGCGAAAAAGTGTGTTTTTCTACGCGCGCACGCCTGGCACGCTTGGCAGGGGGTCACGGTGGGTGGTGAGGGGGGGTGAGCGGGCGGTGGAGTGAGAGGAGGCGCCGGCGCCGCGGCACCTTGTGGTGGGTACGGCGCGGCGCCGGCGTTCCTTCGAGGCATGAATATATGTTTTTTCAAGGTCATATTTGTGTGTTAATACCAAAGCTTTTCCTACGCATATTTAATAACATATCCTCTCGACTTTTCGTACGTGTTTTGTATATTTCAAGTTGTATAGAAATTGGAGATTTATGAGTGAAAAGAAAATGTTAGCTATTAATTTAATGGAAAAAAAAGTATTCTAAATGATACTTTTCTATTCAAATAGAGATTTTGGATTTTAGGCTATTTTTTGCAATTTTATAGATTTTTTAAAACAAAATGTAATGAAGTTCAAGTTTTTAGCATAATTTCGTACATAAATTTTTGAATGTTCTATTTCATAGTTGATAAACTTTATTTGACCAATCTTATGCTAAAAAATATCGATTTAACAATTCTTAGCCATTTTTAGTGATTTTGTCAGCACATTTTTTGAAATTTGACCAATTAAATGATATCAATATACAGTATAGGTAACTCTTTTATGTGTTGGAAAGATGACTTGGTAATAAATTGTTTTGTTTATCAACTATATAAAATTGTGAGATTCCGCTGCTGTAATGGATTGAACCCATTTGTGAGGTCCGAAGCTCCGAGTTCCGATACTAAATATACTATAAGCGGCGTTTAATAATTATGGACCAGAGATCTATGTAGAAGGGCTGTCTAATACATAAATAATAAACCTTTGTGTAATAATTTGCAGCGTTTTGGTTTATTATTTCCAATAATAAGCCTATGTGATCGTGTAGCAAAAAAATTTTTATAACCCCCCCTCAAACTTTGTCACTTTACGTTTCAAGGTGCGTAGAATCCAAATTTGAAATGTCCGTCCGCCGTCCGCCGTTCGCCGTTCGCCGTCCGGGCCATAAAAGGCCTAAGAATTTACTTAAAAAACCCGTTCTTTCGCACATAGACTCCATTTGGGGTCTAGTTGGTCCTAACGTTTAACCACCCCGATCGCTTTACTCGCATAGATGCTATGGGCCAAAAACGGGCGAAAAAAGTGCCTTTTTCGATGCTTTGAGTGTTAGACTGACGAACGCGCGCACGCCTTGTGGGTGGGAGAGGGTGGGGCGGGAGAGAGAGTGAGAGGAAGGGCGAGGCGGAGGGAGTGAGAGGGAAGGGAGGGCGAGGGAGTATGGGGGAGGCGGAGGGGAAGTGAGGGGAGGGGAGAGTGAGTGAAAGGGAAAGGAGGGCGAGGGAGTGTGGGGGAGGCGGAGTGAGTGAGAGGGAAGGAAGGGGAGGGGAGAGGGAAGGGAGGGGAGGGAAGGCGAGAGAGATAGAGTGTGATGAAATTAATTCCAATTAGAAGAGATTGTTTATGAGTATGAAAATATCCAACAACCCAACAACTTGTTGGGTCAACTCGTTTTTCTTCAACTTTAGATACTATAAAGCGTTAAGTTATGGGGTCCTGGAGCTGTAATGCAGTGAACGAGTGAACCAAATATTGGAAGCACGAAGCCCCAAGTTTCGATACCTAGTAAATATACTATAAGTGAGGCTAAATAATTACGGTCAGTTTTCTATGTAGAAGGTCTGTATGATACAGAAATGATAAACCTTTCTGTAATAATTTGCAGCGTTTTTAAATTTAAAAAACCTCATCTGGTGGATGAAAACTTTTAGTATAGAAAATAAAAAGCACCATTGAAAAAAAAAAAACTTGAGGAAAAAAAAATAAAGTTCCAGTCATGCAGCATGATCGTATGAGCGAATTTTCATAAACGGTCGTATCACATTTATGTTAAATTCTGTTGAAATTTGAGCACTTTGGGGACAAATAAAAATTTTATTATACATTTTATAGCAAACTAACTTTTTGTCAGTAATATTCCAATGAACAAACGATTTTGTGGATTTTTAAAAATTTTTTTAAGTGTTCCTATCGATTTTTAGCTTATTTTAATGAAATTTAAGTAAATTTTTCAGTACAATTTTGTGCTTAAATTTTTAAAAGTCCTAGTTCATGTTCGATTAATTTTTTCGAGTAGCATTCAGCTAAAAAATAGAAATTTGTTAATTTTTAGTGGTCTTTTGCTTTTTTTTAGTGATTTTGGTTTATTATTTCCAATAATAAGCCTATGTGATCGTACAGCAAAAAATTTTTATAACCCCCCCTCAAACTTTGTCACTTTACGTTTCAAGGTACGTAGAATCCAAATTTGAAATGTCCGTCCGCCGTCCGCCGTCCGCCGTTCGCCGTCCGGGCCATAAAAGGCCTAAGAATTGACTTAAAAACCCCGTTCTTTCGCACATAGACTCCATTTGGGGTCTAGTTGGTCCTAACGTTTAACCATCCCGATCGCTTTACTCGCATAGATGCTATGGGCCAAAAACGGGCAAAAAAGAGTCTTTTTTCGACGCTGGCACGCTTGGCAGGGGGTCACGGTGGGTGGAGAGGGGCGAGCGGGGGGGGGGGGGGGGGGGGTGGAGTGAGAGGAGGCGCCGGCACCGCGGCTTGTGGTGGTTACGGCGCCGGCGTTCGTTCGAGGCATGAATGTGTATTTTTCAAGGTCATATTTGTGTGTTAATACCAACGCTTTTCCTACGCATATTTAATAGCATATCCTCTCGACATTTTGTACGTACTTAGATAATGATATTATCAAGGCAATAACTATTTGAATAGATTGGAGCTCAAATCGAGAAATAGAAACATGCGTATATAATTATAGAAGTATAGGTTGTGGCAACTCGAAGTAGGACACGCCGAGGAGTCTGGACGGGCCTTATGACGTACGCTAGCTAACTAAAACTACGATCATACTCAACTGAAAAAATAATAAACCTTTGTGAAATAATTTGCAGCGTTTTTAAGTACATTTTTTGAAATTTGACCAATTTAATGTGCTCAAAAAGTGTTGTCTAACGAACTCATCCTTCCTTTTGAAATGCTTGATTTTTTGGCGAAAGAACGAAGTTTTTATCTCAATTCTATCGAGTTATCGTCTGGAATGACACATACATATATATACTTATACATATATATATATTATATATATATATTATATATATATATATATATATATATATATATATATATATATATATATATATATATATATATATATATATATATATATATATATATATATATATATATATATATATATATATATATATATATATATATATATATATAAAAAGCGTTAAAATCCAGGAATCATTTCAGAATGCCTCAAAACAGATTTCGATGAAGAAAATTTTTGAAAATTTTTATTTTAAAATTTTTGGAGCCATTGCAATAGCTTTATTTTCTAAGAAAATTCGCTAAAAGCAGTTGTTCGAAGTTTCCGTCTCCTTGTTGCAACAACAACATTACTTCGAACAACTGCTCTGATTTTTTTCTTTTTCTCGAGTTTTTCGATCAAAATGGTGCTTTCTTATTTTCTTTACTAAAAGTGTAGCTTTTCATCCACCAGATGAGGTTTTTTAATTTAAAAAATGAAGGACTTTTTTTAATTTTATTTCAACTCTGCCCTAGCGGGCCCCCAGCCCGGTTGAGAAAAGATGAGGGAAAAAGAGAGGAAAAAAAAAAAAAAAAAAAAATCATCACACTTCGGAGACTATTTATCGCTTAAAATAACCACATTTTGGCCTGCAAAAGCGTTAACGTTTAGTCCAATGAAAAAACGGATAGCATCAAATGATTCAGCGTCGAACAATAATTAAATTTCATGTGTCACACTTGGGTACTTCGTACATCCGAATTTCGGCGCAACCATAGGGTTGCGTATCTTTGAGCGCTTGCTGAACGAGTTGCGCTTAACCGAAAAAATCAAATGAGGGGTCGAATCTTCATGAAATTGTGTGTGGAATCCGAATATGGAATTAAAAAGGAGGGTCCCATTGAAAAGACGAAGTTGATGTTTGTTGCGCATAGTTGCGCGATCGCGCGCTGCGCAATTTAGTCGTTTCTGAGATCCTTACAAAAAAACATGAAGTTTGAAAAGAAAAAAAATTGTTTTCATCCACAAATAACGATTTTAACAGGTGGGTCAACGTCTCGTTGGACACCCTGAATATATATGTGTATATATATATATATATATATATATATATATATATATATATATATATATATATATATATATATATATATATATATATATATATATATATATATTGTACACGACAACACGTTATAACAATTATTGGGCTTTATTCTTGGATTTGACACATTAAAATAACACTCCTAAATTAAGTCCCCAAAACTCAACTCGTCAAAAACGTAACAACAAGATTTTCCTAGTTTCTAACAACAAAAACACATTCTTCGGTTTTGTAGTAATAATCCAATGGCCACGACCATTACACCACTCCCCTCCCTCTCTGCATTTTATTCAACTTCCAGTCAGTCAATGGCTGGCTTCACATCTGCTTTTGCCAGTGGATTTGCATGCAGGAGCCTCTTGGTTTTCCCTAATTTAACTTGAAAGAGGACATCATTCTTCCGCTCCGTGATTACCCAGGGTCCTGTCCACTGAGGTTGAAGCTTTGGACATCTTCCTACTGTTCGCTTGGGGTCGTGGACCCATACCCAATCACCAACATCAAATATGGGTAGCCTGGAGTGCCGATCAAATCTTTCTTTTTGTTTCCTCATCTTAATTCCCATAGTTTCTCTAGCGAATTCTCGAATATCCTGTAAATCCTGGCGCAGCTTGAATGCGTAGGCAGTAGTCAATACGGGTTCGGTAGGTGCAGTGCGGACAAGTTCTTCAGGTAAGTGTAGATCTCTACCGAAAATCAGCTGGGCAGGGGGAACCCTGTTGTGCTGTGGGGTGCAGAACGGTATGCCAACAAGAACTTTTCATCCCAATCATCTTGTTTTTTTTTTAACAAACATCGCCAGGAATTCGGTGAGGGTTCGGTTTAACCTTTCAACAAGGCCCGCAGATTGTGGATGCAATGGAGTAGACCGCGTTCGGTGTGCTCCCAACTATTTGCTCATTTCTTCCACAAGCTGGGCCTCAAAATTGCGTCCTTGGTCAGTGTGGATTTCGTATGGTATCCCATGGTGACTGAATACGTGCTCGATTAAAGTTGTTGCCACTGTTTGTGCTTCCTGGTTAGGAGGCCCTCAGGCCATTTTGTAAAATAATCGGCCACGACAAGAACATAACGATTTCCCTCTTTTGGTCCGTGGGAATGGGCCTAGGATGTCAACCCCAATGCGTTCAAAAGGACCTCCCATCATGAACTGCTGAAGAGGTGCTTGTGTTTTTGGCCCGGGGCCTTTGAATCTACGACACTCCATACATGTATGACACCATGCCTTTATGTCAGATGCCATCCCTGGCCAGAAGTAGAGTTCCTTCCCAACCTTCCCAAGGGTTTTGAAGAATCCAAAGTGTCCCCCTGTTTGACTGCTGTGACACTGCTTTAGAACCATAGGTATAGCTCCTGTAGGTACAACTACTTGCCAGCGATATCGTTTTCTTGGACCTTCCCATTTGTGGTATAGTTTGTTATCAATAACTTTCAGAGAATCCCATCTTGCAGCTATTTGTCGGGTTCTTGGATCCAGGGATGTGAGTTCTTCTGGGCTGGGTTTGGTTCCGTCTAATAATCTGTCTTTTACCCACTGGATTTCTCTATCCTCCCACTCATCCTCTGCTTTTATTGCAATGACATTTAACTCTTGCTGAGCTTCTTTCTGCTCCTTTCTTGCACAGAAAGAGCACTGGCCTGTACATGGTCTGCGAGATAATCCATCAGCGTTACTATGCTGCCGTCCCGCCCTATGTACGACTTTGAAGGTATATGTATTCAATGTCTCTAGCCATCTTGATAATTGTCCTTCAGGCCTTCGAAAAGATGTAAGCCAGGTTAAGGAAGCATGGTCGGTTTTCAAGATAAAGTTGACCCCGTATAGGTATTGATGGAAGTGTTCTACTCCCAAGACGACAGCCAATAGCTCTCTACGAGTAGCGCAATAGTTCCTCTGTTGCTTTGTCAAGACCTTACTGAAATACGCGACAACCTTCTCTAAACCATCATTTTCTTGTGAGAGAACTGCACCTACTGAGTGAGAACTCGCATCACAGTCCAGAAGGAAAGGCTTTCTAAAATCTGGAAACGTCAGTACTGGAGCAGAAGTCAATGCATTTTTGAGCCTTGAAAAACTGGCATCACAAGTTGTATTCCACACAAAAGGAGTAGCCTTGTCTTGCATACTGTAAAGTGGTTGAGCTATCTCGTCAAAGTCTTTTACAAATCGGCGGTAATAGGAACACATCCCCATGAATGACCGTAGCTGCTGCTTATTCAAAGGTGTAGGCCAATCTTTGACTGCACAAGTCTTTTCTGGGTTTGTTTGTACTCCTTCTCCTGAAATTATGTGTCCTAAGTAATGGACTTCTTTTTGGAAGAAAGAACACTTCTTTGGCTGCACTTGTAATCCTGCTGCATGTAGGCGTTGCAAAACTTTGTCCAATTTTTGGAGGACACTCTTTGCATCTGGACCATGCACAATCACGTCGTCTAAGTAGACTAAAGCGAGCTCTGAGGGTATAACTTTCTCCATTAGTCGTTGAAATGTGGCGGGCGCGTTGCATAACCCAAAAGGTAGCACCTTAAACTGCCACAAACCTTTGCCATATAGGGTGAAAGCCGTTTTCTCTTTAGCTGATTCATTCAACGCTACTTGCCAATAGCCACTTTTCAGGTCAAGTACACAAAACCAACTGGACCCTCCCAGGACATCAAAGAAACTTTGGATACATGGTAATGCATACGAGTCCTTTTTGGTAACAGAATTCAAGCGGCGGTAATCCACACAGAACCGTAAGGAGCCGTCTTTCTTTGGTACTAGAACTATGGGTGATGCCCATGGACTCTGGGATGGTTCAATTACATCCTGATCTAGCATTTCTCTGAGTAACTGGTCAACATTTCTATTTTGGGAATAGGGGATCTTACGAGGATTTTGTTTAATGGGCCTTTCATCTCCAGTATCTATGGAATGTTCCACTACTGTGCACCTACCCAATGGTCGCTCTCCTTCAGCAAAGACTCCCTTAAACTTCCACAGTAACAATCGTGCTGCCTCATAGTCTGCTGATCCTCTTTCTAGGGCTGAGTCATTTAGAGCTTGTTCAATCCAAGTATCCTCCATGGTAGCTCCTACCAACTGTAAGCCCCGTTCGACACACTGCCATCTTCGGTGAATAGGAATGTCATTGGTCTGCATGTACAATTTTTCTTGAGGAAGATCCAGCCGAGCTCCTATGTGTTCCAGGAAGTCGAGGCCTACTATTCCCTCATCTTTGATGTCTACAACATAAAAGGTGTGGCTGAAGGTTACATCACCCATTGCTACCTGTACATGACATTGTCCTTGAACTGTTAACTGCCCTTTTCCTGCAGTTTGAATAGCAGGAATGTTTGGGGTCTCTACAGCTAATTTGAGATGTTCAGCTACGTCTGGTCTCAACAAAGACACTGTGGCTCCTGTGTCCACCAACATACTGCAAGGAGAGCCAGCCAGTAGCACTTCGACAAATATGGCTCCAGTGTTTCTATTATTTTCTACCTGTGGGCCTTGTATGATTTGGTTAGCCTTAGCACGACCCTTTGCTCCGGCTATCATCAGTTTTCCGACCTTGCCCGTTTGGGACACTGAGCCTTCAGATGTCCAAGCCCATTACACCGATAACAACGAACAGGTTCTCTTGGTCCAGTCATTCTTTGTTCAGGGTAATGGAGCATATCGGCTTCTAATCCTTGGGCTTTCTGCAATGCCCTTTTAAGGGTCTTGGGTGAGGACGAGCGAACAGGTATTCGTACACTGGGATTCTCAATGGCATGGATGAAAGCACTGGTAGCGATGCGTTCTATAGCTTGTGGGGGGCAGTCTGGAAAAGCTCCTTGGGCTAATCGCTCAATATCTGTAGCCAGTGCTGATAGTGATTCCCCATGCTGTTGTCGTCTAGCTTGCAACTGGGAGTGCAGCGATGTCGTAAGATGTTGTGATCCAAATCGCAACCCCAATGCTTCCTTCAAAGCCTGAAAACTGGGGCGTTCCAACACCGGAAGATTGTGTACCACTGTTAGTGCTGGACCACTCAACACTGCCACAAGGTTTTCTCCCATTTCTCTATCTCCCCAGCCATTGGCATTCGCAATAATAGTGAACTTGGTACAATATTCTTCCCAACTAGTTGAACCATCATAACTGGTAGGTTTAGGACCTCGTTTATAAGAGACAGAAGGTGGATTACTGGGTGAGGGCGGCAAATAGTTTTGTTGCTGTTGGTTATGCGTGCTCACCAACTGTTCAACTTGGCTCCTAATGTCTCCCATTTCTTGAACCAGACTTTCCACGGGATGGGGATGACCAAGGACCATTAACACTTGACTTAGCTGCTGTTGAATTGACCCAATACTTTGCTCCAAAGTGGTAATCCCTGAGTGTAGTGAACTATCTCCAGTCACAGCAGGTTGTGCCACAATACAGGTTTCTCCCACAACAGGTTGCGTTGCAGATATAGGGGTGGTTGACTCCTCTGGATCAGCAGGACGTCGACGTGTAGAAACAGTTCGTTTTGGTGGCATGATTATCTACCCTCCCCGCTAGCTGAGCAAAACAAAAATTGCAGGGCAAGTCAAAACCACGTTGGGCGCCAAATGTACACGACAACACGTTATAACAATTATTGGGCTTTATTCTTGGATTTGACACATTAAAATAACACTCCTAAATTAAGTCCCCAAAACTCAACTCGTCAAAAACATAACAACAAGATTTTCCTAGTTTCTAACAACAAAAACACATTCTTCGGTTTTGTAGTAATAATCCAATGGCCACGACCATTACACTATATATATATATATATATATATATATATATATATATATATATATATATATATATATAAGTTTCTTATAGGAGATTATGAAAAAACACTCACGAACTCGAAAGATGTATCGTTTAATCAACGAAAAATCAAAAACGATGTTCGTTATATCGCGAGAGCTTTCAACGTTTACGTTCTTATATCACTCACAATTGATATAACGTGACTCGATACAGAAGACAAAACTAATCGAAAGTTTATAACATCGATAGCTTGATTCAAAATAATTTCAATTAAGTACTATTGTCTTACAAACGTGGAAATATTATTATAACATAAAATAAGATTACAAAAATCAGCAATGAATTATTACAAACAATATTTTAGAACGGTAGGTACTGAGGAAACTTACATCCCCCCACCCCGAGACAGAAGCTGCAAAAGGTAAGTGTTGTTGCTTCTGTTTTTAACAGAAATTGATTTGAAATATGTGTGTTTGAGATTGTAGTTTCTAATTTTACTCTACAGAAGGAACTAACTTAGAGATATGATATAATTGGCTTGTGCGTTTTCTTCCGTTTGTTCCGATTTCAAAAATATTGGAAGATCGCTGTTCAACTATAGGGAAAGGACCCAATCTGATTTCATCCAGTTTGCTGCGGTTCATAGCGTTTGAAGCCTCTACATAAACTAAGTCTCCCACCTTAAAGTGATATGTTTTCCTTTCATGAGACAACCATTTTTTATTCTCTTCGTGATTTCGTAGGGTGTTGAGGTATGCCTGTTTTTTCGCAGCTTGGTAATCTTGAGGGGTCCGTAGTTCTTGTGGAACGATGTCTAGTTCTTTACCATACATCAAGTAACTGGGAGCGAAACCTGTTACGCTGTGGATCGTGTCATTGTAGTCATGTGCACATTTGGCCGCAACTGTGGACCAGGCCACTTTTGATTTAGACTCATTTATTCTACAGCGAATTCTGTTGACCAAAGTTTGGTTTAGTCTCTCGTTTAATCTATTAGACGAGGGCATGTCTACTGATGTTATGACATGTTCAATGTTCTTGTTAGCTAAATACTGATCAAATTCTGTTGAAGTCAACCCGCCATATTGATCTGTAAGTAACAGACCAATTGAGTGTCCATTGCACACTTTATCGAGTAATTTCACAAATTCATGACTAGTCTGATTGGCAGAGGTTGAAACGTATGCATATCTGCTGAAGTGATCGACCAGAAGATGGAGATAACGTTTTGTCGAACGACGCCCACCAAACCCTCCGATTGTGTCCAATGACATGATTTGGAAAGGCTCAGAAGCAGGTCCCAAATGGCCCATCACACCTTTTTCTTTCCTTATTCTTGTTTTGTTACGAATGCATATATCACAACTAGCACAAATTATCTGAGCATGCTCCTTCATTCGTGGAAAATAATATGAAGGCAGTAGCATATTAAGTAAGTGTTTAGTGCCTATGTGCCCGTAATGTTCATGGGTGCGGCTAAGAAGTTGTCTCCCAAATGATTCTGAAAGGCATATACGAGATCGTTTCCTAACTTTCTTATAAAATACCCCATTAGTCTGATGTAATGTTGATTTATCAAGGAACTGTTGGTCATTTTGTATTTCCTTTAGTGAGACAACGTTGACCAGTTGTAATGTATCTGGAAGTACTTGTTCGGAGTCTTCAAGAACTGGGTTTCGTGAAAGGCAATCTGCTTCAATATTTGATACACCGGGTTTATATGTCACCTCACAATCAAACTGTAGGAGATAGTTCGTCAGCTCTCCTAGTTCTTCATCTGTACGTGCCTTTATACGAAGATGTTCCAAAGGTTTGTGGTCTGTGAAAACATGAAAGCGTCTGCCCATCAACCAATATTGCCAGTATCTTATAGCTTCCCTGATAGCAATGCATTCTATGTATATTGCCTTTTTTTTTCTTTTGTGCAACACTCAATTTTCTAGAGAGGTATGCTACTGGTTTCTCACTGCCATCTTTTTGTGGTTGTTTTAATACTGCTGCTATTCCTGATATACTAGCGTCGGTGTATACATATATTTATTGGCGCATCTTTATCAAAAATAGCAAGAACAGGTGAAGTGTTTTACTTGTGTTTTACTTTTAAGTGGTGTACTTTTTTATGTGTTCAAACGTCTTTTGACATCTGTCATCCCATATAAACTCTACATTTTTTGTAAAAGATTATGAAAAGGTTCTAACAATTGAGCTCAATTAGGGATGTATTTGTTATAGAAGTTGATTTTCCCTAAAAGCTGACGAATATTTTTGCGGTTTCCAGGAGTAGGTAAATTCCTAATGGCCGTTAAATTGTCCGTAAGGGGGCGCACTGTATTGTACCCTATAATATGGCCCAGGTACCGTACTTCATTGGCTGCAAACGTACACTTGGCAAACTTCAGACGGAAGCCCTCAGAGCGGATTGCCTCCAATAATAGGGAAATATGATTGAGGTGCTCCTCAAATGTACGAGAAAATATTAGAAGGTCATCAATATAGTTTGAGCAGAAATCTGAAAGCCTGTATCTTCGAATTATTCCCGATAATATACGTTGGAAAACCCCAGGAGCATTTTTCAACCCAAAAGGCAAACTGGTCCACTGATAATGCCCGTTACTGGTTACAAAACCTGTCTTATGTCGATCTTCTTGGCATAAAGAAATGGTCCAGAATGCTGAATTTATATCAAAGCTGTTAAACCATTTACATCCTTTGGTTTGAATAATTAAATCGTCAATTAGCGGGAACGGTTGACTTTCTGGTACTATCAATTTGTTCAAATCACGGAAATCTATGCATAGGCGGGTCTTCAGTTTTTCGTTCCCTTCTTTCTTGTATGCCATTGTAACTGGGGATGCGAACGGTGAATAAGACTCCTCTATAATTCCGTGTTTCAACAATTCAGCTACTTGCGATTGGATCTCCTTTTGATCCTCAAAACTACACCTGTAAGGCCTTTTGGCAACGTAAGTGTCTTGGGTTAATTTTATTTGAGCCTCATAATCTCGTACCTGACCAATATCAAACTTATTCTTGGCAAAACAGGTTCCATATTTTTCTACAAGGTCATAAATTGCTTGACGCTTGTCTGTAGACAGATGCTTTGTTTTCATGTTGAATTCTTCAATAGGGAGGTACTCATTCCAGTTAATTGAAGGAATTTGCTGGTGTGTAGACCTACTTTTTTCTGGGGCCTCTCTTAATGCCTGGGAGATTTGCAGATTTTCATCCTGGCGCAATCTGAATTCAAGAATGCTGTCCAAGCCCAGTAGAACGTCATATTGAAAGTTTTTTCGTTCAACCACAAAAAATCGTGAAATTTTTACTATATCAAAAATTTTCATTTTAAGGAATACTATCCCACAGGAGTTTCGCTCTCCACTCATTGTTCTATAAGCATAATTTTTATTGATGACATTTGTCGCGGAATTTATGTCTTTGGCTTTAAGCTTTTGTAAATATGTAGATGTGATCATAGTAATATTTGCCCCAGGGTCGTACAATCCGCGTGCATCTATATTTTCGATTTTTATTTGCATATCAATCAGTGGAGGCAAATTTAGTTTTTTGAATTTTTAATTTCGTCATTGAAAAGCTGCTCCAACTCAGTGTTGTGAGCAATTTTTACATTTTGACATTTTATGTCTTTACTATGGCACATAAATGAAAGAGCGTCACGCGGGGGAGCGTCACGCGGGGAGCGTCACGCGGGGAGCGTCACGCGGGGAGCGTCACGCGGGGAGCGTCACGCGGAGAGCGTTACGCGGAGATTCCCTAATGATCCCACGATTCTGAGATTTGGTATGTGGGCCCTTGAGGGACTTCTGAACACAACTGACCGATCCCAGATCAGCTGAGTGGCTCTAGAATCCAGTTTTTTCCCTAATGATCCCACGATTCTGAGATTTGGTATGTGGGCCCTTGAGGGACTTCTGAACACAACTGACCGATCCCAGATCAGCTGAGTGGCTCTAGAATCCAGTTTTTTTCCTAATGATCCCACGATTCTGAGATTTGGTATGTGGGCCCTTGAGGGACTTCTGGACACAACTGACCGATCCCAGATCAGCTGAGTGGCTCTAGAATCCAGTTTTTTCCCTAATGATCCCACGATTCTGATATTTGGTATGTGGGCCCTTGCGGACTTCTGAACACAACTGACCGATCCCAGATCAGCTGAGTGGCTCTAGAATCCAGTTTTTTCCCTAATGATCCCACGATTCTGAGATTTGGTATGTGGGCCCTTGAGGGACTTCTGAACACAACTGACCGATCCCAGATCAGCTGAGTGGCTCTAGAATCCAGTTTTTTCCCTAATGATCCCACGATTCTGAGATTTGGTATGTGGGCCCTTGAGGGACTTCTGAACACAACTGACCGATCCCAGATCAGCTGAGTGGCTCTAGAATACAATACGGGGTTTTATAGGAAGAGGAAAGGAGGTGCAAAGACATAAAATGTCTCTCGTGGTTGCGTACTTGTACGAAAGCTGTATCCACCGTATGAGTTTATAGCTATCGCTTACTTTGATCTGAAAATTAGGACTTTTTATTGCAGATTTGGGATCTTCATTTTTCTCTTTGAATTTGCTATCTGAACTTCCAGGTTTATTGCGACAATTTTCCACCGGATGAAATCTATTTTTATAACCCAATTTTTCACAGATCGTACAAGGTGTGTAGTGTGTCTGAGCATGGGGTTTGAATTTATTTCCTTTGCTGCTTATGGTCAAAAGATTTAATTTTGATAGCAATTTTCCTTGAGATACAATTTCATCTCTATCGAGCCCTTCACTAACAAAGGATGGCAGACTGATTATCACTAATGCTATGCGATCTTTTTCGGACATATCTGGAAACGCACTTACTAATAAATTATATTTTTTTATTACAAATTCAGAATAGCTACGGGTTTTCATCCATCTGTATCTTACGGCAAACGAGATGTCCGACCAGCTTTTCCCTGCGAATGATTCCAGAAACGCTGCAGTCCACTGTTCCCAGGTGCTGATTCCGATGATCAACCAATTCGACTCAAACCACGTCGCCGGTGGGCCATCCAAAAATAGGCGTAGTGCTTCTACCCTGTGGTTTTCAGAAATGTTGAGTCTTTCACATTCTTTGTCGAAAGATCGTAGCCATACAGTTGCGTCCTGGTCCTTCCCAGTAAATTTTCGGCAAATCATATCCTTGGTGAGATACTGCATAGATTTTACTGTCGTGTTTGCTGTTTGAGAGTTTTCGCCGAGTTGTTTGTCGTCTTGAGTACTGTCTTGCTCCAGGAACTCGTCTCCAAAGATGACGTTATCGTCCTTATCTAGGTAGATGTCCCGAAGACTATCGCTCAATGTAACATTCACCCGTCGGAATTGGCCTCGTCCCTGGATGCTTTTCACGGCTTTCTTTACCGCTGGTAGTTGATTCAGCTGCTTATGTAACGCGAGTGGTGAGCTTTCCGACGAGAATAGGTATATTTCATCGTGTATTCGGATCGAGGTCACTACATACAATGATGTTTTAGGGTCCGAAGCAGAACGCTCGAGCGCGATTCGAAATTGTGCTTTTACATCACTCATCTCGCGGACACGGTAAGTTTTTGATTTATAAGTTTCTTATAGGAGATTATGAAAAAACACTCACGAACTCGAAAGATGTATCGTTTAATCAACGAAAAATCAAAAACGATGTTCGTTATATCGCGAGAGCTTTCAACGTTTACGTTCTTATCATATCATTCACAATTGATATAACGTGACTCGATACAGAAGACAAAACTAATCGAAAGTTTATAACATCGATAGCTTGATTCAAAATAATTTCAACTGAATACTATTGTCTTACAAACATGGAAACATTATTATAACATAAAATAAGATTACAAAAATCAACAATGAATGATTACAAACAATATTTTAGAACGGTAGGTACTGAGGAAACTTACATATATATATATATATATATATATATATATATATATATATATATATATATATATATATATATAAGATTACCTAGAGTCCCTCAGCTGATATCGACTCATCAGTGTGAAAATTACATTAGGGAGCCTGCGAGCTCCGAGACCTTCAGTCTTCTCTGGTAGCTAAGCAATCCCACCAATTGTCATCTGTATCATTGTAATTTGCTTGTGTTACTTTGAAGTAAACTTTTTTTTTAAAGCGGTTTCTCGAAGAATCTCACAAAATTGGCAAAGTCGACTGAAACGAAGGAACAACCCAGAATTGTAGAACGAATTTCGGCAATTTTAGACACCTGATGAGTCTACCACCATCACTAGTGAAAACCAAGAAGTCTCCCCCAGGATCCGCGTTTGCAGTATCCTCATGCTGTGCCTGTGAGTATTTTAAACACGATTCATCACTGTACCTTTGATAATTTAGAATTTGAGCGCTCTAAATTGACCGAAACTTTATTTCGCAACTACTCTTGGAAACTCACCTACTCCGAGACACTGCATCCCGGTTACGCTAGTCCCGTTCAAAACCCTGTAAGAGGAGCAGCTTGTTTTGACCCAAAAGAATCGGTATTTTTCTAAATTTTCCCGATTTTGCTCAAGCTCGACTTTGCTAGAGCGAATCAATCGATGAATACAACACGTAATGGGTAACGAATTACCGACTTGGCCAACCGTCTCTCAGAAGCCCCACCTAATCGAAATTTGAAAATTTAATTTCTTCGGATTCTCAACGAATAGCCAGTTTGCACCTACGAACTCCGAGTTGTGAGTTCCCCTTCCCACCTTCAAGAAACCCACTTACGAGCTGCGGACCGCATTGATCATCTCTCATCCCTGATACTCGCTATCTCGCCGACCTACGCTCATCGACCAGATAAGCTTAGATATAAAACAATCTTCTTATTCTCTTTTTAATCACTAAGCCTTTTAAACCTTTGAGTATTTGAACGTAAGATTTTATTTTCATTTTTGTTTTTATTATTGTCTTTGTGCTTACATTTGACCCTTAAATTTGTACTAAAAATTCTCAAATATCTGGTGATAAATTGACGATAATATATCTAAATTGTACAGTCGAAATTCCAAAACATCCAGTCCAAAGGGGTCAAAACCCGTCATTCCTACCCAAATCACTAATTCAACTCTTTCCGATACCCGAAATGACCCAAGTCCACGATCAACCCAAAACTCCCATTTTCAATAGGATCGATGTCAATCACTCTTTCGACCCTATGGTGATCTTCAACCAACTGTCACTACAAATCAAGCAATGAACATATGATGCAAGTGATACTGTGCCGCCAAACACAAGACAAGAGTCCTAACGTGGAGAGAGGCCCTAAAAAGGAGCATTTCGACATGATTCTCCAGTTTGAGGGAACCCTTCAACGTCTCAACTTTTTCCTAGAAGTGGCTCAACGCCTTCACGATAAATTTTATAACGGAATAACCCCAGAATCCTTTGACAATTTGGCCTTGATTTCAGGAATAAAAAGTAAAATTTTATCCCCTGTTGCAGATCACGTCTTATCAGCATCCTCGTTTGAGGTGATCAAAAACGCACTCCTAAACGCGTATATGGACAAAAGAGACCATATCACCCTAGCTATCGAATTGGGAGAACTCCGCCAAACAGAAAGCGAATCTGGCTTCAAATCTCACGAAAAAATCCTTAAAACCACGAATCTAAAAACAGCCTATCTAGATAATCACGATGTTGAACATGCCAAGATCCTTTCGGAAAATTATAAAAAACTTGCCTTACGGCGCTTCTTACTTCACCTCAAGGAACCCCTGGGTAGTTTAATAACAACCCGTCAGCCTGAGGATCTTAACACAGCTCTCTTGTGGCTAACGAACGACTACCACAACACTACCACCTCACTACTAATAGTCGCAGTTAAAGCCAGTCCCGAAACTTCTAAACCAAAAATCAAAATACAAATTCGCACAACAAGACATTAAATCCAAACAATATTGGTCTTATTACCTCCAAAATAATAGCACGTTTCGGCCTCAACAAACTCACATTGCGAGCCGATGTTCACCATATCAAACTACGAATTCCCCTCAAAATTTGTCTTAATCGCCCAGTCAAGACCTCCACCCCAAGGGCAAAACACGGCAAACCATAGCTTTACTCCCCGTGCCTCCAGCACGATGAAGCCCACTCCGATGTCCTGGAGGACGTCTGACACAATTTCCGTAACATGGAAAATATAGGCAATCCGAACGAGGACACAACCTGAGTTGCAAGAGAGCCAGTTCGCAAACGAAACCCAGGACATCCAAAATCAATGGGGAGGACAATTGTTTAGAGGAACCAGGCCTCGAAACGTTAACTTTCCCCTAGAAAGTTCGAAATCGACAGCAGTAATTGTAAATAATTTACTCGTGTACTACCTAAGTAACCTAGATAGAAAGACCGAATCAGAATAATGTATATTGTAGTTCCTAGTTCTAAATTTCGAATTATAATTGATACACAACGTCAAATATTAACCCGGGATTATTAAACGCTGAACATTTCTTTCGAGACGAATTCCGTACAAAACCACTCAAAGTAAGATCCGCTCATGGCTCGTCTCGAGGTCAATACACAACGCTTACCTATTCCCTGCGGAGAATTTTTCAGGCAAAGAAACCTAAAATTGAAATTTAACGTCTTCCAACTTCATTGGAAATTTGACCTACTCCTTGGCTTAGATTGAAAAATTCTAAAAGCAAATATCGACGTAGACGAAGGCGTGCTGAAAACCCCTAGAGACAAAATTCCCCAAAACTACTTAGATACCAACGAAGCCGAATTCCACCTAATCGATAGCGAAACCATCCAACAGGTCAAAATTCGAGTAGGGAACCTCGAAAACAGCGACGCGGTACTTCCATACACGCTCGTAGGAGAACTCGAACTCCCAGAAAGCCTAATTAGGGTTAAAAATTTGGAAGCTTTCGTGAGGGTACTCAACCCAACCGAAAATTCAGCGAAATTCACTCAGACCACCCCATTAAAAGTAGAGGAAATCGGAAATATTCCAAGTCCTGAAAAACTATATAATCTAAATAATTTTTACGAAGACAATTGCCAATTCAAATTCGACACTTCTAAACTCAGGTTAGATCACATTAACAAAGAGAAGAAATCCGAAATTATTAACCTGGTGAGTAATTACCTACTCCGATATTTTTCACCTAGAGGACAAACCTCTCTCGTTGACACACAATTTGAATCACCTAAAGGTTCTCTGAACTTTATCGAGAAGAGGTAGATCACCAAATTGAACAGATGCTTGCCGATGGCATTGTCAGACATTCTGAAAGCCCGTAGAACTTCCCAATTCAGGTCGTGCCTAAGAAAGTAGATGCCAGTGGGAAACCAAAATTTCGCGTGGTAATAGATTACAGGTGCCTAAACGAAATAACTCGGCTACGACAAATAGGTCTCGAACTCGAAATAAACGACTCATGAATAATATCCTGCGTGGCATAGCTAATGAATTCTGTTGTGTCTACCTAGATGACATTATCATCTATAGTGTATCCCTAGCCAAAAACCTAGCTAGACTGGAAGAGGTATTCAAACGCCTCAAAATAGCCAACTTAAAATCCAGTCAGACAAGACAGAATTCCTAAAGACCGAATTCGCGTATTTAGGCCACCCGATTACTCCAGAAGGCGTCAAACCCAACTCATACAAGATAAAAGCCATTTGAAATTACCCCATTCCATCTACTACGACCGGAATCAAATCGTTTCTAGGCCTATCCAGGTATTACCGCAAATTTATCAAAGACTTTGCTAAGATTACGAGATCCATGACGAGTTGTCTTCGTGATGGCAGTAAAATCGATGTGAATTAGTCGTACTACAAAGAGTATTTCCTCAAATGCCAAATACTCCTGAAACTAATGAACCGTTCCTACAATACACCTCCGAAAACCTTTTAGGTTAACTTGCGATGTTAGTAACGTTGCAATTGGCTGCGTGTTGAGCCAGTTGACCAACAGTACAGACCTCCCAGTAGCGTAGGCGTAACGAATTCTTAACGACTCCAAGAGACGCTTATCTACCATCAAAAAAGAACTATTGGCAATAGTATGGGGAGTACAATATTTTCGTCTTTATCTGTTCAGAAGGAAGCTTAAAATCCTTTCCGACCACAAGCCCCTACAATGGCTCTCTTCAATCAAAGAAAAGCTCCGAATGGTTTAAGTGGCGCACCTGCTTGTCGGCTTACGACTTCGACATTGAGTATAAAACAGGCCACCTCAACACAAATGCCGATGCTCTGTCGAGAGTCGAAATCCTAAATAACTTGGAAGACGAACTAACTGACCCCACTAACCCATCCTCTCACGGGAATGATCCCACTTACGAACCCATTAGCGACAAAATTGACACGATGTTAGAAGCGTACGTGAACAAACTTAAACCTAACTCAAAAAAATTCCTGAACGAACTCGATTTAGACTCGCTTGATGTCCAACCAGACCCTGACGCCCAACCAATTGTTGCCGACTTGGATTCCGACGAAGAAACTTCAAATCCTACTAGTACATTCAAACTCAACAGGTCACGCCATCGTGGCCATCCCAACTAAAGACAACCCCATGAACACCAGCAAAAACCTAATAATAATCGAGGTTGTCCGAACCCCGAACAATCAACCAGTAACCGTCCAAAAATTGTTCAATTTTTTTAAAGCTTTTATTGCACTAATCTCTTTAAAAATATAAATCTGACTTATATCACTACAATGCACTATTCAGGACCTAAGATGCATAACTTTGTCCCTTGTCTCTCGAACATATCACATTCATTTCCTACACAAGCTTTTGTGGCTTCGAACGCTTAAGGCGTCGAGTTAGATCTTGCACATCCAAGAGCTTACAGCTTCCTCATTCACACGATCTTTTAGTCTGGCAAGATGAGCCGTTGCTTGCTTTCTGATCACCTCACCCACACTGTCAACTTGAAGTTCACGGTGGAGTGCCTCATTTCGGAAGTACCACGGCGCATCAGTGATACATCGTAGTACAGAGTTCTGGAAACGTTGAATGATCTGTCTATTGGTTGGAGCTGTGCAGTCCCACAATTGCGCTCCACACATCCAAACTGGCTTGAGTACTTTATTGTAAAGTTTGATACCAATGGTCATGATGGATTGTCGGCCAATTAGCCAATTCATCCTTCTAAGTTCCAATGCGAGCTCAGTCCTCTTCTTTTTGACATGTACCATCCACCTGAGCTTGGCGTCTAGTGTCATGCTCAGGTGTTTGGCTTCATTCTTGTAGGGAATTGACACCTTGTTGAGGAAAGTAGGGATGTAATCAATCTTCTGGTTGGTAAAATCAATGTGCACCGACATGTCCTCACTCAATTTGATTATCCATTTCGTTATCCAAAGACTGATTTTGGAGATGGACTTACAGAGTTTTGATATTGATTCATTATCGAGGTCACCAACCGCCAGGACACCAGTGTCGTCTGCAAATGTTGCTGTGGTGTTATTTTCAACTTCTGGTAAGTCGCTGGTTTATAGAAGGTACAGGAGTGGGCCCAATACACTTCCTTGCGGCACACCAGTATTTATTTTCATTGGCTCTGAGTATGCATCGTCCTGTTTGACGCAAAAGTACGGGTCTGGTAGGTAGGATTCAAGCAGCTCAGTGTTGAGGTCAAATCCATGCATACTGATAAGGTAGCATCTTCTTCAGTTTTTAATTCAGGCCTTCGGGCCAAACCTTGTTGAATGCTTGAGACACGTCCAGAAAGATGACTGAGCATAACTTCTTTTGTTCCAGCGCTTCTTTGATGATGTTGGCTATTCGGTGTATCTGGTCAATGATGAAGTGCTGCTGTCGAAAGCCAAACTGAAGCATTGGGATCAGCTTATGCTCCTAAATGAGATTTAGCAATCGTTTATTGATGAGTTTTTCAAAAAGTTTCGACACCACAGGCATCAATGAAATGGGCCTGTAAGATGTTAGCTGATAAGTTGGTTTTCCAGATTTAAGGATCATAATTACCTCGGCAATTTTCCCCAGTTGTGGAACATGGCGTTGTAAGATAGCTGCATTGATGATTAGCGTTATTTTGACAATAGCTTTTCTAGGAAGATTTTTCATTATCTGCTCATTTATGAGGTCAAATCTAGGCGTCTTCTTTGGATTAATTTCTTGCTTGATCATTTTAGCAACTTCTTTGAAATTTACAGGTGATATATGGATCAATGGTCCCTGTTCTGAGAAATTGTACAGTGGTTCCTCATTCGCTGAAGCAAGATTAGGTGTGAATATATTCACTAAGTGCTCAGCAAACACATCAGCTTTCGTCTGATTATCCCTTGCCCATTCCCCATCAGGTTTACGTATTGTTGGTACGTGGACAACTGGTCTATTGGTGTGTTTAGTTGCCTTCCAGAGTGAGTAATCAGTAAGATGATCACTGGTCAACTCGCTAAGGTACGCTCGGGTGTGTTCATCGTCGATTTCTTGCTTAATTTCTCTGAGTTCTGCTGCAGCTTTATACCACTTAGCTTTTAGGTCAGGGTCCCGCGAAGCCTGCCATTGCTTTTTAGCTTTTCGTTTATGCTTCACTGCAACAATTGTGTTGATTGTTTTGGTTGTTTGGATACAAACAATCCAAACTGAAAAATCACTTTACTTAGTTTCACCGATTTGTAATTTTGTGTTCCGTGAAATAAAACTTATAAAAAAGGTTATACGGCCCAGAATGGCGGAAGGAGGCGAAACAGTGGACAAAGTGAGTGGAATAGTTAAGTTGAATAGAAAGAACTATAAAACGTGGTTATTTAATGTGAGACTTGAACTAAAAGATAGGAAACTGTGGGAAGCTGTTTCAACGACAGACGATTTGGCTTTCGATGACATACCTGAAGAGATCAAAGACCGAGCATACAGGTTGGTGGCTAGAACGCTCACGGAAGAGATTCAGGAATCTATATTGGACATCACCTGCCCGAGAGCTTTGTGGCAAAAACTAGCTACTAGATTCCAACCGAAAACTAGACTGAGACTTTACTCTGCCAAGATGTTGAACAATGAAGACATGGAGACATACATAAATCGGGTGCAGTCATGCGCCTCGGAAATAGTAAAAGCGGGGAGCGAAAGAATACAAGACGAACAAGTATGCAACGTAATTTTAAACGGTTTGCCAGAAGAATACGAAACTACCGTAAGTATGATATGCACATTCAATGATGCGGATTACACCCCAGAAAAGGTGGAAAGTATACTTTGTGGTGAGTTCAAGCTAAAAGATATGAAACGAAAAGAAGAAGAGTAAAAAATGAACCGAACAATGTTTTATTAAGTCAAAGGGATTTCAAACCGAGAAATTTTAACAAAAAAATAGAGTGCTACATCTGTGGGAAAGAGGGTCATATGGCTAGGTTCTGTAGACAGAGAAAGAAGATTGGGGAAGAAGAAAAGACAACAAAGGATATGAAATCGATGAACGTAGTTTGTTTGAATGTTGCAAGTGCTCTTAGAGACAATGAATGGTTATTAGACAGTGGGGCTAGCTGTCATTTTCATAAAGTTCTTCAGCTGTATCATGAAAGGCTCGGACATCAGAATAAGAGGCATGTCAAGTCATTTTTAGCTAGAGAGCTTGGGGTAAATGTGAGGTTAGACAGCGAGTTGTGTGAAGCCTGCATCTATGGGAAGGCACATAAGTTGAAATTCGGGTCAAGGCCGAGAGCAAGTAAACCTGGAGAGCTAATTCTCACTGACTTGTAAGGATCCATACCTTCTTCGTTATTCACGAATAATTGAAACTTTTTACCTATCCACGAGAGCTACACAGTAGTAGAGTCACTGGGCCCATAACTCGTTGAATTTAACCTCAGAATAGGCAGAAAAGTACATCTAATCAATTAAGAAAATATTAAGAAGATATTTCGGTAGACTTTTCATGAACAACTTTTTTATTCAAACAATACGTATCTACGTAAATAACCAAACACACGAAGGGGTTGAAAATAGTTACTGGTCTCAATACATTTTTCTCCGAATCGCTCAGATTTCAAGGAATATAGGAAGTATGATGATCAACAAGTGGTATCGCTGGCATCAAGAACAAACTGTAAAATCGTAGGCGTGGGAAGAGTGGTGATCACAAGTAAGACTGTCGATGGCACCTTTAAAGTCAGCTTTGAAGAGGTTTATCATGTTCCCGAATTTAATTTCAGGCTGTTATCAATAGCTACAACAGAGAAAAAGGGTTATCGTGTCGTAATTCAGAAAGGTGTGTGTCAAGTATTTGACTCTTAAAGGAAATTGATACTCGAGGCGGCAAGAAATGATGCCAACATGTATTCATTGAGAAAATTTACAAAAGCGGTCTGTCTACTGACTCAGGAAAATAAGAAAAGCTGGCATCAACGACAAGGCACGTCAATCAGTACCTGATAAGGGATATGTATAAAAAGGAAACAGTTAGAGGGCTGGATAATGACGTCTTGAAAGAACAAGGTGTGTATGCGATGCTTGTGTCATGGCAAAAACACTCGCAAGCCTTTCCCAAAAATCAGCGGTTTGGTAACAACCAAGTTATTGGAATTGATTCATTCGGATGTGTGTTGTCTCCCAATAGAATCGAAATCGGGATTCAAATATTTCGTCTCATTCATAGATGATTTTTCCAGAAGAGCCATGGTTTACTTCATGAAGACGAAAGATGAGGTTTTGAAACATTTTAAAAGATTCAAGTGGTTGGTTGAAAACCAAACAGGAAATAATATCAAGTGTTTGAGAACTGATAATGGACGAGAGTACGTGAGCAAAGCATTCGATGAAGAACTAGAGAGATGTGGAATAACTCGTCAGCTCTCGTGCCCATACAGCCCACAGCAGAATGGGGTTGCTGAGAGATTCAATAGGTCAATGCTGGATTTGACTAGAACAATGTTAATTGCGTCACAGGCTCCAAAAAGTTTCTGGGCTGAAGCTTTGAATACAGCTTGCTATGTAAAGAACAGGTGTCCTTTGGATAATGGGAAGACTCCAGAAGAAATATGGACAGGAAACAAACCCAGCGTGAAACACATGAAACCTTTTGGTTGTAAAGCATTTGCTCATGTCCCAGCGGAGCTAAGGAAAAAGTTGGATGATAGAGCGATTGTGTGTGCATTGCTGGGGTATAGTGGGGCTGCGAAAGGGTACAGATTGTGGGATATCACGAACAGTAAGATTTTAATAAGTCGTGACGTCAAATTTGAGGAAAATGAATTCCCGTTTATGAAAGATAATAAATCAACAGAAGAGTATAGTGATCTTGAAGTGTCATCATTTATGAAGACCTTACATAATCAGAGGGAGGAAATCAATGCCATTGAGGAAGCTACGATATTGATGAACGAACAAGAGGAAGAATTGGGACATGGACAAGCAAGTCACCTTGATAGACAAGAAGACAGAAGACTACAAGGAGAAGAACATGGGCAAGATGGGGATGAAGAAGAATCTGGAGATGAAGAAACTGCAGAAGAGCAAGAAACAGAGAGCCGAGAGAGAAATCACAGGATGACGTTAAGGGACAGAAGTCAGATCAAGAAACCCGACAGATACTGCGCGAATTCAATTGAGAAAAAGGTCCCTAAAACATACAAGGAAGCCATGTCAGGAGAAGATAGTGACTTATGGGCAGTTGCGATCCAAGACGAATTGAACTCTCTTGAAACCATGAATGTTTGGGAATTGGCTGATCTGCCACCAGGTAAGGCAGCTGTAGGTTGCAAATGGGTGTTTCGAATAAAGAATTTAGCGGATGGAAGTGTTGAGAGGTACAAAGCACGGCTGGTTGCTCAAGGATTTAGTCAACGAGAAGGAATAGATTACAATGAAACATACAGTCCTGTAATTAGTTTGCCTGCTATAAGACTGATTTTGAAACTTGCAGTGAAGAACGAGTGGCTAATTCACCAGATGGACGTGAAAACTGCATATTTAAACGGAATTTTGAAAGAAGAGATATACATGAAGCTGCCAGAAGGTTTGATGGAGAATCATTCAGATGGAAGAGTGTGTAGGCTATTAAAAAGCCTGTATGGACTCAGACAGTCAGGTCGCTCTTGGTATGAAACCCTTGATTCAAAACTCGAAGAAGGCGGAATGAGAAAATGTAAAGCAGAGCAATGTATATACACCAAAAGAACGGAATCAGGTTTCGGCATCATTTTAGTTTATGTTGATGATTTAATTCTTGTTTCTTCTGATGAGCAGACTATGAAAAAGCTGAAGAACCTACTCGGCAAGTATTTTGAAATGAAGGACATGGGAGAATTGAAGTATTTATTGGAAATAGAAATCAAGAAATTTGGAAATGGCACGATTAGTTTGAATCAACATAAATACATCAAAGAAATATTAACTGAATTTGGAATGGTGGACAGCAAACCAGCTCTCACACCTTTGGACCCATACCAAGAACTGAGCAGATCACAATGCCCATCCTCCGTTGAAGAGAAGAGGGAAATGGAAAAGGTACCCTATAGAAGGCTCGTAGGGAAATTGATGTATTTATCTCAAGCAACGAGACCAGATTTATCTTTTGCAGTGTCAAAACTCGGTCAATTTTCGTCAAACCCAGGAAGGACACATTGGATAGCAGCCAAACGAGTCCTCCGATATCTAAAAGGATCATTGGAATCAGAATTTGTGATTGATGGTAAAGTAGATGACATGGTAGCATATTCAGATTCAGATTGGGCTGGGAACAAAGACGACAGGAAATCAATGTCGGGATTCGTGGTCATGATCGGTAGCACACCAATCATTTGGAAGTCCAATAAACAGACATGCATCGGATTGTCAACAATGCATGCTGAATTTGTGGCAATGGCTTCATGTGCCATGGAGGTGGTTTGGCTTGGCTACATTCTACGTGAACTGGGCTTGGACTCAAGCGGAACTCCCGAATTTTATGTGACAACCAATCTGCTATTGAATTTGCAAAGGGCAACAAAGTCAGTTCTCATTCGAGGCATATCGATATCCGGTACCACTATGTGAGGGATCTGATAAGGAGCCAAAACATAAAAGTTGAATACATCCCGACCTACGATAACTTAGCTGACATTTTTACTAAGCCCGTTTCAAGATTCAAGAACGAAAAAGTAATGGATAAAATTGGAATCAAGAAAAACAAAAACAAGGAAGAATTTGTTGATTGTTTTGGTTGTTTGGATACAAACAATCCAAACTGAAAAATCACTTTACTTAGTTTCACCGATTTGTAATTTTGTGTTCCGTGAAATAAAACTTTTAACAAATTGTTTCACATGGGTAGTTGATACCTTTAATTTTTCTCTTAATCGTTGGTGTGTTCTTTTTTTCTGCATCCTGAATAGAACAGGTAAGAAGTTCAAGTTCATAGTCTATTATTCTTCTCTCGTCTTAATGGAAATAGAGATATTAATATTTGAACTAATATCTGCTTTGGAACTTGGCCAGTTAATTTTATTATTGACGAGAGCTGGGTTATGTGCCTTTAGAATGATATGTTCACTCAACGTAATAATAAATGGTGAATGGTCGGAACTGAGATCATAGTTGTCTTCTATCAGGCTTGTTGTTTACTAGTTCTCTGAGAGGTTTCGTGTTATGAAAAAGTCCATCAGATCAGGTATTTTGTTTGGATCAGTAGGCCAATAGGTCGTCGGCTTACCGGTTGAATGAGCTTCGCAGTTGAGCTCATACATTGCTCTATTCAAAGCGTATCCTTTGGTGTTTCAAAGGCGTGATCCCCATCTGGTGTGTTTTGCGTTGAAATCGCCTCCTAACATGAAGCGCTTTTCAAGTTGGTTGAAGATGTCTTCGTAGTCTTCTTGGCTAAAGTTGTACTTTGGCGGGCTGTAAATACTGGCCACTTCCGATGAATTCAGTTGGGTCTTGATTTTGATTTCACTGATCTGAAACTTTTCAATCTCGATTTTTTTCGATTTATGATGGAAGATATTTTCTTTTACGAGTACTCCGCTACCGCCTGTTCCCTGATTACTTGGGTGCGTGGCGTGATAGCATTTGTATCCTTTCATTTTAAAGTGAAATGTGTTTCAGAAATTAGGCAGATGCCAATATTGTTAATATTTAAGGCTATCTCTAATTCCTTTGATTGCTGATTCAATCCATTGGCATTCCAACTCATAATACGTATTGCCTTTTTCATTGCGGTTTTCTTTGATGGCTAAAGCCTAATTTACTTTCAAGTGCCATAAGGCGTTTGTTCATACTTTTGATTTCGGTCAAAATCGACAAGGGTGATTGGCAAATGATCTCAAGTAAGCGTCTGCGAAGTCAACCGGAGCTCTGCAATTGTTCAAGATAGATGTTTTCACCTTTACATTTCCGAAAGGCAGTTTGCACAATGAGGAGGGTAATTTCGGATTGTTTGGTTTGGTGCATGTCTTAGTTTCATGATTTTTCCAGCACTTTACACACTTAGGTTCTTTGCAACAGAAATTCTTGGTATGTACAAATTGTTGGCAATTTTTACGTTGCACAATCAGTTTTGATAATCTGACGGTTTCAACTCTAATCTTATAAAGTTGATCGAGTTTGATGAGATTATAGATTTTGGTAATGTCTGTGTTTCGTGGAAATTCAACAAGACACATACTCAGTTTTTTTTTAAAGTTTTTCTATCCAGTTTTCTGGTTACACGAACTTTGTCTATTTTTTCTAGAGTGAATTCAAGGGATGGTCTTGTTCAATCATTTACCTTTGATCATTACTCTAAAGTTTCTATCCTGCTTATTTTCGTAGGTAGAATGTTGAATATTAGTGGCCGTCAGCAATGAAGAGAGCTTTCGAAGTTCGTCAGAGGTGTCAACATTAATTTTTGTTTGTTTGTTATTTATAATCATAACAGCTGGTTTAATCTGATTTTGTTGAGCAAGATCAACTACTTTATTAACATCCCTTGCATCTGATACATAGATAGGGTGACCTCTCCAGTCTGTTAACGACACCCATTCTGTGAACGGAGCTCATATAAATGGCTTGAATAAGGGCTGTAGCGCGATCTAGTGGATTCCCGAGTGTCCCTTAGTTACATTAAGGTATCACAGAAGTCTCTGAGAAGTTTCCTGCCGGTAGGTTTCATACAAAACAAAATAAGATTATCTCAGTGTCACATCTCCAGTCTAGGAACAAACATCACGAGGTGAGATTAAGAGTTCTTATACTTTACAATAAGATATAAGCAATTTCTTTGTATTTATTTCGATGTTTGTCGTTATATTGGGGTTTTCACATGCTTTCTTGTCATAAAAAATGCTTCAGAAACCAAAAAATATTGTGTTTTGAAGGTTTAATTGCACGTTCACACACTGGTCTGAAGGAAGAGGTGTTTTCCAATGTGTGAACGGCCGTTCACAAACTGAAAAACACGCCGATGTGCATATGCTCACAGGTTAGGTGTTTTTCTAGTATAATAATATTCTGCCTTTCAATTTGTCTTAGAACCCGTGATAAAAGGCGACTTTTTCCAGTTTGTGAACGCCAAAATGGGATGGAAAATCGTACCGTACACACATTGAAGTCTCAGTCGGTACCCAGTCTGTGAACGGTTCGTCATCATTCATTATATTTCGTCTACCCATGCTAAAATAAATGTCTAAAAGGTAAATATAATTTACCTAGGCACCAAATAATTCTTACGAGGCAACAGACTGCTTAAATTTCATGTCACCACAAAGTTATTGAAATCCTGGCTTACCTACTATTTACAGATGCCAGGGAAAAGAAAATCAGTTGAAGAGGAAGATGAAAGAGGAGAGCAGCGTGTAAGAACCAAAAGGCAAAAAGGTAAGCAACCTACAGTCAATTACTCAGTCGATGAACTACGTGAAGCTCTACAGCTTATTAACGAATGAACAATCACCTTCGGCCAAGCATCTCGAACTTTTGGCATAGCTAAAAGCACATTACATTCGAAATTAAATGGGGCACGTCCTATTGAAACGAGAATGGGGCCTGGGGCATACTTGACTGATGAGGAGGAGGCTGAAGTTGCAAGGTGGAATGTAAATAAAGCTAAGTTGGGGTTCCCTCTATCTAAAGAAGATGTCAAAGATTCAATACAAAGGGTTCTACAAGAGTGCCCTCGGGAAACCCCTTTTGTAAATCAAAGGCCAGGAAACAAATGGATGTCCTTGTTTCTTAAAAGGCATCCAGAAATCCACCAACAAAATGCAGAGGCTGTTTCAAAAGCTCGAGCTGCTGTATCGAATGAAAGCATACAAGGATGGTTTAAATTGCTATACCAGCTTCTGGAAAATAAAGCTTGTGAGGACATTTTTGAAGACGGTGCAAGAGTTCTCAACTGTGATGAGACTGAATGCCTCACATGTCCCAAAACAGGGAAACGTTTGGGACCAAAGGGGTACAGTAATTTATATGAAATAAACAGTGGAAAGGAAAAAGAATCCATTACAGTTCTTTGTACCTTTAAAGTCAAAGGCAATGTTTTGCCTCCCATGGTGTTTATCCATTCAAACGAACCCCTATAACTGTGATGAAGACTTTACCAGAGAACTGGTGTATAGGGAAATCTGATTCGGGCTGGATGGTGTCCGCTGTCTTTTATGAGTATGTGACTAAAGTTCTCTTCACATATTTGAAGGACAATAACGTGAAGTTCCCAGTTTTATTTTATTCTTGGATGGGCACAAAAGCCATCTTAGTCTACAGCTGTCACATTTTTCTGCAGAAAAACAAATATTTATATACTGTCTTCCCCCTAACGCCACCCACATCATGCAACCTTGTGATGTGAGTATATTTCGCCCTCTAAAAAATGCCTGGAGGAAAGTTGTAAGAAATATTCAAGACAAAAGGAATTGTCAATAAACAAGAATAACTTCGCGCCTCTATTTAAAATAGCTTTTGACGCAGTTTCGAAGGAATCGATAAAAAATGGGTTCAGAGCATGTGGACTGTTCCCACTTGATGAAAAAGCCATTGACTACAGCAAATGCATTTCTGTGAGACGTGCAGAAGTAGAAGAGGAAACTGGATCTGTCGCAAAGGAAAATGAGGAAGGACCCTCCCTTGGAGACTTGTCAGCCACCCAGAGAGTGATCGAATACTATATGAAAGAAAATGAGCGAGAAGAGTTCCTGGCACACCTGAATGACAAAACATGCCCTGATGATGCGGACAAGAAATCACTATTCTTCTTGTGGAAAAAATGTGTACCAGCATCACATCCGTTCAACTCCTCCCCTGAAGCTAAGACTACCTGCGCAGTGGAAAACATTCCTCCTAGTTTCCAGAATCCCATTCCTGGTCCGAATTTGTGTAGTGCTAATAAGCCAGAAAAATCTAATTTATCACCTGAACTCCTAGATGTATTGAGCTTGCCAGTGGACTTCCCTGATGATTGGATCCTCAATCTTGATCCTGATTCGAAGGTTGTAACGGAAATTGATCAAATCAATGCTGACTCAACCAATGTAGCATGTGAACTTGTGATATCAAGCGTCAAAGAAGAAATGATCAACAGAAACGAACTTAACAACAACGTGGAAATGCCGGTTATTAATAATTCAAATGATGATGTTGAAGGGGTCACCAATATTCCTGTTATCGATACAACAAAAAATACTGCCCTAGAACCTTATGGGGCTTCAGCACATGTTGTTGACTGTTCTGCTCCCATACAAGGTAAAACACTTGTGGCTTCTACGAGCTGGGAAGAACAAACAGACAAATTGAAGAGTATTTGGGCCAAAGAGTTGAAGTTACCTGACTCAGGAAAAGAAATAACTATGAAGAAAAAAACAGGAGCAGTCACCAAGCAGTATTGTATTACTGAGTCTGATTGGCGAGGAGAGCAAGAGCAAAAAGAGAAAGTCAAAGAGGAGAAAGAAAAGGCCAAATCAGAAAAGGCTAAACAAAAGGAAGAGAAGAAATCTGAACAAGAAAAAATGAAAGCAAGAAAACTGGAATCAAAATCCAAGAAGAAGACAGAAAAATCTAAACAGAAGAAAGAAACTTCCAAAAATGAGAAAACCTGCAGAGCAAGAAGCAAGACACTCCCAATACACCAAAACAACTCCAGCAGTACAGCAGCAAGCACTCAAGAAGCAATACAAGACACAGTCAGGTGTCCTTCTTGTGATGTGATATATGAATCTCCACCAGAGGAAGATTGGATCAAGTGCAACTCCTGTAATTCTTGGTGGCACGAAGACTGCACTATGTACCTTGGAACAGGAGAATTTATATGTGATAACTGCGAAGCACAGTTAGACTAAGTACTACTAATGTTGATACAGTAATTCTGTAACTAATTTCTGAAATTCTGTTACCTATTCCAACGGAATGTGATTTTTTACTAGATAGGTAGTCTTTAACTATGTGATTTTAGCAGGGTAAGTTTTAGTGGGCTAAGTTGATGACTATAATTTAGTGATATTGAATATCATGTTACCAAGTGTCTATTGTAAGTAACTACAACCCTTTCTCGTTTGAACAAGTCTATTGTTTCTAGTTAGGCTGTGATTTCGAAGACTGATTGCATTGCCTTGCTGCTTAAGTTATTATCAAGTACCTACCTTTCTAAGCTGATTTGGTCTATATTTACCTACTATATCTATTATATTGATGTATGTATCTACCGATATTAAAGTTCCTGTTTTTGAGTTCCTTATCGAATTTGAAATGCCTAATGATTTTCCTCCCACATATAACTCTGAGTCCCATATACCTAGATACCTATTAATTACTAATGCCTGAGAGCCCTCAGAATTTTAGGGCATAGAAGTTTTTCAAATCGAAATGTTTTTTAGCCCGTTTGCCTTAAAAATTTGCCTAGAAAACCAGGAAAAGTGAATGAAATATGATAAACACAATTATTTAGTTAAATAGTGGTTAGCGTTCACAGACTGGGAGCTAGTCGTTCACAATTGGGAAATTTTTCATTCACAAACTGGCAAACGGCTTTTTTCCACATTTGTCTTTTGCATTATATCTGTAAGCAATGAATCATAATTTTCCTATATAATTTCAATTCTTGAATAGATTTTGAGGTACTTGGGACCGGAAAAGGGGGAAAAGATTGAATATGAGCTTTGGAATGAATTAATGAAGTTGAAACTTCTTCTCCTTAATCCTTAATCGTTCACACACTGGATAAGTCACCAGGCGGTGGCTTTTTATTAGCCCAGCTATTGACGTTAGGGGGGTAATTTGACCAGCTTTACTTGGAGTTTTGACACTTTTTTCAATCGGAATTTTTCCTTGTCTTTTTCTTTTTCCTGGTTGTACAGCGATGAAATCGTCTTCATTATCATGCTTCACTTCCTCATTTTTAAGTTGATCAATTTCCGCCGTGGGGCGAGCAATTTGTTCATCACTTCGTTTTTCCCACTCAGTGAGTTTCTTTCTTTCAATGGTTACAACGCATTTGGAATGTTATAAATAACCACACAAGGATGTTATTGTTTTGATCAACTCATGGACTGGGTTTTGAAGGTTTGGAGACTGGAAAGCAGGAAGTTTATTCAACTCAGCTCGTGCTTGCGCAACAGTCTCTGCTGTTTCTTTCAAAATCTAGTCCACAGTCACGCTGGAAACGCCGCCAGTATCCGATGGGTTCATTATTTAATGAACATTATGAGCGCGACAACACTTTAACTCGAGCGCGTTGTTTCCTCTTCGAGGTCTCGGGGCCAGCTGAAAAAAACCTGGAAGACGAACTAACTGACCCAACTAACCCATCCTCTCACGGGAACGATCCCACTTACGAACCCATTAGCGACGAAATAGACACGGCGTTAGAAGCGTACGTGAACGAACTTACACCTAACTCGAAAAAATTCCTGGACGAACTCGATTTAGACTCGCTCGCTGTTCAACCAGACCCTGACGCCCGATAAACTGTTGCCGACTTGGATTCCGACGACGAAACTTCTAATCCTACTAGTACATTCAAACTCAACAGGTCACGTCATCGTGGCCATCCCAACTAAAGACAACCCCATGAACACCAGCAAAAACCTAATAATAATTGAGGTTGTCCGAAACCCGAACAATCAACCAGTAACCGTCCAAAAATTGTTTGGTGACAAAAACAGAATGATCCTCCAACTCTCAAAAAATAATTTAGAAAAGGAAGTTATAAAATTCGTTAAATAATACGTCCAACCGAAAATCAAATATGAAGGCTACTTTACTGAAAACATCTACCCCGAATTCGTGACAATCATGACCAAAAATTATACGTTTTCTGAAATCACTATGACAAAATATTCTAAAATGCTAAAAGACATCTCTGACGAAGACGAGAGAATAACCATAATAAATTAGGAAACATCATGAAGGCCATTATCGATCACTGAGGGATCGACAAATGTCACCTCCGACTTAAAAGAGATTTCTATTGGTCTAATATCAGGGGAACCATACGAAAGGTTATTAACAACTGAGAAACCTTTGTAAGGTGTAAGTACGAGTACAATCGCCTAAAAGTCAAGTACAACCTGACCCTCACGGCTTCTTGCCCACTAGAGACCATCCATATTGATACAGTAACCCTGGATGGTTCCAAATTCCTGACGCTCGTGGATTCATTTTCACGGTATGCTCAAGCGTTTCCCCAAAAATCAGCAAATGCCACTGATGTCATTGACGCCCTCCTACAATACATCAAACACCATGACTGTTGAATACCATGTGATCCGGTCGTTATAATTATAATGTTTGTGTGTATCTAATAAAAAGTTCAGTCCTAGTGAAGTAGTCGTACAAGTGTTTCTTTCCTAGTGTAGTTGGAATATTAAATGGCGCAGCTTCGGTGAAAACCTATGATGAAGAATGACAAAGAAAACGAAGATGAAAACAAGGACTGAAGAGATGTTGGATGAGCGTTTGGCGTCAGTTGAAGCAGCGATAGATGCATTTTGAAGTCAATTGAAACATTGACTCAAGCAGTTGTAACAGCCACAGCAAGTCAACATCACACTCTTTCGGACTCATTATTAAACAAGCCTCAATCATCATGTATGCGGTTCGATCAGCTTCGGGACGGGATATACCAGATGGTTCAACATCTATTAAAATCAAGGAAGGTATGAAGAATGATGAAAAACTTGATGAATCCTACTCATTTGCTCAATTTCAAGATTGGAGAAGGAAATATTAGAATTACATGGTAACACAAGGTGCCCACAGAGCTCCAACCAAGCAAAATAGTGCTTTTCTTAATTCATTTTTGGGTCAAGAAATGTCGGATCTACTGCGACTTGTCTTAAATGTCCCAACTGATTGTAATTATGAGACAGTACTTGATGAACTATATGAGTACTACCGCAAGAAAGAGAATGGAAGGATCAGGAGGAACCAGTTCATGAATCGCAAACAAGAAGAGGGAGAAAACTTTTTGTCATACTACCGAGAAAAGAAAAAGCTGTTTCATATCTCTGATCCGAGCAGTGACGGATTAATAGAATTTCGTGGGTGGCGGCGGTACCCCCCCCCCCCCCCCCCCCCCGAGAAATTTTTTGAAAAAAGACCTTGAAAAACTAGAAGTTTTAGAGGTTATAGAAACACACTTTATATCAGGCTAGTAAAAATTAACATAGGTAATTTTTATTTGCACAAATTTTAGCTTGGTTAAGAAAACATCCATGTACCTACAGACAAAAAATAAAAAGATTATAGGTAAGTAATTTTTTTGGCAAAATTATATCGAAAAAGGCAGGGAATGAAACATAAAACGTTGGAGAACTTCAGTCCTCGTGATGTAATATTATTTATAAATTATACATTTATTTTGTAAACACAGGATTGAATAATAATACACTCTTTATTTTTTCAATTTACTTTAGAAGTAAACAACCATTTAATAAACACTCACGATGAAATTAAATGAACAAAGTACATTTTTCATTAAAGATGAAAATACAAATAAAATATTACCTTGTTAAACTTTTTTGTCTATTACTGGTAAATGTGAAACAGTGAATAATTCTATTCAATCGAAAAACACTGGTTGCGATCAGTTAAGAAAACACGATTCGTTTCTTTCTTCTTCAAAACAGTAGGTAGGTTGATTTGTAATATGGCTATTGATTATGTATTGTTACCGTTACCAAAAGCGATAAACGAGAGACAAATACTGTAGGTTCCTGACGTAAACTGATGAACACAAACCCTATTAACTAAAATTGTATTCCATGCCTGCTGCCTAATGTTTTTTAAAGAAGAAAGATGTTATCTTCCATGCTCGTTTCTTGACGGAGCTAAACTCAAACACTAAAAAAAAACTTTAGTTCGCATTTAACATGAAGTTTGGTTTCTACTGCTCTTCTACTCACAAAAGGGCGACGATGGACGACAGCACGACACGGACGCAACACCACTGTTGCCAACCTGCTTTGATGAGTTTTCCCTCAAGCACCTCTGGAAATCTTAGAGTTTACTCTACTTAGTTTATTCTGACAATACCCACGTATATCTCCGATTGATACCCCGTGGCACCTACCTACGCAGTTTGTAGGCCTACTAAAATTCAAACGAAAAAATTAGTAGATTGGCCGTTAGAGACCAGTAAACAGGCCTTCATCTATACTCTTATTTTTGTTAACCTACAAGCGCGACGGCGTGATTCTATTCTGACGTTCCCTCGCAAGAATGTTTTTCCTTCGGCCTCTCGGGGGGGGGGGGGGGGGGGGGGGCGACCGCCCCCACTGCCCCCCCTTTAATGCGTCCCTGGATCCGGGTCCCCAATGCTATGAGCAATGTACCTCAGATAGTATTATAGAAGGCTTCAGGGATGAAAGGGTTAGACCAAAGTGCAGAGTGCTATATCGTTTATCAGATATAGTGAATATAATCGTACGTGAGGCGTAAAAGATGACCTCCAGAGAAGAAGAAAAAAATTCACAGACGACATCGAGACTCTCTAAAACACAAAAAAAATGTCCTCGTTGCAATAATCAGTGGGAGAGTCCAACCGAAGGCAATGTATGCAGCACTTGTAAAATACGTGGACATTTTACCAAATGTTGTCGTTCGAAGAAATCGGTAAACTCCATCATGGGATCGGACGAGGATAGAAAAAATTAAGAAAATGTAAAAATCAGCTATATGGGGATAAACGGTGTAATGAAGAAAACATAAATAAGCCTATTTATGCGCCCACAAACTCCTTCAGAAGAAGAAATAGAAAAAGTGAAGACCGTGATAATGAAAGAATATGAAGACGTATTTGATACGATACCATTGAGGATAATGAAGGGAAAAAAGTCCATATCGATCTGAAAGATGATGCGGTCCCTTTCGCCATAACATGCCCCCTTAAAGTGCCTTTTGCATGAAGAGACAAAGTGTTGAAATATCAGCTTCTCCAAGTTATGGTTTCAACATATGGCCTAGTCTCCAGCTAGAGTTTAATCCATTCGGCTTTGCCTTCGATAATGGTTGATTACATTTCCGGTAAATAACTCGGAAATGCTTTATAGGCATACTAATATATTTTATTATGTCAATTAATAATATTTATATATTCCGCAGATTAGTTGATCTACCTTCAGAGTCGGATACTGCAACGCATCTCCACATCTGCAACATCTGGAAGATCAGGTGATTTTTAAACTCTTTCTATTAACTTCGATTCTCTTCTTGCTTTCTTTCTTGAGACAAAATTTCAGATCGATTTTTAACCCACTTCCCGATATCCAATCGATCTGAAATTTGGCACACGAGTTCAAGCTGGCGTACATTTTAATCTATCAAATTTTCGCGAAGAAAAAGTTAGTTATACTATAAATTTTCGAAAATTTAAAATTTAATATGGGACTAACAAGTGTTGTGTATTGTAGGGAGGAGGAGTGAGGGAAGAAGAGGATGAGGAGGAGGAGGAGGAGGAGGGAGGGAGGAGGAGGAGGGAGGAGGAGTGAGGGAGGAGGAGGAGGGAGGAGGATGAAGAGGAGGGAGGAGAAGGATTCTATTGAACGTCTGCATAAAATGACAACGAATCCCGGGTCAATAAAATATTAAATGATTTTCCTTGTCAATTTAAGTTATTATCAATGTGATTTTGAAACAATGTGATTTTGTTTCAATTTACTGTTGCCAAGAAACTACCAAATATTGAAACAACAATAAAATTAACTGAGAACATGAGAAAAAGAAAGAGTTACACTAAAAACTTGTTTTTATGGGTTCCTTTTTTTAATTATTAACTCTTTCTTTTAACTTCGATTATCTTCTTGAGACAAAATTTCAGATCGATTTTTAACCCACTTTCCGATATCCAATCGATCTGAAATTTTGCACACGAGTTCATGCTGGCGTACATTTTAATTTATCAAATTTTCGCGAGGAAAAAGTTAGTTATACTATAAATTTTCGAAAATTTGAAATTTAATATGGGAAACCTTACAAGTGTTGTGTATTGTAGGGAGGAGGAGTGAGGGAGGAGGAGGAGGAGGAGGAGGAGGGAGTAGGTGGAGGGAGGAGGAGGAGGAGGTGGAGGAGGAGTGGGGGAGGAGGAGGAGGAGGAGGAGGGAGGAGGAGGAGGGAGGAGAAGGAGGGAGGAGAAGGATACTATTGAACGTCTGCATAAAATGACAACGAATCCCGGGTCAATAAAATATTAAATGATTTTCCTTGTCAATTTAATTTAAGTTATTATCAATGTGATTTTGAAACAATGTGATTTTGTTTCAATTTACTGTTGCCAAGAAACTACCAAATATTGAAACAACAATAAAATTAACCGAGAACATGAGAAAAAGAAAGAGTTACACTAAAAACTTGTTTTTATGGGTTCCTTTTTTATGTCTTCACTTGTCAAGGACTCACTTCTTTACTTCGTCTCTTACTACGCTCAGGATCTTCTCTGAATCAAGTTTGAAATGTTCTAATAGTATAATGTAATAATAGAAATTTAAATAGAATTCGGGAGACTGAAATGAACGTTATCGTAATCGCGTTATCACTACTTTATTCTTCTTCTTGAGGTTCCATGATATTTGTCTTTGATACATGACAATCCTCCCAGCATATTAAAAGAATTTAAATTTTCAAATTAATCAAAAGTAATATTCACATATTGTTCCAGTATTAATCAGTCTTATATGGTGTTCACTAATTTACTTTGAGCACACATCCTATGAACAATTGAATACAATGAAATTAGGTACACTTAGTAGATTTAGTACATGTAACATAAATTCGATTCAATATTTTTAATGCCACTTTCACTTTTAGGACGATGGTGAAAATATTTTCCGTGGTTTTCTTTGCCGAAGTGGGTAACGCCTCTCCTGAGTTGGTGCCAAAGGACTTGTTGTTGGCTGGTTTGGTCTGGATGATTTCGGCGATGTCCAGCGATTGGAGGTTCTGGCAACTGTCTGCTCTTCACTTTCACTGGGTCTATTTGGCCCAGGAGGGGTTGACACTCTGCCGCTAGCTCTACCCCCAGGCGGCACTGGATTGGCCGGGGGGCTCAATGTTTCAATGATTCGTACCCGTCGACCACTTTTGTCTCGAGGTACTGGTGGGTTGGCCGGGGAGGACGCCAGTTTCAGTTGATCCAGGTGGCGTTTATAACGGCGACCATTGCTCTCCACCTCATAGTGCATGTCTCCTAATTTGGTGACAACTATCCCGGTCTCCCATGATTCAGAGTTATTTTTGTATGCTCGAATCATAACATAATCACCAATAGCAAAGGACCTGAAATTTGGGGTATAATTTGTCAGGGCCCTTTCGTCCGTGCTTCTTTTGAAATCTGGCTTCACTAGGTCGATCCGTGTTTTGATTATCCTTCCTAAGAAGAGAACAGAAGGTGGCTTCCCGGTCGTGCTATGCGGTGCTCTGTGGTACTGCTGTAGGAATGAATTGATATGGTGTTGAAGAGTGTTCGTGGTTGATCCAGAAGTTGAGAGAGCTTTCTTCAATGTCTGTATGCATCGCTCGGCTTGTCCATTTGTAGAAGGGTGATAAGCTGCTGAAGTTTTGTGGAATCGTACACCATGACTTTTAAGGAAATGCTTGAAATGTTCGGAAACGAATTGTGGGCCATTGTCTGACACTACAACAGTGGGGACACCAAACTGTGCGAACGCTGCTTCTAGCATGTTGCTTGTTGCTTCAGCTGTTGTTGTGTTGGTGATATTGACTATCATCCACTTGGAATATGCGTCGACAATAACAAATAGGTATTTATTTAAAAATGGCCCCGCATAGTCCACATGTATCCTTTCCCACGGACCATTAGGGTACTCCCAATGGTGGGTGCGGAATTTGGGTGGTAAGTTTGAATTTTTCAAACAAGCATTGCATGATTTTGCTATTTTCTCTATGTCTTCATCAATTGATGGCCAGTAGAGCAAAGATCTAGCAAGACCCTTCATTTTGACGATCCCAATATGCGCTGTGTGCAATTCTTCAAGCATCAACGGTCGAAATTTTGGTGGTATAACCACTCTATGTCCTAGCATTAGACAATCTTCATTGAACGTGTAGTTTGCTTCAGTACCCTTATTGCCAACTGCTGAAAGATCTTTTCCTTCACGGAGTGCAGCTAGTATTTCGGCTAAATGGGGGTCGTTGAGAGTTTCTTTGGCTATCATTTGGGATGTAAGCGGCATCTGGTGGACTTGCATTTGAAAGAATTCATCAAAATCATCTCCCCCTGTACCGTGTTCATAGGTAAGTGAATTAAGGGAGGTTTCTTTATCGCAATTCAGATGAGGTGCCCTTGAGAGGAAGTCTGCATTGCAATTTTGTGAACTGGGCTTATACTTGACTTCGTAATTGAAATTTGCCAGATAAGCTGCGTAATTGGCACATCTCGACAACGTAAAGATCGGCAGGCTGGCTTTTGGAGCAAAAATATGTGACACTGGCTTATTATCAGTCACAAGAGTGAATTTCCTTGCATATACATAGTGGAAAAATCTTTTCACGCCCCAAACAATCGCCAGTGCTTCTCGGTCAATTTGGGCATATCGTCTTTCAGTGGACGTAAGGGCTTTGCTGGCAAATGAAATTGGCCTTTCTGACCCGTCCGGCATTATGTGGGACAAGACAGCCCCAACCCCAACAGGACTGGCATCGGTGGCAAGAACTAAGGGCAACTTAGGGTCATATGGCATCAGCACCCTGTCTGATGCTAGCTCCCTCTTCAGGAAATTGTAGGATCGCTTAGCATCATCCCTCCATACAAATTTAGGTGCAGTTAACATTTCCCGGAGCGGCGCTGTGACTGTGGAAAGATTGGGGATGAAAGCATGGTAATAATTTACTCGACCAAGGAAAGTACGGAGCTCGGCTGCATTTTTCGGAATCAATGTATTCAGGATTGCATCTACATTTTTATTCATTGGGTGAATTCCAGCTGAATCGATGGTATGTCCCAGGAAGTCAATTCGATCCAAAAGGAAAGCACACTTTGATCTCCTCAGTTTAAGTCCTACTTGGCTGAGTCTCTCAAATACTTTCTCCAATGCTACCATCATCTGCTGCTCTGAATCTGAAAAGATGATAATGTCATCAAAAAAATTAAGAGTACAATCTAAATTTTGCAAGATTGACTCCATTTTGCGTGCCCACAGTGCTGGTATATTTACTACACCGTATTGAGCACGTGTTGGTTGCACTAATCCATGAGTGGGGGTATTCAATGTCATAGCTTGACAAAAGCATTGTGTGCATGGTAGGCTCATGTAGGCGTCCGTTATGTCTAGCCTAGAGAATTTTGTGGCTCCCTTAAGTTTATGGAATATTTCATCCACTCTTGGAATGGGGTACTCATCCACTACTAATTGTGGATTAAGTGTGGCTTTGTAATCACCTGTTAACCTCATTTTACTGCCTTTAATAACAACATGTACAGGAGAAGCCCATTCCGAAGAAGATACCAGACGGTAATTCCCCGACGCGATTTTTTTTTCAATTTCTGCAGCAAAAGCGTTGCGGAGTGCAAATGGAATTTTTCTGGCATGAGAGAACTTAGGCTGGTACCCTTCACGAAAAGTGCAATCGGCTGGGGGACCAACAAGGGTACCTGCTACTTCACTGAATAGCTGATCATATTTCAATAATAATGAATTTAATTTAGAGCTAGTTTTGGGTTGTACAGATGAATTTTGTATAGGAGGAATCTGAGCAGCTGACTCTGAGATCTTAAAGAATTCTTCAAACGAAAGTAAGTCCGCAAATTCGGCAATCCATTCACGGCCAAATATGCTGTCTGTTTTTATGGCGGTAGGGTAGAGGCACCAGTAGTAGCCACCCTTAAGCAGCCCAGTTTCGGTATTTACATCGTAATTTCTTCATTTCTCCGTTCTTTCTTCTAATCCCGTGTTTTTCCTCTCCCCCAATGTCTGCTCTATCGAATGGCTATTTTTAAAAATCGAATGCGTTGATTAGTTTTACGAAAATCGAAGAAAAGGAAACCAAGATCTGTCGCTTGTAGTAGCCACCAAAATCGTTAGTAGTAGCCACTGTAAGGGACCAGTGGTTGCCACCCCCTGGCTACTACTGGAAATACTCATTTTTCAGGAAAACTAATTATATCACTGTGATACTGATGAACATCCAGCTTATTTTTATGTTGAATATGAAAAAACACGAAAACTCAGTAGTGGCCACGTCATGGCTACTATAGAAATTTGCTAGGTTTTCAAGAACTGGTAGTAGCCACCAAAATCTTTATTAGTAGCCACTGTTAGGGACCAGCAGTAGCCACCTCCTGGCTACTACTGGAACCTCTCGTTTTTCAGAAAAACTAATTACATCACTGTGATCCTGATGAAAATCTAGCTTATTTTCATGTTTATTGTGGAAAAAAAAAAAAAAAAAAACACGAAAACTCAGTAGTGGCCACATCATGGCTACTACAGAAATTTGCTAGGTTTTCAAGAACTGGTAGTAGCCACCCCACAAATATGACCCTAATTGTCTAAAATCCTACGTGAAACAACTTGAAATACATCAAGAAATCACCAAAGAACGTGAATAAAACGAAACTATCTCAAAAAGTGAAATATTGAGGTAAACAAGGACTACGTCCTTAAACAAAACCGTTGGTGAGGAGCTCATCTGATCAACTGGCAGTCCATCTGGGTTATAAGGCGTGTTGTTAATCACACTGGATCCTTGATTATGGCGAGAACGGTTGGAATGCGCAGCTGAAATCTCCTGCTTAAAATGGTGCTAATGTCAAATATCTTGATGGTGCCAAATCCTTATTTTTCAAATCTAAAGTTCATGGGTGGCTACTACTGGCAGGGGTGGCTACTATCGGTCCCTCCACCCTAACGTACAAATTTAACGTTCTTGTCCGACCACGAAATGTCACATCCACCGGGAGGTAGCCTAAGCACTGAAATTTGTCCTTTGTGTAGCTGACAAAGGATCGAGAGGACGGCAATAGTTCAAAGTTTGGAATTATTTCTCCAAGTGTGGTCTTACTGATCATCGAGCAAACACCTCCCGTGTCCAACTCCATATTAAGTGGTTTTTTGTTGATCGTAACAGAAATTATGGCTGGTGGGGGGCGCTTAGTTACTATCACTTCACCTACATGATTGCAGTGTTCATCTATCGGGAAGAACGTGACAGCTCCAGAGAATGTATTTTGCCTTGTATTAGCATCCTCATCTGTCACTTGGCGTGTAGAATTATTATCATTTGCCAGGGTAAAACTACGGCAAACATTAGGACTGTGCCCCTTTCGTTTGCATTTGGGACAAATCGATCGTCTGAACGGACAATCCCTCCTCCAATGACATTCCCCACACCCATAGCATTCCGATGGTTTAGATGAACTGCGATTGTTGGATACGCTACGATTTCGGGATTTGAATTTACGGGAACGGGAGCGAGAATTAGACCTTCCACGTTCACGGGGTTTGCTTGAGTGAGCGAATTTGTGTATATTTTCAGCAGTTTTGCATTTTATTTCTGATGAAGCTTGTTTGGTTGCTTCTAACTCCTCAGCATTCTTCAATGCATCCGCAAATGTATCTGGCTTTTTCATAACAATCGTGTCACGAATACAATCGTCCTTGACGCCATGAATAAACTGAACTACTAGTATTCACTAGTCAAGGAAGTTACCAAATTCACAATCCCGCGCACCAACTTTTAGTTTTCTAGCATATTCACTTACCGAGTCTGTGGGCTGTTTTATTATCTTCCGAAACTTTATTGCTTCACTGTATTTATTTGTTTTGTCTTTGTAATACTTCGTAAGGAGTTCAACAATGTCGGTAAATTTTTTTTTATCAGATGTATCAGGGTATAACGAATCGCGAAGCACATTATTAAGTTCCGCCCCCATATGTACTCGTAAGTAGCCACCCCACTTTGTCGCAGGAATTTGGCAAAGTTGTAATTGTATTTTGAAACGGTCGAAATAAGACGCTACCGTTTCTTCTCCGCCGGATTTGTATTCTTCGAACGTGAAATGAGAGGTCGATTGTTGTGATTCCTGTTGCTGTTGAGCTTGTACTCTGGCTAGCTGTGTAACGATTGTTGTAAGCTGAGCCAACTGCGCTGCGAGGTCCGCTTGGGCCATCGTACTTAAATACGTCGAAAACGAACACAGTTACTTCACTCGCGATGAATTAAATGCGTGAAAAACTTAAAAACGCAACCGATTTTCCTTCGTCGCCAATGAAATGTTCTAATAGTATAATGTAATAATAGAAATTTAAATAGAATTCGGGAGACTGAAATGAACGTTATCGTAATCGCGTTATCACTACTTTATTCTTCTTCTTGAGGTTCCATGATATTTGTCTTTGATACATGACAAAGTTCATCGACTTTTTCTGTTCGCCACATACTTTCAAGTTAATTTACGTTCAGTTGTTTGTTCAAGTTTTCGACATAAACCTCCTACAGAGCAAGGTATGCGTTTACTTTATTACTAACATTAACTTCCCTGTTGCTATACGAATGTTACCTCAAACTACACGCTCCATTATTGAAACTACTACATCCGGGCACAAAGTGAAACAGGAACATGATGACCTAGTCAACAAAAATATCATCAGGCCTGCACCTCAAGAAGCTAACGATTTCGTCTGCCCCTTGGTAGTAGTACCTAAATCGAATGGCAATATTCGGGTATTTGTCGACTATACTAAGTTGAACGAACATGTGAAACGCCCAGTGCACCCATTTAAGACTCCATGGGAAGTGGTATCGGATATGGATAATGGAAATAATTTTGTATCGTCCATGAATGCAGCGTCAGGGTACTTCCAGTTAGAGCTCGACGATCAAAGCCAAAAACGCACAACGTTTTTCACTCCGTGGGGCCGCTATCACTTTCTTCGGACTCCAATGGGGTTGGTGAGTTCAGGGAATGAATTTTGTAGAAGGGGTGATGAAGCATTAAGAGGGATCAGCAACATACAGAAAGTCGTCGTCGACATTTTGGTGTATGATAGGGATTTTCAAACACACTGCTCTCGTATCAGACAGATTTTGGACAAGTGCAGAGCTTCAGCTATTACTCTCAACAAAGATAAATTTATATTTGCTAAGCCAGAGATAGCCTATGTCGGCTATATTGTGGGAAAGTCAGGCATAAAGGTAGATTCAAAGAAGCTCGAAGCAATAACCAAATTTCACACTCCAGGGAACTTGACAGAGTTGAGATCATTCCTGGGCATGGTCAATCATTTTGGTAACTTTTCTCCCAATATTAGCGCAGTAGCACAACCGCTAAGAGAACTTTTGAGCGTTGAAAATGTGTTCGTTTGGGAATCAATACACAATAGAGCATTTGAAGAAGTCAAAAAGATGTTAACTGAGCCCCCAGTTTTAACTCATTTCGAGTTATCGTGAAAAACGGCTTTCCATGTTGTGCTGCTCGAGCAAATGGCCTTGGGTATGTTTTGTTACAATAACACGACGGAGTTTGGAAACTCATTCAATGCGGTTCACGTTTCATCTCAGACATAGAAAAAAGATATGCAATGATCGAAATAGAACTACTAGCGATAGAACTACTACTAGTGTGGGCGGTTCTGAAATGTGAAATTTATCTACAAGGCCTCCCAACATTCTCTATAATTTGTGATCATAAACCCGATATACCAATACTGAACAGCCAAACCCTGAATGAAATTCAAAACCCTCGATTAAACGACTCAAAGAAAAATTATCAGGCTTCAATTTCATCACAGAATGGAAAGTGGGGAAATCCCACTTGATTCCTGACAGATTGTCACGGGCACCAGCAGATGAACCAGAAAAGAGTGATACGTTGGCTGAGGAAAGGGGTACGTCCACTAACAGCCCTTTAGCACGTCTGATTTACCTATTGAGCCAAGGGGATGAAAATCTGAATCCTCCACTCTCAGACCTATCTCTTTCAAATATCCAGGAGTTGGCAAGAAGTGATGATGAGTACCAAGCTCTTAAGAAGATAATAGAAGAATGCTTTCTATCTTCTAAAAGGGATATTCCTGATGAATGCCAGCCTTACTGGAAAGTAAGAACCATTGATGGTTCCCTCATCTTGAAAGGGTGCCAAGGAATCGAAAGACCAAAAGACGAGCTCGACAAACAGTCTACTGGAGAGCAATAACAAGCGATATAAGAAACACTGTGGAGGCCTGCGGTTTATGTCAAGAAAATCGACAATCTCTTCAAAAATAATCCATGATATTATACGATCCCATTCCAGATCGACCTTTCGTTGACGTGTCAATGGATCTGTTTTCAGTGATTGGAAAAAATTTCATGGTTTATGTGGACCGGTTGTCTGGGTGGCCAGTTGTGTGTCAGTTTGGATCACGATGTCCGGACAGTCGAACTCTGATCACACGTCTCAGAAGAATATTTGCTGATACAGGTATAGTTCGCCTTTAAAAAATTCTTGAAGCAGTGGAAAGTTACAATGTCACCTTCTTCACCCTATTTCCCTCAGAGCAATGGACATGCAGAGGCTGGAGTCAAAACGATGAAGGCCTCAATTGTGAAGAGTATGAGAGGAGGAAGTTTAGACGAAGAAGATTTCAACGCTGGACTGCTGGAACTCCGAAATACACCGACAGCGGATGGTCGATAGCCTTTTCAAGTATTGTATGGCCCTCCTCTTCGATCCTTAGTGCCAGCACACTATAAAGCGTTTTCTAAGGAGTGTTAGAAGATGACTGACGGTTATGAAAAAGAAACCTATAAAAAAAAGTTTAAAATGGCGGAAAAATACAATTCAACGGCGAAGGATTTCCCAACTCTTCCTATATGCACTTTCGTTCGGTTACAAAATCCCATCACCGGGACAAATTTGGGGAAGTGGTAGAGAGAGGCCCCTACCGAAAATACAAAGTCAAATGTACCAATGGAGGACTGTATGAGAGAAACCGAAGATATTTCAAGAGGACTCTCAGGGGGACGATTGGAGGAACACTGAGGGGGGAGCTGTTGGATACCATGTGATCCGGTCGTTATGATTATGCGTATCTAATAAAAAGTTCAGTTCCAGTGAGGTAATCGTACGAATGTTTCTTTCCTAGTGTAGTGGGAATATTACAATGACACTCCCGTTAACATTGTCTTTGACAACGGACCTGATCTCCAAAACTCACTTTTCCGCGAGTTTATGCTACTCCATCCATTACATGTCCTCTCAACAACCCGAATCCAACTCCATAAATATTCGAAAGGTTTTACTCAACATAAATAGAACATTACCGCTCGCTTTCCCTGGGGTCCGAGTACAAGAAAAGCTCCAGCATGATCAAAGTGGACTGCACTCTTATTGACGGTGCTGAAAAAATCGAAAAACAACCTAAATTTAACAAAGAAGTGCTTAAAACAGAGAATCTAGGACTAAAAACTGCCCAGATAGCCCAGTGTTACCACAACACGAAAGAGAAAATACATTTGACCACCGTCCGCCGCTCAAAGAAATTCACAGATACCACGACAAGTGCGTGGGGCGAGAGCTTGAATGAATCCGACGTCTTAGCTAACGAATTCGGACTAAAACTCACCCGAGAGTTTAACGACATTAACCCTAGAAGGTGAAAACTGGTTCGATGACCAAGTAATTAATTCTTACATAGAACTAATCGATTAAAGCAGCCGAGAGAACAACGGACTCCCCAAAACGCACTTTTTTAGCATCAACTTATACAAATATTTCGAAAAACAAGGGTACAAAAGAGTACGAAATTACATGCGGAAAACAGATATTTTCTTCAAAAACGTAATCCTTATTCCGATCTTCAAAAACGCACACTGGAGGTTGGTTGTCTTGAAAGTCTCATTGAAGGAGATAAATTACTTCCGACTTCCTTAACATGAACTCCACGCAAATCTTAACCACAATCCAATCGTATCTGAAACAAGAATACGAAACAAAGAAAGGCTCCACTTTCAACCTATTGGTTATTTAGTCAGGATTCATCCAAGGGGTAGAAACACAACTTCAACACATTTCTACACCTACTTTATTTTTTGCAACTTTTCAGGCCAAAACTTGGCCCATCTTCAGGCAAAACCTATGACAGTAGGAACCCTATCATGCAATCCATAAATCAAAAACCCAGAGTAAATTTAACTACTAGAACATGTTTTAGTAGGGGTTCCTACTGTTATAGGTTTTTCCTGAAGATGGGCCAAGTTTTGGCCTGAAACATTGCGAAAAATAAAGTGTGTGACAAAATAAAACTAAACTTCAAGAGTGGGGATGAACCCAAGGATATAATATTCAAACATGAACTCTCAAATCTTGTTTTCAGCGAATTTTATTCCGCCAAAACGAAAGAAAATACATTTGCTTGTTTACAAAAAATATATATACAGGAAAATCGGAAATATTCAGGGATCGGAACGTCACAGGTATAATAAATGCGGTAATACGGTAAAGATACGAAGTCAAATTCGGGAAGTTACAAAATCACTAGTTCGTGGTAAGGTGTAGTGCTGACACTTACTTAAATTCGGACGGTCGTGAAAATACTCAACAATACATTCTATTTTATACGTTACACTAGGCTGTAGGTGAGGAAGGGAAGGACGGACGGCAGGCTTCCAATTCCAAGAGATATAACCAGTCTGTAGGTAGGTATCTAAAACTGATAAAATAAACGAAATATGCTTATTCTTTGCACGTTCTCACATAAGTATTTTGACGTCTGATCAAGTCTAAATTGCGGGACATACCGGTACGGTAGTTGATTCGCCTCACGTAGAGTTTTCGATGTAGAGTAGACTATCGTGGGCGGTGATGCGGTGAATTATCCGAAAGAATGTTTTCCACCAGGCAAAAGTCTTGGTCCTTGATGACTTCGACGGATCTGCTACAGAATAAATAAACGAAATTGTTGGATACTTGAAGGAAATAAACGTGAGAAGAACAGCCGAGGGTATGGTGGACAATGCTTACCCAAAAGGCGATGTTGTTTCACCAGAACTCGAGGTTCTCTGAAGTCGGAAGATCGTGGAGACAGCGGTAAGAGAGACTTGCTTTTATGGAAACTGAACTGGTTATTAAAACCCTTCAAATATACTGGAGGATTTTATATAAAAAAGGTAAAATTCAGGAGACGATACGAGAAGACAAAAGAAAACGAGAAAGACAAAGGAAAACGAGCCGTTATGTCGGGAGTCCTGTAGGCGGCAGCAGCTTTGAGGTGAAAAGTAGTTCTAACGTGTTGGGAAAATAAATTCTTCATTTACCAACTAAATATAATTTCCAAATAAATATAATTACCTAAACAATAATAAAAACAAAACGGTATCAGTTTGCGAAGAACTCATTCCATTACAGCAGTCTTCAGAATAATTATCGGTGGAGCTGTTGCTTGCGGAGTCCGACTATGGGAGGCAGTTGATAGAGGCCAACCTCACACCGCGCAAATTCAAACGTGGTGGGAGATTTAAAATATTCACGGTACAAGTGGGTGTAGAGATGTTGAAGTTGTATTTTTACCCCTTGGCTGAATCCTGACTAAATTAATAACAAATACACAATGAATATGTAGCCGACTTATTCCACAACCACTTTCAACCTCGACAATTGAAAAATCTATGCCAATCTGGAAACACCCCAACAAACCAAACAGTTTCGATTGTGGGGCTTATTTATGTCAAATTGCGAACCTCATCACCGCGAACGAACCGATCAAAATAAACCAACATGGCATAATATCTATATGGGAGAGAATCTGTTACGAGATTCTAAAGTCAGAAATAATATAAATTTTCAGAGTCATCCCTTGGAGTATTCTCCTGATTTACGGACGGGGATCAGAACTCATGAACGTAACAACGAATCCCGGACTGCTGACCAGTTTACTTGGACCGGCGCGAATTAACAACGAATATCACTTACTGACACATACTACGACTTAACAGAAATCATCAAGAAAACCAGATAATTAAAAAACACCTATCTACTATCGGTGCATGACGCAAGCCACGACAGAAACGGATCAGAATATCCTGAGAACTACGATTAACGCCATCATACAATTGATCGAAGACAAACTTGATGATATCCACCTTCCGATCTCAGAACGATCCCCCACACCACATAGAACTAAAAGTGGTTTAATTAAAGGTCTTCGATCAGTAATAAAATTCATATCCGGAAATTTGGACTCTCAAGTTAAATCAAATCTTTTTTTCTGAAACCTTGAAAAATAAATCAAATTAGAAAAATCAAATCAACTAATCAGAAAAGAATTGAAAAATCAAATCAATCAGACAAATAGAAAATCAAATTTTTAATTTATAAAAAAAAATCAAATTTTCTGAAAATTTTTTTCATTGAAATCCGTTTTGAGACATTCTGGTACGAATCCTAGAGCATAAAATTTTTTCATATGTATATGTAAGTAAAAAAGCAAAATAAACAACCATTCCAGGTTGGGGATGGTTGGAGATGGTTAGGGCTTCGCGGACGTCATCAGCTGTCCTCCAAATGGAGGATCAGAATCCGTTCTGATGATTTCGCTTAAAGCTACTCATTTCCTCGCCCCCTTCAGTGTAGACGGGTTCGCCGTACAGAAACGTGAAAATTACTAGGACGTCTGACCCTTACCGGGGTCACCCATCCAAGCACTCACCACGCTCAACGTTGTTTAACTTCGCTAATCGCACGAGAAAACGCCTAACCCGTACGGCTCATATGTTCATGTTATATATGTATATATATATATATATATATATATATATATATATATATATATATATATATATGTATATATATATATATATACATACATATATATATATATATATATATATAAATATATATTTATATATATATATATATATATATATATATATATATATATAGGGTAAAGGCACCAGTCATTGGCCGACCCCCAGTCATTGGCCACCCAGTTTTATAAGTTAGTTTTTTACAACACAGATGTCTCTTGGATCGTTTTAAATGTTTTTTCCCATCAAAGTGTGTAGTCTAGAAGGCAGTGGGATGTTGAACGTTATAGTGAAACCTCATAGAAACCTCCCAAACTCATTTTACGTGGTGAAGGTGCAAGAAGAAGGATGAACACCCCTGTTTCTTGTGAAAACGGTAAGCATACCTCAACTCATTCTTAAGGGTTTGATGTGGTGCTTTTCAAATTAGGTGAACTTTTTTGCGTGTTTGCATGATCTCTAGTTGATTATTAATCAATTGCTGCCACCAGGACATAAAATTCTCATAAATTGTAGAAAATATAAGGCCGGCCAATAAGTGGATGACAAAAAGAGTGATTCCTCCAGTCATTGGCCGGGTGGCTAATAACTGAAATGATGCAAATTTTTCCTACCCCAATCATTGGCCAGATGGCCAAAACTGCCAACATTGCTTATTTAAATGGTTCATATAGGTAACATTCAAGTTTTATTGCATGAAAATGTGTTTTCCGATCGTAATGAACTAAAGTGTTGAGAAGATTGTAAGATACCACGGCTCCCTGAATGGTGACTAGCCCTCGTTTCGCCGCATATTATCAAGCGCCTTCTTAGTTCGGGAGATAGCGCATTCGGTGCACATGCATGAGTTTCTAGGTTCGATTCCGTGGGACTGCACTATCTTTTTTTCTTGTTATCGCACATTTTAATACTTGCGCCTGCACCGGGTAGGCCATATATAGGTTCAGGAGCGGTCGATGTCATAATGGATTTGCTAACCATTGGGAAAATATGATTAGGGACGTCTAGAGATGGTTAGGGATGGGTGGGCCTAACATAATTCGGCTAGGGCTATAACCAATAGCATATTTTGTCCCATTTTCTCAAATTTTTGCATAATTTGTTTCACTATCCTCATTCCCGTTTCTGCTAATGACCTTGTGCATAAAGGGGGATAAAACCGACATACCAGGCCAAAAAACTAATTTTCTAGCCTTACTTTTTTCTACTCCCATATGACCTTCATGATGGTTTAGCTAATTGATTTTTTTCTCTCCGCATAATTAGCAGTTATATATTTATATATATATTAGATGTTTGGTCTCGTCAGCAGACCAATTACTGTTTTTTTTTTTTTTTTTTTTTTTTTTTTTTTTTGTTTTTTAGCGAATAGCACGAGTCAAAAAGTGCGTTCAATATCCTTAGAGTTTGACGTTTTGTTCTTCTTTTCAGTTTTTCTTTAGAGTTTGATGTTTAGTTTCCACTTCAGTAGGCAACTGTGACCTATGCACCTAGAGACTTGGAAGTTTTGGCTCCATAGAGCTAGGCCAACACCATCAGGTGTCTTTGAGCCATCAGTGAATATAAGGGTGTGTCCAGCATATCGCTGGATTGCCTCAGTGTAGCGACATCTGAGGATGTGTGGGGCTGCATTGCCCTTGACCCTGACTTTCATATGAAGGTTAACACACATCCCATACAAGGTCCAGGGAGTTACAGGGGGCACCTCATATGAAACTAAAGGGTATCTCTTTATGCTATCCCACCTTGTGAGCTCCTGAACACGAATAGCCAATGGGCGAGTTCGTGTTTGAAGCCTGGAATACGTCTCTTCTACGAAGGGTATGTGACCACTTCATGCAGGGGGTGTCCTGGGAAATAGCGAAAGCGTTCTGTATAGCGAAGCGCTAGCAGATTTTGCCGAATTATGAGCGGCTGACTGTGCCCAAGCACCTTCCAACGAAGACCCTTGTTTAATAAAGGTTCCAGCTTACGCAGCAAGGACTTCCTTGCTGAGCAATAAACTGCAGACCCATAATCAATTCGGGATCATACCACTGCATGGAAAATCCTCAAGAGGACTGTAGTTGGAAAGGGACTTGAGCAACTGTACTCCCCGGCGCAAGTACTCAATATGCTGGGTCCACCGCAGTTGGCGGCCAACTATGAGACCGACGAAATGCTACCTTTCTAAGTCCAATGTTACCTATTCCAATGTTTCAAGAACCAATGTTACCTATTCAGGTCGGAAAAAACTGCAAAAGTAACTACCTAGTATATGTAAAGTATTCTTCGTTAATAATATAAATGTTAGAACGTTAATGAATAGAACCTTTGTCAGATAAATGTGAGATGATTAATTTGATTTCTAATAGTTACAGCCACAAATCATCAGTTCTTATGGAAAGTTTACCGACACAGTGGATCAGAAAACAATGAACTTAGGGTGGCCAATGACTGGTGACAAGGTGGCCAATATTAGGAACTCCCGGCCAATGACTGGTGGAAAACAGATTTTTCGAAACTCATTGAAAAAAATACTTGGTAGATCTTTTATTTGTTTAAAATTGCTATTGTATTACATTGTTTGGATGATTAGCTTCCTAAAACCCTAGGAAGAAACAAATATCTTCAAAATAAAGCGGGTAAGGTAATAAACATTGCTAAGTGGCCAATGACTGGTGCCCTTACCCTATATATGTACTTCCAGACGATAACTCTCCTTAGGATGATAAAAATTCTGTTCTTGCGCCAAAAAATCAAGCTTTCCAAAAAAAAAGGACGAGTTTGTAGGCCAGCATTTTGTGAGCACATTAGTCACATTTCACTAAAAATAGCAAATAACGGCCAAAAATCGTTAAATTAACATTTATCAGCAGAATATGGCGAAAACAGTTGTACACGCCAAAAGATGTACTAAAATTTCATTAAAATGTTTTAAAAAATCAATAAGCAAAAAAGTATAATAATATAATCGTATAATATAAAAGTATAATAAATAAATAAATATCAAAGAATAATAATAATAATATAAATACCTATATAAGTATAAAAATAATTTTAAAAAAAGTAATGAATAAATATAAAAGTATAATAATAAAAATAAGCACAAATCGCTTTTTGATTCGTCAAATATTATTCAGAACGAGTTTTTTTTTTTTTTTTTTTTTTTTTTTTTTTTTTTTTTTTTTTTACATAAAGTTAACATTTAGTAGTTAACATTTTCTTTCCCCTCAAAGTCCTTAATTTTCAAAACAATGTAACAATATAGTACGATAGTTTACGAAATTCGCTCATTCGATCATCCTGCATGACTGGAACTTAACGCTCCTTACAAAAACACAAATTATCAAAAAGTGAGAAATGTTCGTGTTTAGTCCATTTTTTCGCCCTCGGTTTAGCTCTTTCCAACGGTTTCTGAAATCGACTTTACTCGTTTGTACCACCTTAAGTGTGTTCACCCTGATACATGAGATGGTGAAAGCCGTCGGTACAGTAAGCGCATCCGCAAACATGAATGTTATCCCTATTTTGTATATTAGCATGTTCACACATATAATGCTGTTCTATTATGCTTTGAATCATTTCAACTCGTGTTTTGTCGTTCAACTAATTTTATACGTCCATGTTTTCTCTCTCATGATTGGACTGTTCCAGGAATGGGGTTTTTTACAAGCCCTTGCATTTAGTGGATAGGTAATGTGACTTCCTCTATATGACATCATGTATACGATTGTGTATTCTGATGTGCAGTTACATGAATTTATAGATTTTATATGTAGGAAAATTATGTACGTACTTGAGTGTGTCCACTTGATGTTTAACGTTCTGCACTAGACAATCGTAATAGCAATCATCGTATTCCCTATTATCCATGCGTTTCATATCTGAACCTGGGAATCTTTTTTTAAACATTTCTTTCGCCCTATTATCTAAATTATTAATTCCGTAAATGACAAGTTTAAACTGATCCATGACGCGGTCGGCTGTTGCAAAGCACAAGGACACAGCAGACGCTACCACAATGGCCGAGTAACCCAAGAAAAGCGATTGTAACATGAATGGAACCATCCAAATGAGAGTAGACTCTGTCGGGTCGAAAGGCCACCAAAAGATAATCGGGAGGTTGAGCCAGGCTCCATTCACGTTAGTGATCTCCGATGACCTCCCAAATATTTTGTCGATCACCGGTTGGCACACCCCAACCTGAAAATGAAAAAAACATTAAAGGAGTCATTCTTGGTTAGTAACGAAGTATGAGTTTAGTGCCTGCTTCACAGTCGGTCAAATCGCCAATATATAAATATATATATATATATATATATATATATATATATATATATATATATATATATATATATATATATATAAATATATATATATATATATAATCCTAATAAGTTTACTGATAGTGAACTTAGAATCCTGCCCTCAGTATATTGTTTGGTGCCAGTTTATAGTTTTTTCATGTATTAGCTACAACATGATCAACAATATACAATGAAATAAGACAATAACATCCATCAGCCCTGAAGACCTTAACACCTTGTTTCAAGAAAAAGTGGTCGAGAACTCAACATATTGTTATTATATTACAATAATCGATTCGATTCGATTTTTGTCATATATATACATATATATTTGAGATGAGTCGATACCAAAATTTATCGATTCCCAATACCGATACCAAAATTTATCGATTCCCGATACCGATACCTAAAAAATCGATTCCCGATACCGATACCTAAAAAATCGATTCCCGACTCTCGATACCGATACCATCGGCACATAATACCTAACTTACTGTCATTATATAATAACTTATTTATTTTCATTAGGAGTTCTTGTTCAAATGAAGCCTTAATGCTTTAGTTACTTATTAAAATTAAATAAATTTCAAAGATTAATTCTTATTACAAATTATAAATTTCAGATTTACACTTTCATTCAAGGCTTTAGTTAATTCGATTTGTGCAAATACAAATTTGATATTTTTTTGTTATCTATCAAGTATCAATTAATAGGCAACTTTTATTGCCTAGGATTGATTTCTTTCTGAATAAAACAAGTTAAGCAGACTGACTTGGTTTTTTAGTTTTACGTCGGTAACTGTAATGTATTTCCAAATAAGACTGGCTCTAGGCTTTCATACTGGGAAAACATAGCTTTGTCTAATGCTTCTGTTGTCACAAACAAAATAACACAAGCCTACTTGTAAACAAAGTTATAATTGTAAGTTGTGTTTCGGACAATTCATGTTTCGCAACTGCCAACTTCACACAACGGTTACACGGTACAACCATCTTCGTTGTTAGATGGTTGCAATAGTACCGTAGTGTAATAAAACGCCCATCACCGGGCGGTATCGGTATCGGCTTTAGGCGATCGATTCTCGATACCGATACCAATGCCTAAGAATCGGTGGTATCGAGAATCGGTATCGGGAATCGACTCATCCCTAATATATATAAATCACTTGGTAAGAAAGAAAACAGAAAATAACAACACAAAACTATTTTTAATATTTCGGCTTCTGCCTCTTTCAAAACTACGAGGAAAAAAAAAAAAAAAAATTCTCTCCTAGTTTTGAAAAAGGCAGAAGCCGAAATATTAAAAATAGTTTTGTGTTGTTATTTTCTGTTTTCTTTTCCTACCATGTGATTTATATTGAAGCTCTCGTAGAGTCATTCTTCAAGTTATATATATACATATATATGTCTTTAGTTCCCGTAACTTCAAGGATCAATTTCAGAGGTCAAGGGCTACAAAAAGTGTCTTTAGACATTTTTTAGAGGCTTCGTTTCCGAGTTATTCACAATTTAAGATTTTTTTCTTGTTTTCAATCGTACAATATAATAACCATAACGCCCTCAAATGACAGTGAAAATTAAAAAAATAGTACACTTTTGAAAAGAGCGTTGAATTTCCTACCATCCTGAAACCACTTCAAGATTTTGTAAGCTGGTTTACCTAATGGGAGAGAAATCCGGCTGAAAGTTGAAATTTGACAAATCTTAAGAAATCTTTCAGTATTCGAATAGGTCGGAAGCCTTCTATCAGATCTTACTCCCAAAGACAGGGGAAACTACGCCGAGATCTCACCTTTCTAATGGTGTAGTCACTTTTACTTTGCCATTTAGGGGAGAAAATTGTCCTTCAGTTTAAAACAACATGTTTTTTCAATGAAATCGAGGGTGTTCTTGAAAAATGAACTTCTATGAAAATGCGATTTCAGGGTTCGGTTTCTACCTTTTTTTTACGCTGAATCGAATGGTAACATTGCATATCTCCAACACCCATGTATAACAGAATTTTACACTTTAGCTAACTGTTTCACCCCAAACTCGTATATTCATAGAAACTTTTTTTTTTTTTTTTTTTTTTTTTTTCAAGAAAACCCTCGATTTCATTGAAAAAACAATGTTTTCAGTGTTTGGCCTTGGCCAACGTGCATCTTTTTCGAAGAGAAAGTCTCAAAATCAGAGTAGGTACCAGAAGATTGGAAACCTAGGATGATTGCAAAAGAAAAATACTAATTTTCGGAGATGGATGATAAAACATGTATACTTCTAGGTATGGTACGAACCAATGCAAAAGAATTCCCTAAATAACAGAATCTAGGAGAGCTCCCCACGTAAACTAAGTGTTTCAAAAATAATTATTTTAATATATTAAACTGAAATTGTCCCTTTTTGAAAAATAAAGAAAAATAATGGCGAAGATCTGACCGTGATAGTGATGATGGCGGCTGACGATCCTCGGGGAGACTTCAACGGATTTCCTGGGGGATTGATCCAACCTCCGATGGCGCCTTTCACCAGATTGCAAGACAAAATTCTGGTGAAATTTGAATGTCGCAGGTCTGCAGTTCGGGATACTGATGACCCGTGGTAATGCAGTCACGAATAGTGGCGGTTTTGGTAGAGGATACTGACGACCTCTCCAAATTTCCAGAAAACACGTGCTATTTCACAGTAAACTTGAGCAATAGTTGCTTGGCCAAGCGCTCGATGTGAACTGCCTTTGTGAGATTCGCAGAAAGAGAAAGAGGTGGATCAAAACTGGGAGGAGGAGAAGGGACATCTTCTGTTGCACCCTGCTGCTGGACTTTATCGTTGTAACCGACTCTTATCAAGCTCGAACCACAAAAAAAAAAAAAAAAAACTAGATATATTTACAGAACCCCCAGCGAGTCGAAGTCTGGTTGAAAGTGATTGTGGTGGCCCAAACATCAGCATCAAAACACAGTTTTCTCCCCTAATCAGCAATGTAAATGTAAGCCACACTGCTGGAAAGGTGAGATCTTGGCTCACAATTTTCATAGTTACCTGAAAAAACTTCTGCGCCAAATTACGGAAACCTATAATAGTTGAAAAAAACCAGACTTTCGGAAATGGTCCTATTTTACATTTAGGGGTAATTTATGGCTCCTTTAAACCAAACTAAAGCTTCAGGAGGTCATAACTTAGGAGTGGTTTCTACAACTAATTTGCAACAACTTTTACCCCATATCATTTGTTGGAGCCAGTGGGGTAGCTGCTTGTAAGTAGGTACTCAGGAAGTCCCACCTACATGTACCTATTACTGGTTATCCTAGGTGATCTGAATTAATTGATGTTGATAGGTAGTTTCGAAGGACCACCCCCTTTTTAATCTAGGGAGAAAGGATATGTAAGAAAGTGACAAGAGAGTTCAGATGTGAAAAAGTGATAAGGTGATAAGAGCTAGTAAAAGTGGTAGACTTAGAAAAATAGGTAATATGTATTCAGAAATACCACATGCTGAAGAAGGTGCAGATAACAGGTAGAAATTGATAAGAAATTGGTGCTACCTATCTACCTACTCTTAATAAGTGGCCACTGTGAAAAGATAAAGAGAGATTGTAAGATTGTTGCTTTAATGAAAGTTACTGTTCTTATTTATACTGGAGAAGATGAAAGTCTATAAGATGAAAAAATTTACAGATGAAAGATCCTTGTCGTGTAGATACATGCGTAGGTGTGTGTCCCATATAGCAACAGGTTGCAGTGATGAAGAGGGGGGTGCGGTTCATGCAAAATTGTAGATATTTAATTACCCAACTTTCAAGAGATCCCAGAAGGGCGTGAGTATCCTTGTCCTTTACCTGGTGAAGGCTTGATTACCAGAAAGGAGAATAAATGTGATGTGGGATCCAACGTCAGGAACCAAGAACCCATCCAGGTTTATATGTTTCAGAGAAACCGGTTGGCAAAGCCGGTGTGGAGCATGCCCTGAGCGGTGAGGTATGAAGCGAACGATAAAATAAATACGATAAAGCTAGCGCTAGCACTGATTGTTACAAGGTTGTGCAATATAGGTGATTGCTACAACAGATCGTGAAGTCGCGGATACGAGAAAATAAGCAGGTACATGGAGAATTAGACATTTTTTAAAGTTGAAAGGCAAGAGGCAAAACGAGAGGTCTGGTAGTTGGTGTAACACAAAAAAGATGACGATGGCTGCGGTGACGTCACGATTCAGCCCAAACCCAACTGAGGAACAATCACGCACTGATCACTGATGTTATTATTAAGTTGCACAGCATTGCATAATAATATAAAGAAAATATACATGCATTGGTATTTATGCATAAGAGCATTAGAAGAAAGATATTGAAAAAAACAACCATGCATAGAGAAGAGATACTATGGAAGTGAAGGTAGCACGTCAGACATTGGCTCGAAAGTACAGGTACCTATCCTTATACACCCATGCCTAATCAGTGCCCATTTTGATAAGAATCAGTGATAAATACAATAATAATGGTTTTGTGCAGTTAGTGCGGTTTTCGTGAGTTTAGCATTTAGGATATCTCTCCCTTTTTCCTGAAGTAAATCGAAAATACGATTCAGGCGTAAACACCATTTTTCTCGAACTTTTCCGAACTTTCGAACTTTTCGAATGTTTCCCAACTTTTGTCACCTTCAAGATTGTTTTTGTGTTTTCGAATTTACTCCTTTAAAATGGTGATAACTTTCTTAAATTACACTCAAAAATTAAAAATAAGGATACCTTTGGAAAGAGCGTGAAATTTTTCACTAGATGAGTTCGTGTTTTCTTGACCAGTCCAGAAAAACTGATCGCTAGAATAGTCTTTTTACTTCATTGCAACCTACCTACTTGTAAATAACAAAAAATCAATTTTCTAATTTCAAAACTCTTCGGGCTCCCGATTTCAAACATTTGAGAGAGAGAGAGAGAGAGAGAACGTACCGCTCCACAGAGTCCATACAAGAAGGCCCAGGTTAAGATGAGTTTGTTCTTCTTTTTTACAGTGTGAAGCATCAAATTCTCGAAGTACTCATTCCTCGAGTACTCGCAGAAGCTCCAGGGATCATCGTAAAATGCTAAGAAGGCCTGCATTTTAGGTCGGCTTAGAGTTAGAGTAAGGGTTGCCGTCACCACCACCATTCCGACTATAAAAATGTTGAGGGCCTGGAACCGAAACGCAAAAAAACCAAAAATGAATCATTTTGGAGTGTATAATTTATTGTTGATATAAGGACGCTAATGGAAAGGACGAGAAAGAGAACCGGTAAGTTAGTCGTGACGGATATAATTAGGTGTACGGACTGAATAAGAGAACATGAGATAAAGCAGTTATACCAACATAACATGAAATGAGTAAATTGATAATAATAATCCCTACATCATTATATAATATTAGTTTGCATGTTTGTTTCTTTGTCGGCTCAAAATATCCAAACTGTTGCTTTTGATTTACATGCCGGTTTGGCGTAAATTGACGAGTAAGTTCCAGGGGTGGTTGTAGGCTATACTACAATCCTCTAAACTTACTCCTTTATCGGGAACTCGGCTTTCCCTAATGACGTAGCTCGGGTAAACAATGTTGTAATTAAGGAAAAATCGGACATGCGAAGACCTTTTCACGTGAAATGCGGATGGGGTGGTTTCGCGTATAGAGGCCTTTCCTCAATCAATTCAACGCTACCAAAACGATTTTGGAGGGTTGAGCTCAGCAGTTTTTATCAGTAAAGACAGATCAACAAAAAGTTATATGAAAAAAAAAGAAAATACTACGAATTTAGTCCTAATAAGTACTAAATCTTGACAGAACATGGAACATGTTCCTTGGGAGAGCACGAGAGAATTTAGGTCACTCAGCTGATCAGGAAAGATCCCATCATTTCAATCGTCTCTTAATGTCCCAGAGAGTCTCCCTATCAAATTTCAACTTCCGAGTTTCTTTCCAGTCTAATGGTGGTTGCAATCATGTTTACAAAATAAACTAAGAAGGATCACATTCATGTATTGAACAATTATCCAGACAACCAAGTTCATACCTCAGATTGTTGGCCACGCACTGCTCAGTGGTTAACATGATACGGTAGCGTCTGGAGTGACACCACAAAGGCCGCTTTGATAGCGCTGCCAACCTATCGAACCACGAACTACGCGCGTATCTCTCCTTTTTCAAAAGCTTTTCCGCCGTGTGGAAGTGTGTGTTTCCTACCAAGCGAACACAGGGGTAGAGGTGGGATTCAGAGGGGAAGGGGTAACCGTATGCGAGGGGGTGTAATTCCTAAAGTCTCCACTCCTCCCTTTAAACAAAACACACTCTCCGACTCATCTTCGAAGAAATCCGGTTTCTGTGTTTACTGCAAACGGAAAGGTCACACCAGGGCTACATGCTATAAAGCTAACAAGATTTGTTTTAATTGTGGTATTTCTGATCAGCATATAGCTAGCAACTGTCCAAACCCTACGAATGTCCGAACTCCTGCTTCTAAAACTAACACCCCTAAAAATTCCAATGCACCATTTAACTTGACCCGCCTTAGGCCTTCGTTAGCTTCCAAAAAGCCGAAGCTTTTCACGATGCCTCTAGGGCAAGCCAAACGGTTGGCTCAGGAATTCCGGAATCAACCCGACACTGCCTTCTCTATAATTGGATCTATTGAAGGGGACGACAAGGCGTTGGTCTGGGTTACGATGGGGGATGAAGAGGAGCAGGTCGTTAGCACACTTAACTATGTTAACGAGCGCCAAGGACAAAGTTCTGCCTTGAATATTTCTGAAGGTAAGCGGAATTTTAAAGCCATTATAGACACCGGATGCACAGAACATCTCACATCAGACAAAACACAGCTAACTAATTTTCAACGTTTACCGCAGACTCGTGTATTTAAATGCGCTAACAGCGACGATGGAGCGGATCTATCAGTAAACTATCGTGGTGATCTTAAGTTTATGAATAATGGTCAGATGTCTATGTTGAAGGATGTTCTGTACACTCCGGGCTTATCGACTAATTTGTTTTCAGTTCGTAAGGTTACTCAGGCTGGGCTAAATGTTTTATTTTCTAAAGATACAAATTGAGCTTTCGTGGTAAGGCCACATGTATAGATTTGATATATATTCGATTTACAGTGGGAGGCCATATATATCAGAATGATACAACACTGAGAAGTCGCATTGAACGTGTATGTATCATCCTGACGCATGGTTTAGCTTACTTTGGATGGTAGAATGACCTTGTGTGGCCCTGTACTGTGACATCCTGTTGTTGGCGCGCGAAAAAATATCAAGTGTGAAGAAGAAGAAGCGGTTTTACCAGTTGCTCACAGCTGTTGTTATCGATGTTATCATCCATGTTCTATCCCACCAGGAGAAGTGCAGTTCCACACGTTTTCACTCATCTTTTCAAACATTCTGTCACTCAGTGTTCTCGTATATGTGCCTTTATCATATATGTGTTTCGATTTTTGTATGGTATAAGAGTTACATACCTACATTACTGATTTTACATACTTACATACTGATTTTAATTTGATAATTTTACATAGGTAATGATTTTTTCTCTAATACATTTTGTTTGAAATTATAGGCCTTTTATTATTTTTTCCCCAAATTACTTCGAAATTGGATGTGTATCAAATGTATACACGTGGCCTGTGGTTGAGGAATTCCGAAAAGTTACACCATGAGGCCATATGTATAAATTTGATACATCCGCCTTTTTGGCATAATTTGTTCTTCACCTGAGCTAAAAATTGTTCAAGACCATCGGTAAGCACTTGAACTTTAAAGAGAAATAAAAAAATAGAGCTGGCCTGGGGGTGTGACCCCACTCAAAAAGCGGCTGGCTCGAACGGGTAGACCCGTTTTTTTGGCTCGGCGCTATACGTGTTAAAAGTCCTTTTGAAATGGTCAAGGGTTATCCGCCTACTCTCAAATTCCTAAAACGATTCGTTGTCTTGTACACTATGTGGATGTAAATAATAAAATTAAATTTGCTCCAAATGCTAAAAAGGGATTTTTACTAGAATGTAATGAAACAGGGTTTGTCATTTTCTCAGAACAACATAAAACCCTTGTGAACTCTAGTGATGTGAAATGCATTGAGACCATAGTGTACGAGGATAGAATTAGAGATTATCCTAGGCCTCTTGCTGAAATTCTTGATATGGACGGGGAATCTGAATTAATGCCTAACACAGATCCTCCCACTAGGGAATCCCTAGACGTGAGACAAAGTGAGAAATCACTGCTTATTAATATGGTGAATCAGCGTGATGTCTCTGACTGTGTGGAGCCTACCTCATACCGGGAAGCTATGTCGCACCCATCCTAGAATAAGGGTACAACTCAAAAATTGTCATTTTCGGCAAATCGCATTCAAAGTTTTCCTTCCACATCATTCGCTACCCGTTCTTTGGAACACGATGAACATAATTTATCTTTGCAAAATTTGTTTCCTACATTATTACTCTAACGCCCCATGGTAAATAAATAGTTTTTTTGCCAGTGGGAATGGGAGTGGGGGGAACGGTTTTGTTGATTTTTTAAGAATTTTTGAGTTGTTCCAACTCAAACACTGAAATCTCACCAGTCAGGATCCAAAATGTTCAGAAAAGAAAGACACAAGTGAAAATTGTCCACACAAAAAGGAAACAACTCAAAACGAGACACAGACTGCGTGAACTCAACTGAGTTGTGTCTTTCTTCCTAGGACGTGAATTGGTTACTCCCTCCATAGAAGAAAGACACACGCCCTCTCTAGGGGAATCAGAGTGCCCTACACATATCTCCACCTTCTACAGCCAAACTAGACCGTTTCTACTTCTCAGAACCGCAACTAACTCAGAAATCGCGATTTTTGAGTTGTACCCTTATTCTAGGACGGGTGCGATGTGTTCTCCTGATAGAGAACTATGGGAAGAGGCTATGCGCAGCGAACTTGAATCACTAGAGGAAATGAATACCTGGGAACTCGTGCCTTATGCTAGCTTACCACCGGGTACCAAAGTAATCAAGTCCCGTTGGGTACATAAAAGGAAAAACGGTACTCAAAGAACAAGAGTCGTCTAGTTATTAAAGGTTTCGCTGACACTAATGAATACTTAATTTCCGAGATTTATGCTCCAGTGGCGTGTCTTGGTGATGTAAGAGTGTTCTTGTCCGTAGAACAAGAACTGTGTGTTGTGCATAATTCACCATCAAGCCCCAACCACTGCGGTAAGTGTTCGTCTTTGATTTACTAACGTTAGACTTACGTTCTAGACTCATTATGGTTCTTGACTTGTTCATTTATATTTGCTTACGACGGCTTTTTGACTCGATACTAACGTATCCTTGTTCTTCAATTCTCTAGATAAGCATGAATAGGGCTCGCATCAAGGCCCGAAACGTCGCTAGAATGGAAAAATAAAAAACTACATTGAAACACAAGACTAGCTTGGTCACTACCTCAAAAAAATCTCATTTATACCGAATTTTTACTAGTCAAGAAGATTATCCTGAAATATATATATATATATATATATATATATATATATATATATATATTTGGATACGTCGCTAAGCCAGGTATCTTTGTGTTTTCACTTACCTTGTAAAACCATTTCACTAATAACTTTCCGTTGCAATAGCACTTGATAAGTACCTAATTAATATCAATTATCATATTTCTTATTTTGAATTAAATAACCTCACATTTATAACAATGAATTAACCTTTTCATTCTGTAGCCTCATGTGTTGTTGTTGGCGTAGCATTGGTGTTGGCCGAGACTGGAGTTGTCTGCTGCACTACTGTTGGCCCTACTTATTAAGTCTCTGGAACCTGTTCATCACAATTACAATATCTCCAACACGTTTTGCTTTACAGATTCTACTGTTGTACTTTTTTGGTTAAGGACCCCACCATATCAACTGATGATATTTGTGGCAAATAGAGTGAAGCAGGTGATGGATGTAACTCAGCCATCATGGTGGCATCATATTAAAGGAGGAGACAATCCTGCAGACGTAGCATCTCGAGGAGTCTTGCTCTCAGTCCTCCTTAACCATGATCTCTGGTGGTATTGCTGATTGGCAACTCTCCCAAGTAGTGGAAGTATCTGATATTCCTGAACTTAAACCCATAAAACCTATAGTGCTTGCCAATGTTAACGATAAACCAGAGTTCATTAATCTAGCTGAGAGATTTTCTTCATTTCCACGCCTTATCAGAGTATTGGCATATATCAGGGTATTCATTCACAATTGTAAGATACCGAAAAGAAGGAAAAACAGGCGTCGTCGAGGTCCAGTATCTTCGTAGGAGTTCAGCAGAGCAGAGCAGCATTGTTTTAGACTTGTTCAACATCATTATTATTCTGATGTATTTAATAATAAACTACCTTCAGATAAATTACCTTCTGAGCTTAAAGGGTTATTACTCTTCATTGATGCAGATGGACTGATCCGTGTTGGCGGGCGTTTAGCAAAGGCTCCTCTATCATCTGACCATAAGTTTCCCATCCTCATGCCAGCCAGGTCTCATTTGACAAATATCATTGTTGACCACATCCACAGATGTAACAACCACGCTGGGCCAACTGCCTTACTTGCCTTCTTGAGGCAGAGATATTGGATTTCAAGGGCTAGAAATCTCATTAGGGTTCATAAATCCAAATGTATAACCTGCATACATGGGTAACCTTCCAACATCACGTTTCAACAACGTACGTCCCTTTTGGTTTATTATTTTCAATAATAAGCCTATGTGATCGTGTAGCAAAAAAATTTTATAACCCCCCCTCAAACTTTGTCACTTTACGTTTCAAGGTGCGTAGAATCCAAATTGGAAATGTCCGTCCGCCGTTCGCCGTCCGCCCTCCGGTGTCCACAGTCTGCCGTCCGCCGTCCGGGCCATAAAAGGCCTAAGAATTGACTTAAAAAACCCGTTCTTTTGCACATAGACTCCATTTGGGGTATAGTTGGTCCTAACGTTTAACCATCCCGATCACTTTACTCGCATAGATGCTATGGGCCAAAAACGGGCGAAAAAGTGTGAAAAAGTGTCAGTGTTAGACTGACGAACGCGCGCACGCCTTGTGGGTGGGAGAGGGTGGGCGGGAGAGAGTGAGAGGGAGGGCGAGGCGGAGGGAGTGAGAGGGAAAGGAGGGCGAAGGAGTATGGGGGGGGGGGGGGGAGGGAAGAGAGGGGAGGGAGGGGAGGGGAGATGGAGTGAGAGGGAACGGAGGGCGAGGGAGAGTGGGGGAGGGGGAGGGAGTGAGAAGGAAGGGAGAGCAGGGGATAGGGAAGGGAGGGGAGGGGAGGCGAGAGAGAGAGTGTGATGAAATTAATTCCAATTAGAAGAGATTGTTTATGAGTATGAAAATACTCATAATTCTATGATATAAAGCTTTGCTTCCTTCAGGTCTCCCTAGACGGCCCTGTGGTGAAATATCCACAAACCTTAACCATCCCTTTTCAGGGCTACCAAAAATAAGTTCTCACGAGAGAACTATATACAAAAGACATCAGGCTACGTCAAAGCGAAATAACACAAATCGCCGGAATGAATATGAGAAATACATAATCACGGAGGAGAGAATGACCTCTAAGTAATTTTTGACAAATTGGGAGAGCACGGCCTCCGAGTTGGGTTTGAAAAGTGCGTTTTCGCACAACCAACGGTCGATTTCTTAGGCTTCACAGTCTCCAAACAGGGCATAACACCCAAACGGGACAAAGTGGAAGCCATAGAACAATTTCCTCGACCTGTAGACATTAGAAGCCTACGCAGATTCCTAGGAATGTGCGGTTTCTATCGCTCGTGCTCGAACAAATTCGCACACACGGCACAGCCCTTATACAACGCCATTCAAACCAACAAAAAGAACGATAAAACACCCATTGAATGGACGGAAGAAAGGGAGAAAGCCTTCCTAAATTTAAAAAAAGCTATAATAAAGACTACCTAACACAATATAGCCCATCCTCACCCAACGGCGGAGTGGAGGATCGTATGCGATGCATCAGACACGCATATCGGAGCAGCGCTCGAACAAGAAATAACAAATGGCGATGGTTCGAAAACATACCAACCACTCGGATTCTTTAGTAAAGAAATTCCCGAACAGTGGAAGAACAAAGCATCCTTTGACAAGGAGATGTTCGCAGCGTATAGTGCATGGATACACTGGCACAACGACTTGGACGGACGTTCGTTTCACTTGTGTTCGGACCATAAGCCACTCCTCGGGACTATGCTAAAAAAGAATGCACACTTCTCGAAAATGAGACTCAGATGGCTTACATACATCTCACAGATGACGAGTGACATCAGACACCTGCCAGGTGATCAAAATGTAGTAGCCGACGCACTGTCACGACCTTTCGATCCGGTCGAAATTCAGACGAAATCAGTCTCAACTCAAACGGAAGAAGGCCCCGCCGAAGCCGAAATTTCGAAAGTGATAGCAGCCGTCGAATGCAATATGCTGCTACACATAATGGAAGCTCAACAGGAAGCTCCGCCAAACGAGGAAGACAAACAGAAATTAACTAAAATTGAATTTCCTCAAGGCGAAATATGGTGTAACCTAGATTTAGGACACCCCAGACCATACCTCCCAAAAGGAAGTAGACAAGAAATTGTCAGTGAAATTCACAATTTGGGACACCCGGGGATACACTCCACGGTATAGAAGGTCAAACAAAGATATTTTTGGAACGGAATGAGCATGTGAAACTTGCCAAAGGGCAAAAATAACTCGCTCCGTGAAATTACCTCACACAGAATTTGAGACAGCATCCAAATTCTCACATGTACATATCGATATCACAGGACCCCTACCTATGGCAAAAGGAGGAAAACAATACCTCCTCATGATGGTAGATAGAGCAACTGGTTGGGTAGAAGCAGTTCCACTCACGAACATAGAAACACCCTCCATCACCTCGGCGTTTATTACGTTTTGGGTAGCCTCAAAAGGGGTCCCAAAACTAATTACAAGTGATCAAGGAGCACAATTTGAATCAGCCCTTTTTCAATCCATAATGGAACGTCTGGGGGTTAAACACACACACACCATACCATACAAGCCTTCAACCAACGGTATGGTCGAAAGACGGAACAGATCACTCAAAGAAGCAATTAAAGGACAGAGCGAAAATTGGCTCGAAGCACTCCCCAAAGTATTATTGGCGATGCGCACAGCGGTAGACCCAAATACTGAAACCACTCCGTTTCAAAAAGTTTATGGCATCGACGTACCGCTTCCAGGAGATATATTTGTGACGTCAGCAAACCTAACTGACCCAATTTTCTTTCGAGAAACACAAATTAAACACAATAATACAAAATACGCAGTAAACGTGCCTAAAAACTTAGATACATGTTCACACGTATACGTAAGGGTTCCTACTCAACTCTCTACACTACAATGCCCATATACAGGCCCGTTTAAAGTTATAAAACGTGATAGTATATCGGTAACCGTTCAAATTGGGGATCAGACTAAGAAAATACCCAAACAGCAAATTAAACCGGCGTACACGCTCGACCAAGAAGACATCGAGATACAGCCAGAAATTAATACATCGGCATCCGATGTAACTCGCCGACAATCCGCCAGAGGGCGGATTCCGTCAACCAAATTCGGCGACAGCTGGGTTACCCCGCTTTGCCGCCGAAATTTGGCGCCAAAAACCGCCCCCTCCCCCAAAATAGGGGCTATAAATACGCAGCATGATCAACAGGTTGCTCATATCATCTCCTGCCCAACAATCCGCAATGGATATGGAAATCGAGGAAGAGGCGTTCCTCCTCTGCGAAGAGATGGCAGAGATGCCGCCGATGCTCAAACCGCTCCCACCTTCCCCAAAGAAGGACGGAAGGAATACCCCGAAGGGGGCATTTACTTCCATAACGGCGCACAGGCCCGTGCAAACACCTCCGCCACAGGAAGTGATCTGGAAAACCCCACCGGTCAAGCCGATCGTCGACAAACCGACGGACCCCCGACCCCCGTCAGCGGAGCCAGAAAAACTCCCCCTCGATCTGCCACTCCCCCGCTGGGGACAGATGGACGCAGGGAGCACCGGAGGGTGGTCTTCCCCGGCACTGCCTTCACCGCAACCACCTCACCGCGGCCACGGTACCAACCCACACGAAGTTGGTACTCGTCGGCAAGGACCAGTGCGGGGGAAGCCATGCTGAGGTGCCCCTCGTGGAAGAAGAGGACGCGGAACTCCGCCACCACCACGAGGACGAGGAGGTGGACGCACACCGCAACAGCCTCGAGAGGTCACGGTGGCGTATGGGGCGTTCAGGATGACGCACCCGGTCATACCCCCAAGGCGACGTCACTAAGCCTTCGCCCGACGTCTTGGGGGGGCCCCTGTGGTGAAATATCCACACACCTTAACCAGCCCTTTTCAGGGCTACCAAAAATAAGTTCTCACGAGAGAACTATATACAAAAGACGTCAGGCTACGTCAAAGCGAAATAACACAAATCGCCAGAATGATTATGAGAAATACATAATCACAGAGGAGAGAATGACCTCCAAGTCAATCAAGGGCGAAACAAAGCTCGATGCACTCTGTGAGGCGGGGGCGGAACATCACATTTCAACTTCCGCCCACCAAGCGCGACCGATCAAATCGGAAGCTGAGGAGGCTGCGGCCCATCTCGAGACTAACCGTTAGGTGGCCATAGATCCAGCCAATCAGAGACATATAAATATCGATGGACGGGGCCCGGAGGATTCATTCACATCTCAACACTCGGATCTGACGTTTCTTCTCTACTACAAGACGAAGTCACTACACGATCCGGAACGAGGCAATCTATTCATCTTTTCAAGTTTCCTGGTAGCATCGAGATTAGCCCTTTCCCGTGCTACTCACTACCAGCGCTTCTTCAATCAGGATACCACCCGGTCCAAAAGATTCCCAATCTTTCTGGACGCCCGCTGGGGTATCTGAGTCGGTTTCGCCCGGACCAACTTGATTTATTCATTTGGTCGACCGCGGGGAACCGCCAGGTAATCAATACCTCATACGGATTGATTAACTGCTCAAGGGAGTTCTTTTTAGAACTACGTTGGAGGACCCTTGCCAATACACGGACGTCTCTGTATTGCAAAGCGAGTCCCCGACCTTTACGAGTGTTCTTGTCAGAGCAATATCAGAGGACCCCGTCGCTTGCGACGAGAGAGTCCCTGAGAATTTATAGTTCTTTTACAGAACCAAATAATTCAAGGAGTTTCCTAAATGGAACGATCTCCGTCTTTCCACCCCCTCGACGGGATGGCTGACCCGAGTGCTGTCGGTAGTCCCAGCCTCGAGAAAGAACGGGCGGGAAGCAGTCACGTGAACTCCCGATTACGCATTCCAATCTCACGCGATCCGGCGTGAGATCGCCCGCTCCCCAGCCATTCTGAGCTGCTGGAGGACCTCCCAATCAACTCCGTGAAGGACTTGATTTGAGTTTCTCTCAATCAATCTATCTCAGAAAGAAATAACGAAGATTTCCTGACAAAAACAGAAATCTCTACGCGACTTTCCGCCGGACATACGACTGACACGAGTGTTTTATTCACTCCTATTATACACCCATCGCATGATCATAAAGGTACTTTTCAGTACCCTAAACACAATGTCTTACCCTATGATGAAAACATAAGGTTGAGACCAGAATATTCTCCTATAGGGAAATATCATGGCGAGCAACCACAAGAAACACGGATCGAGGTTAACTCATCCCACGGCCCTAAGGTGTTTTATCCAGAAAGAACTGAGGATATTCAAGTTAATAAAAGTACTTTTCCGTACACCCCGTCGGGGCACCAGCAAGGTTATAACCCACATAACCAACCTACCAATACCTCCTACGAGGTACCGCTCGGTCTCCCGACTCCAAGTTTAACATATGTAAATCCACTACAGGCCCCATTTATTTTTTTTTTCCTCAACTTTACTATAAAGCGTAAAATTATGGGGTCCTGGAGCTGTGATGCAGTGAACGAGTGAACCAAATATTGGAAGCCCCCAGTTTCGATACCTAATACTATAAGTGAGGCTAAATAATTACGGTCAGTTTTCTACTTAGAAGGTCTGTATGATAAAGAAATAATAAACCTTTGTGTAATAATTTGCAGCGTTTTTAAATCACGGAGTTGATTTTGCAGGCCCATTTATATGTCGTACCTCTGCAGCTCAAAAATCAGGAACAGTGAAAGCTTATCTTTGCTTATTTACCTGTTTAGCATCCCGAGCAGTGCATTTGGAGATTGCTACTTCTTTATCTGTTGAATCGTTTCTCGACTGTTTCGATCGGTTTACATCAAGACGAGGTCTTCTAGCTCACGTTTATTCCGACTGTGGGACTAATTTTATTGGTACCTCCAATTACCTTCAGGAAGTTTATGCTTGGTTCAACCAGCCAGCCAACCAAGCAAGTATAGTGAATCATACATCACATTTAATATATATTGTGGAGCATCAGTCCCGCTAATTCTCCACGCATGGGTGGATCATGGGAGTCTCTGATCAAATCCACAAAAACTCTTCTACATAAGCAGTTTGGCGATCAACCATTTACTCAACTAGAACTATCAACTATGTTCACTAAAGTAGAAGGAATTTTAAATTCTAGACCCTTGCTGCCCTTATCAGAGAGTCCAGAGGATCCAGAGTTTTTAATACCAGGTCATTTTCTCATAGGGCAACCTATTAATTTTCTACCAGAGCCTGATTTCACCTAAATTCCACTGAACTGTCTGAACCGCTGGCAATTACTACGTGAACGCGTGCAGCATTTTTGGTCAAGATGGAAGAATGAATATCTTACATCTCTACAAGTTTGCTCCAAGTGGTTGAAATGGTCACCAAATTTACTTGTAGGCGACATCGTTTTGCTGCGAGATACCAAGTTATCACCCACTTATTGGCCACTAGCCAGAGTTACTGAGACTCAACCAGGATCAGCTGGTGTAGTCCGAGTTGTTACTATTAAGACCTCTCGCGGAATTTATAAACGCTCTGTAGTTAATGTGATACCTCTACCAATCAATCAGGATCATTAATCATACGTTGAAATTTATAATTTGTTATTGTTCTTCTTGTTTCTTTATTTATTCTTCTATGTTATTCTATTTACTTGTATTTGTTCGGATATCATTTATGTGAGTCCCCAATTCAAGAAAGGGGGGGGGGGGGTATGTATACGCCACTAAGCCGGGTATCTTTGTGTTTTCACTTACCTTGTAAAACCATTTCACTAATAACTTTCCGTTGCAATAGACTTGATAAATAATTAATATCAATTATCATATTTCGTATTTTGTATTAAATAACTTCACATTTATAACAATGAATTAACCTTTTTATTCTGTAGCCTCATATGTGTTGTTGTTGGCGTAGCATTGGTGTTCTTTGAAGAAAACATCCATGATCATGGATAATATACATGTAGTCTAATTGCTATTCATTATGAATCTTACTTATTCTATAATATCCATACAACTCTTTTTTCTTTAAATATCCAATGTAATACCCTTTAAAATTTATATGTCTAAGTTAATTAAATTTGTAAAGCATTTTATCATAATCACTGAAATTAGTAGCAACGCTTCCAGCTACTTTTCAACCCAACCACTGTGACGGGACACCATCAGCAAAAACATTGAGGACCGTCACCATGGCAACGGCCAGCCCTGGCCGGAAGAGGGTGGGAGCCCCTTCCCCAGGAGGAGAAGGCAAAGGGGGGGGGGGGGGGGAAGATGATCGCAGTTGGGAGGGGGTGCGACAGCTCACGTCTGCGGAGTGGTCTCACCTACTATCAAGTTGTTACCCTGCGGGGATTGGAGAAAGAGGACATTGTTTCGTTGTGTTGTTGTGTTGTGCTGTAGTTGTGCCGAAACTGTATGGTCCAGAACCAGGTGCTGTTGTTCGAGGTGGATTGTTGCCTACTATCAAGTTGTTACCCTGCGGGGATTGGAGAAAGAGAACATTGTTTCGCTGTGTTGTTGCGCTGTGCCGTAGTTGTGCTGAAACTGTATTGTCCAGAACAAGGTGCCGTTGTTCGAGGTGGATTGTTGCCTACTGTCAAGTTGTCACCCTGCGGGGATTTGAGAAAGAGACTTTGTTCGCTGTGTTGTTGTGTTGTGCCGTTCAGTTGTGCCGAAACAGTATTGTCCAGAAACAGGATACTGTTGTTCGATGTGAAACATTGTCTTGTTCGTTTTGAGTGCGTCAGTATAAGAGCAAAGAAGAGGTTGGTCGTGGGTCCACTGTTGCGCCCTGTGTGTAGTACTACGTCATCCCGAGCCGGCTTCGTTACATCGGAGGACTGCTACCTAGCGCTAAGCCAACTGGGGTCTACCGAATAGAGGGTGAGCTCATCCAATTAAATAAATGAACTGTTTACAAACCACCTATTAGTTATATTACTTTATTGTGGACTATTTCTTTATATATCTATTTCTTTGAAAGGTCTAGAGTTGCAAAATGTCCGAAATGTTTCGTTTTTGATTTGGCTACCATTAGAGAGATTTGTGAAGAAGTTGAAAGTAGGATTTGGTTAAGAGTTTCTTTTGTTCCTTCAATTATTGGTTAAGTGTACCAAATTATCTGTTTCTGTTGTAATTGTTGCTATATTGTTTTATTCAATAGTGAAAGGCGTGCCTTATTGTGTTTGATTCATTCTATTTTGTTTCCTGAATCCCTTTTCTCGAAGAGCTATTAGGTAAGTGGCTAGGGTTACATTCAAAGGGGGAGAACTCAGTAGGGGTAAGAATTACTTTATTACAAATTGGTGGCCAGCGGTGGGATCTACTCAGTGCTTGTTACCCAACTTTAAAATTTATTTCAGGGGGTTAACAGGTCCAGAGCATTCGTAGAAATTTCGATTTCTAACGAACCCAAAAAAAAAAAAGCGAAAAATCCAGACTTTGTTGACGAATCTGCCTAGGTTCAGAAGCTCTCGAGAAAACTGATTCGGAAATTTAGGTAGTGAGTAGGTAGGTAGGGAAGGGGTGGAAAAACAGAGGATATGGCCTGAGTGAGAGTGACTGAAAGGAGTGATTTATTTTATCTGTGCTCGTTTAGTTTGCATGATAGATACATTTGGGAAATCTTCAAGTCTTGCTCACTCCACTGTCGTTCTCAGGAACCATATATCTACCACTTCATTAACATTGCTGCATAATAATTTAATAATATCCCTTCCCACCATCATAGCAACAAAAATTGACCCAATTTTGATTCAAATTTGACATTATATCCTTAAAAGAGCCCCAAAGACACTATCGACACGTTACCACACCTTTTCCTAAAATCGTTTCATAACCTTGTATCCCTCGGGATTCAGCACATGGGTCCATTGGGAGTTTCGTAACACTGCACTACTCAGTTTCGGTACATTGTGTCACTGGAGTTTCATAACATCGTACCACTGTGAGATTCGTAGCCTTGTGTTCCATTGGGTGTTTCGTGGCATCTCACATTAGTTTCGGCACACTGTGCCGCTGGGGGTTTCGCGACCTGGTGCCACCTGAGGTTTTGTAATCTTGTACCTTTGGGATTCAGCACATGGTTCCATTGGGAGTTTCGTAACATTGCACTACTCAGTTTCAGCACATTGTGTCACTGGAGTTTCGTAACATCGTACCACTGTGAGATTCGTAGCCTTGTGCTTCGTGGGATTCAGTGCATTGTTCCATTGGGTGTTTCGTGGCATCTCACATTCGTTTCAGCACACTGTGACACTGGGAGTTTCGGGATCCTGTGCCGCCTGAGGGTTGGCAATCTCGCACCTTTGGAATTCGGCACATGTTCTCATTGGGAGAATCACCCCTTAGTTTCGGCTCACTGTGCCATTGGGAGTTTCTTAACCCCGTTCCACTCAGCAACGGCTCATCGAACCACAGGGAGCCTGGCAACATTGTGCCACCCGGTGGACTGACCCATTAAGCAAATTGGTCTTAAGCTGTTGTGCCGGGGCCCTCCCGACCTTCGGTAGGATTCGGGGACGCTACAGGACGTCGAGACAGTGGTTGTGTGCATCTATCAAATTGGGGTGTTTGCTGAATTGGGAATTGGATTTGTTTTGTGCTCCCCTACAGGTAATGAGTCAATATCGGCACGTTGGGGTGGTCTAGGGTTCACAAATAGGAAGTAATATTGGGTATAGTGAGGCGAATGTGGGGTGAGCTGATTTGGGGAAGGTGGAGATGGGATTTGAGCAGGGTGTGAGCTCATGAGGGTGGCGAGAACACATGTGATGTTAGGGAGGTGAACTGGTCACTAAGTCAGGCCATATCTTTTGTTTTAGGTAGCATATGACCCTATGAGATTTAGGAAACACACGGTAGAGAAAATTCATAACCCCAATGGCATTTCGCAGACCCCTACGTATGGGTCCAGTTGGACTGGAGCCGGGAAGCTTCGAATGGATGACGAGAACCCTTTCCACCATCGAGGCGCTACAGAGATTGGCTGGAGACCCCGATGAACGACCCAGCGTATCCCCGTCCCTGTTCTGACGTGGAACACCTGGACACCCGCCCTGCACACTGCCAGTCATGTAGACAATGGAGATACGAGAAGGCCTGGATAAGTGCCCGTCAACCCACCCGAATGCCTTTGCCACCCGTGACAGAGGAAGGACAGCAGATTGCCGATGAGGACATCGGCTTCCTAAGGGGGAAGGAGTGTGACGGGACACCATCAGCAAAAACATTGAGGACCGTCACCATGGCAACGGCCAGCCCTGGCCGGAAGAGGGTGGGAGCCCCTTCCCCAGGAGGAGAAGGCAAAGGGGGAGGGGGGGTAAGATGATCGCAGTTGGGAGGGGGTGCGGCAGCGCCTCCGCTCCTTGAGAAGGATGGCCAGTCAGTCACGTCTGCTACTATCAAGTTGTTACCCTGCGGGGATTGGAGAAAGAGGACATTGTTTCGTTGTATTGTTGTGTTGTGCTGTAGTTGTGCCGAAACTGTATGGTCCAGAACCAGGTGCTGTTGTTCGAGGTGGATTGTTGCCTACTATCAAGTTGTTACCCTGCGGGGATTGGAGAAAGAGAACATTGTTTCGCTGTGTTGTTGCGCTGTGCCGTAGTTGTGCTGAAACTGTATTGTCCAGAACAAGGTGCCGTTGTTTGAGGTGGATTGTTGCCTACTGTCAAGTTGTCACCCTGCGGAGATTTGAGAAAGAGACTTTGTTCGCTGTGTTGTTGTGTTGTGCCGTTCAGTTGTGCCGAAACAGTATTGTCCAGAAACAGGATACTGTTGTTCGATGTGAAACATTGTCTTGTTCGTTTTGAGTGCGTCAGTATAAGAGCAAAGAAGAGGTTGGTCGTGGGTCCACTGTTGCGCCCTGTGTGTAGTACTACGTCATCCCGAGCCGGCTTCGTTACATCGGAGGACTGCTACCTAGCGCTAAGCCAACTGGGGCCTACCGAATAGAGGGTGAGCAATTAAATAAATGAACTGTTTACAAACCACCTATTAGTTATATTACTTTATTGTGGACTATTTCTTTATATATCTATTTCTTTGAAAGGTCTAGAGTTGCATAATGTCCGAAATGTTTCGTTTTTGATTTGGCTACCATTAGAGAGATTTGTGAAGAAGTTGAAAGTAGGATTTGGTTAAGAGTTTCTTTTGTTCCTTCAATTATTGGTTAAGTGTACCAAATTATTTGTTTCTGTTGTAATTGTTGCTATATTGTTTTATTCAATAGTGAAAGGCGTGCCTTATTGTGTTTGATTCATTCTATTTTGTTTCCTGAATCCCTTTTCTCGAAGAGCTATTAGATAAGTGGCTAGGGTTACATTCAAAGGGGGAGAACTCAGTAGGGGTAAGAATTACTTTATTACACCACAAGTTGAGTGTATATGACAACCCTGGACATCTTATCATCCAAATTGTGAGCCTCCCAGCTGTAACCTTCTAGGTACCTGTTGAACGTTTTCCCATAAAGTCGATCGCCATTGTTAAACTCACCAGCCTTTTACCTTTTCTTTTGTATCAGTTTTCATCCACGTCGGAAGACATCATTCAGTTGAATAGTTTTCACGTATTTGAGTGTCGCAGTGAAACTTTCAACGACGTTGGATTCGATCATTACGCCCCAACCCACATTATCTGGAGTGGAACGGTTACCAGGCCTCGTGGAGCCTGTACCCGGAGGAGTTCAGCTTGGTCATATAATTCTGGTGAGACCAAACCATTATTGATTGCTTAATTCACTCATCAAAGCAACGTTTAACAGTTGATCATACATATATCCATCTATTTTCATCGCCCATCGGAAGTTGGCCGCATCATACATTCGTCATCATTTGAGACTCTGGGGAAGGGGAAATTATAACTAAATTTGTTATCAAGTATACCTGTATCTTTCTGTGAAGGTCGAATATTGATTATCTTCATCAACTCAAGTGGCCACGTATTAGGTAGGCAACAAGTAAATCTGTATCAATTTTAACTGAATAAAATAGGTTACATTAATCGTACATTTTTATTTTCATTATTCCTTAGCTTTTGGTTATGTAGAAACACATACAGTCCACTTGCCTAACACAAGACTGCTAGTTAGTCAATGCTCTTGTGTTAATGATAAATAAATCAGTAAATTATTCTTCTAAAGCACTAAGTACAACTATTAGGCAAATTTGTGTGGGTTTGGCTTATCCTATGAAACATTACAATATTATGTATATAATACCCGTGCGCACCGCGCCTGAGAACGGATTTCAATGAAGAAATTTTCCAAAAATGTTGATTTTTAAATTTTCGGAGCCATTGTAATACTTTCACTTTTTACGAAAATTCGCTAACAACTATGGCGTATGTGTTTTAGATATGGCAGTATAAGCTGATAGGTCTAGCTTTTACGATAAAAGGTCGTATTTGAGTTTACCTGAGACAAGTAGCCGAGCTGGCCTTGAAGGAGGTAGACTGTGTAGGCGAGAATAGACATGGTCAAGGCCATTATACTGTACAGCACCACGTAGTTGATTGTACTCACTACTGCCCATGCCTGTGAACAAACACAATATAATGCTTGCATTACGGGGACGTCACTATATGTGTATGTCTTAGTAAAGAATAGCAAATAGATAGTTTTACTGGATGTAATTTCTCCGTTATAATCTAACATGAATATTTATGCAACAAGCAACCCCTCCCCCATTCTCTCTCAAAACATAATAAGTACTGGGGGGCCACCCCGAGCAGGCTTCGCCTGCCAACCCCCGCCACTGCGCTCAGACGAAAATCATTATCCAATAGTACTGTTTAATAATAGTCCAATTTATACTGCCCACCCCATTGTCAATATTTATACTGCCCACCTCCTTGGCCGATTTATTTCGCCCACCCTGTTGAGACGGAAGTTAGTGAAAAACGTTGTCTATTTCCACGAAAAATGAAGAATTACAATGTTGAATCGATTTCGAGGGTTAGGCCATCATCAGTAACAAACAATAACTGAAGACACATTAGAAAGGAAACAGCTGATATAATCACAGGTGAAGGGAGATTGAATCCCATTGGTGGAGAGAAAGGAAAAGGGCAGCGGGAGGTACAACCAATTAAGTGAATACAAAGTGAAGGGGGAAAATAGCTAGTCAGATGAAATGAAAGGGGGAAAATAACGAAATATGTTATCAACAGTGTGAAGGGATAATTCCAAGCTTTATAGAAATGGACCTATCAGTGGTGAAATATATTGAGGTATATTCTCATTTAAACATTTACCTACCAGATCTGTCACTTTTGATAATTTCGAATTTTTCAAGTACATTCAACATACCTCCCTTTGGGTAAAAATGAAGAAATTCTACAAACTGTCTATCTGTCAAATCAAAATTGTAACTCTTTATTTTTCGTTGTAATAGACAACGTTTTTCACTAACTTCTGTTTTTAAATGGGTTTCCACAACTTCGTCACGAGTGATTTAGTTCATCGTTGGCAGATTTATACTGCCCACCTCCTTGGCAGATTTATACTGCCCACCTCATTAGCTGATTTATACTGCCCACCCCATTGGCAAGATTTATACTGCCCATCTCCTTGGCGAGATTTATACTGTCCGCCTCCTTCGCGAGATTTATTCTGACAGAGATCCCGTTGCGGCCTGACGGGCTGGAGGTGGCGGCGGGAGCACAGGCAAAAACAGGAACCGCCCGCACCTTGGAAGTAGCAAGCGGACGGAGAAGGTTGCGAAAATCCCTTTCTTCAAACGAAGTGGGCCACCCTTTGTTATTTTATCTAACCACGTTTTTGGACACACTTTCGCCATTTAAACGAATGTGGTTTGAAATTTTGGAAAATTAAAATTTTTCTGTTGGTCAGGAGATCCAGGGAACTTTGAGTACAAGTATGTTAGGGTTGTGTTGAGCCGAAATTGGCGATCTTTCTGTTCCTCATCATCATTCTCGCCGTGCAGGTTTATTATATAGAATTATTGGGCAGTAACAAAAATATTTTCCTCGCATAAATCCTTCCAAACTCAACCAATCAAGTTAAAACTCAACCAAATGAAAGGGCATGATTCACTGAGTGTTCTTAAACCAAAACGAACAAAATATCTCAATTATGTAGAACTTGAGAAATCAAAGGGCCAAGTTATAAAAAAGTCCAGTCATGCAGCATGACCCCATGAGCGAATTTTTGAAGAAATCTTCGACATTTCAGTCGCTATTGATCGTGTTGAGAAATTTTAGTTTATGATTTTGATAGACAAACATGGAATCAAATTATTAACACATGCACAGAGTAAACTCATCAGTTGTGATTACTTTTTTTTTTTTTTTTTTTTTTTTTTTTTTTAAGCACCTACTACCTACGTTTTAAACAGCATGATTCTAGGATTGGTTATACAGGGATACTTCCATAAGAGTAGTTCAATCTGAATTTGGACAATGTTTCATGCAAATTTACCGATTTTTACAACTAGCGAACGGCATTATTTCGATTTTTGACTGATTTTTCAACTTTGAAATTTTTGAAAACTTGATACATATTCTTATAGGAAATTTTACGCTGATTCCGAATATACCACATGTTAGTATGCTGAAAAATTTATTTCGCACAACAAATCGCAAAAAATAGGCTATTTTGAAATTGTTGACTACATTTTTGAAAATTTCAACCCGAAGATGTAATCCGATCATGCTGGCCAACGAACTTGAACTTTCGTTTTGTGTCCTTAACATTTTAAAATTTGTTTGAAGTTTCTAGCACAATTCTACGGACAGTTATCGTCTGGAATGACACATACATATATACATACATATATACATACATACAAGTAGTATCCGAATACCAATCCTGGGCCACCGACTTCAATCTCTGTTGAAAATGCTTTTCTGTTAAATCTCTGATAAAAATGATTCCGACTTCAATCTCTGTTAAAACTGATTTTGTGCTAAACCCTGTTAAAAATGCTTTTCTGTTAAATCCTGTTGAAAATGCTTTTCTGTTAGACCCTTGATAAAATTTTTCATCACAAAACATCAGAACACATTTTTTATCACAAAACATCAGAACCAGTGACTTTTGGGGGGTATGTTAAAAGAATAACTTTTATAATAAAAATGGCATCGATCGAAATTTATAAAAAAGCAGCCAAAAAAACTAACTACTCGTCGTTTAAAGATTTGGATAAGGGGGCTTACGATCTCTTATCAAATTGTATACAAAATACGGAATATGGTGAAACTGTTGTTGTTACTATTAATACTGAAAATGGTGAATTAAATTTATTTTTACCCAAGACAATTTCTGGTCGACTTCTTGAACATGTTAGAAACGACCCGGAAAATCACCCCAAAAAAATTATTTATAAAGGAATTGATAAAAAGACAAAGGCTTTTCTTATTGACTTTGAGTAAATATTATAATTTCTTTATCGTTTATATAAAGAAAATCTTTATATAAATAACCCTTTCCCTCCAATCACCACAAATTCATAAAAAAATCATTTTTCTATCCTAAAAAATGTCATAAAAAATCATTTTTCTATCCTAAAAAATGTCATAAAAAATCATTTTTCTATCCTAAAAAAATGCCATAAAAAAATACTATGTTTACATAGTATTTTTTCAGAAAGAGAATTGTAAAGTTTCCTTAAGAACTTTTTAATGAACACAGCTCATTAAAAATAAAATCTCCTTTATACCCCCAAGCATTCTGAGCTTTAGCAAGCGTAAAAATTATCCTCAAACTGCTTCTTCAGTATAGCTTTATACACAATATAAGCCACTTTTCTAAGTTGATGTTCAGTGGCATTTTTAGGAACCTTAATATTTTTTTTATTAAGGTCTGCTTCAACTTTTTCTTTTGTATGGAGTGGTGGTTTACCATTGATACCCAATAAACGTTCTTTCAACAACAATTTACTAAGTCTATACTCCTCCAATTCATGTAAAATATTCTCTAGTGCGTCAAGGTTTTTTTCATAAAATTGAAATTTAGGTGTCTTTACAAACTTCCAGAAACCTCCATGTTCTTTACATAAATCTAATGCTTTGTCGTCTAAACCCATATCTCTTTATTTATTATAGAAAATATTTTTTTTTCCGGGGACTCATCTTTAAGTATTCAATTCAGATGAGGGGTATGTTAAAAAAATAATAGTTTAAAATTGTTAGTTTTAATGAAGGTTCTTCATTAAAACATATTGAACAAGGTTGTTCTGAGAGAAATGAGTCGATCTCTCTTTGAAATAGTGCCTGCATGCGCCATCTATCGTTTGAGGGGTTAGTTAATATGAGAGGGAGAGAGAGAGTGTCCGGGGAGGCGACGAAATCTTATCTGGAACCGGTTTCATCGCCCCGAGCCTGGTCCCCCCTCACTGACCTCATTCGTCCTCGGAATTTATTATTCAAGATAGCGGAGCGTGTTTATCATCTCAACTGGTCGCTTTTGGTGTGGTGGGTAACAATCCCGCTTCATAATACAGAGGTTGTGAGATCGATGCTCGCCTCAAACCGAGAAATTTTTTTTCCTTAATAGTGACTATACACTCTCGACGAGGTTTTAGATGTCGTTATTAGCTGATGGGCCCTTTAAGCTAATAATTAATCTAATCCCACCTCGACGGGAGTGAGAGTCGACCTTATCGTCAAAATCTCCTTCCTTAACTGTTCTGCTCTTAATTTCTACTTAAAAACAGCAAAAACCGAAACTCCAACGTAACTGAAAAAGCCAAGTTGGAATGACTCATGGACTTGAAACTCCATCGAAGTCGTGCAAGGTTGCGCCATTCAAAGATCCCCTCTTATAAACAGAGGTAGAGATCGTTCAGGAATGGATGCTGTGTAGAAATTAAGAAGCCAGAGAATGTGCGGTTAAGTTGGGACATTTTGCTGAAATTTCCTTTGATTTTTTTATGGGAATTCATTTAATATCACTTAGGCAAAATATTTTTAAAATCATCTGCTCTGAAGCTCCTTCTGTGATTGATTCCAGTTTCATGTGTAATGTAGATGAAAACTAGAGTCATTAAAAATATTATAATTACGAATATCTTATCGATAAACAATGAAAGATTCAAACAGTCCATATTTATCATAAAAAAAATTTAAAATTTCGTGAGTTGTAATTCCTCAGAATAAAAACTTCCTTGAATTTCCTCTCCATTTAAATCTCTTATTCTATAAGTAACAGGGTTCGTTCTTAAAATCTCAGCTATTTCAAAAATTTCTTTTGTCCAATTTGCTTCATATTTATTTGCAAAAGTTTTCTTCGATTTCGTAATTCTTACACGATTTCCAATTTTAAATTTCTTTTTTCCATTTTTTCCACTCTTTTTAAATAAATATCTCAGGATTTCATTTTCATTTTTCGCGTCAACTTGAGCAGGTGTCATCCCAATAGAACGATGAACATCCTGTTTGTTATACTCATTAACTAATTCCTGTAGAATATCGATCCAATTTTTATTTCCATTCACCTCGAAACGAATTTTCATTTTCTGATTCAAAGTTCTGTTAAATCTTTCTATAATTGCGGATTTTTCTAAACTTTCCGTGTGATACATTTTTATGTTATACTCGTCTAAAAGTTCTTTGAAAAGTCTATTTTCAAATTCTAAACCTTTGTCCGTGTGAAGGAGTTTAGGGGTAGAATGGTTATGAAATTTCACATTTTCCAAAACGTCTTTGAAAGCTTTTGAAACTGCTATTCCGTTTTTCTTTTTCAATGGAATTGACCAAACGTACTTTGAAAAAGTATCAATGATATTCAACATGTAACCGAACCCCTTGTTTTCATTCTCGTATTGTTTCATTATAATCAAGTCCGCAGCCCAAAGATCATCTTTTCCATGAGTAACAATTTTTCTTTTCTGAAATCTTTTTCTAACGGGTTTATGTAACTCTTTCGCAAATTCTAACTTTTCGTTTTCAGGTAAATTTATAACTTCAGTTTCAGGAATTACGTTAGTTTCCTCATTCGGATTTTTTATAAATTTACTTTTGTTAGTCTCACATTTATCACATTTTGCTGAAATTCTCCACCTTCCGTTCACAGTTTGTACAATTTCCGCGTTTATATTTTTTGTTCTTTTCTTACACTTATGGCAATAAATTTCATCCTCCATGTTTTATTTAAGTCTAATACGATTTTTTTAATGTGTCCGGTACCTTGCCTTCTATAGCCCAATCAAAAATGGCACGAATTGGTGCTTTTTCTCCGTTAGGATCTTGAATGAATTTGCTCTTATGAGTTCTGCATTTAACACATTTAGCTGAAATTCTCCACCTCCCGTTCACAGTTTGTACAATTTTCACGTTTATATTTTTCGTTCTTTTCTTACACTTACAGCAATAAATTTCGTTGTACATTATTTATTTAAGTTTAATACGATTTTTTTTTAATGGAGATCACTCCATTAAAAATATATAGCTTATAAAATAATTATAAAATTTCCTTTTTAATCATATTTTTAGCCGGGTCGTACACAAAATTCGATCCACTTACAATAATAGCGTAACACGTAGTACCTACTGCGCTACTTCTTGCTGCTTCTACAAATGTATTGAAATCAACATTGAGAATCAAATTATTGCTTTTACCACTAGATAGACTCTGAGGTTGATCAGACAAATCGATGCTAAAAATTGGATATTCTTTTTTGAAAAAATGAGGCATGATGTATGGAATAGATTGTTTAGAACTTATAGTCTTTTTGAACTCTAAAAATGCATCGTAAGCCAAACCATATCTATTTTTATTGAAATCTAAATCCTGCGTTTCCTCAGGATACCTTCTACCTCCTAATTCAAGCCAATAATTTTTCACATCTTTATGATGGAATTCAGAATTGTTTTTTGTCTGATCGTCCAAAACATCAGTTTGAAATACCACAAAGCACCATAATGGGTTATTAACGTTTCTGTAAACGCTAGATAAATCGAACTGTAACGAGTTTCCAGTAACGTTCCTAACTATGCATTGCCAACTTTTAAATTGGAGTTTATACGGAATGTTTCTCAAATCTGTGATCAAATTAACTTTTGCTTCATCCATGTATTCAATCACCGGAACTCTCAAAACGAAAGACTTAATTTCTACAACACCTTCATTAGGAATAGGAGATTCTCTATCTTTTTTCCATCTAAAAATAATATTATTATCGCTGTTTCTCACAAAAGTTATTTCAAAACCTCCCTTGAAAATTGGAACTGTTAAATCTTTGAAAAAACCCAAACCTAAGTCACCAAGGTAACCAACAGCATTGAAATTCCCTCCTCCGATAACTATTGAGTTGAATCCTGAATTCATACCTTGTCCGTTATAATCTTTTGGACATTCTTGAGTAGCAAAACCTTCCACCAAGCCACAAATGCCCGGATTTTCAATTTCATCTACTATCACATTGTGTTTTTTCACTTCTATACTCGAAAACATATGACCTACGAAATTATCTACCAACTTAACAGTATCTAAACCTGAATACTCCTTGGTTGGATCTTTTGACTTTAGAACTCCCTCCACGTTATATTGTATATCTTTAGACAGAAAATCGTCGCTTAAATCTATTTTGAAAATTGTTCTTTTATTCTCTGCATTTAAATTCTGAGTTGAAGTTGGATTAAAGGTACGAAATTGCTTTCGCACAATAAAGTCTTGATATTTATCAAATACCTTTTTAGTTTGATGCATACTTTATTATAGTAAATATAATTTTTTTTTAGACCCGGTAATTTACCGGGTCTAAAAGTTTTAAAAATTTCTTTTAACGTGAACAGTATAATTTTTATTTACTATGAAAAAATTAATTACTTTTCAGCAACAAGTAAGCTTTAATATCGTTGAATCGAATGGGTTCGTTATTTCCCGTGGTCGTTGACAATTTTATCATATTTATTTCTTTCAGTCCTTTTCTTAGTGGAATGAAAACTACTTTCTTTGGTTTTTCCGTGTAAATAGTATTAGGTGACAGTGGTTTCTCTATGAAAGAAACGTGTAATAACTCATGTTCATCGTGCGAAAGTGGGTGTTTCTCGTGATTAGTAAAGCTGTTTTCCGTAATGTTGCAATGCCATTCGATTATTTTACTCGAAAATACGAGTTGAGTAGCATTGTTATTTGACACGTAGTTGGTGTTCTTTTTGAATGAATTATCGGAACAAGTTCTCAATTGGAATATGTCACAAAAGTTACCTTCATTTATAATTTTCATATCCATGGGGAAGTTAGCAGCAATTCTGTAACTATCGTCAGTTAGGTGTTCGAGATTGAATTTCAAATTATTCGGATTAACTTTCTGTATATCTTTCTGTATATCTTTCTGTATATCTTTCTGTATATCTTTTTGTGTATCTTTTTGTGTATCTTTTTGTGTATCTTTTTGTGTATCTTTTTGTGTATCTTTTTGTTTATCTTTTTGTTTATCTTTTTGTTTATCTTTTGGTATTTCTACCGTCTGGTTTTCGAGCTTTTTCAAAGTATCTATTTTCGCTAACAAAATACTTTGAAAACTAGTCAAATGACTAATCAACTCGGATTTGAACGAACTCATTGTGTATTCACCATTAAGTTCATGCACATCATCGTAAGTTTCATCGGGGAAAGGAAATGTGAATGAAAACTTGAAGTTTTTTATCTCAAACGTTTTCCTAGTTGTAAACATCAATGCTGACATGCCCAACTGATACTCTTTATTCGGATCGAGTGGAATCGGTTCCTCAAACCATATTGTATCTCCTGAAATTTTTATAAACATTATTTATTTATTATATATTATATAATAAATAAAATGAGTCATGAATACAATATCGATCCTCATCCATTTGAATCAAACAAAGTTCATAATGGATTACTACCGCTTCCTCTTCGATGTTTAATAGTTGGAACAAGCGGATGTGGAAAAACCACTCTATTGTACAACCTGATTACTAAACCATGGGGAATTCCCCATGAAAATCTCTACATATGTTCCACAACTTTAGAACAAGAATTTTATAAAGGCTTGAGAAAAAATAGTGAAAAAATAGAGGCTAAAGTTGAAATGAAAATAGTGCATTTTTACGATAGTTGCGACGAACTAATTGTACTAGATGAATGCCTACCAAACAGTCTTGTAGTTTTCGATGATTGTGTTAATGTTGAACATCAACGAGTTATAAAAGATTATTACGCGAAAGGGCGTCACAGGAATATTTCTTGCATTTATCTAACTCAATCATTCACTAAAGTTGATAGACAGTTGATTAGAGGCAATCTGAATTTCCTGTGTATTTTCAAGCAAGATCCAGATTACATGAAAGTGATTTATGATAAGTATGCTGGAACAGATTTTACTTTCAAACGATTCAAAGAAATATATAACGAATGTTGGGACGATGATTTTGGATTTCTAACGATAAACCTAACAAAACAATTAAAAGACGGTCGATACATGAAAAAGTTTGAGAAAACGTTTCTCGAGTCGGTGAATAAACGGTCAAAAACACCGTTAAACGATCAAAATAACCGTTAAAATAACCGTTAAAATAACCGTTAAAATAACCGTTAAATTTGGATTTAAATATTCGACAAAAAAAAAATTTTTTTTTACTATAATAAATGTCTACTGAAAAACATTTACAAAAACTTTTGTTGAAAAAATGTAAGGAAATTAAAAAAAAGATTGAAACTCGTGATGATTCAGAAACTAGTAATCAATCTGATGATTCAGAACCAGAAAATAGAATTTTCCTGAAAAAACCTAAAAAAGAAATGACTGTCAAGGAAGCTAACGAAATTCAAAAAAAAAAAACAAGAGTTGTGACGTGTTTTCCGAGAAGCTAGAGTAGATAAGTTTAACGAAAGAGAAACTCGTAATCAACCTGATGATTCAGAACCAGAAAATAGAATTTTCCTGAAAAAACCTAAAAAAGAAATGACTGTCAAGGAAGCTAACGAAATTCAAGAAAAAAAACAAGAGTTGAGACGTGCTTTCCGAGAAGCTAGAGTAGATAAGTTTAACGAAAGAGAAACTCAAGAAAAGATGTTTGCACCCATCACTGAAAAAGTAGTTGAAGTAATAAATGCTGTGAAACAAGCGGATGAAGATCTAAAGAAACTAGAAATTTTCCCTACAAGCAAACTAGTTCTCCTGTCAAGAAAAGAAAAATGGTGACTTTTGGACCAACTACTACTTTTGACATTAATCCAAACGAGGGAGCTTCTGCACTAGTTGATACTGTGTCAGATGATACCATAGTAAACACGAGAAGTAGCTTATCAAGCATCATGGATATGGTTGATCGAAATGAAACCCCATCGAATAGCGTTGGTCCGAAAGGAATTGGTCCTATTGCGAGACTTTACATCAGACAGGATGATAAACAATTTGGTATATGGGGAAATGAGGACAAAATTTATATAGGAGATAAACAAATTCAAGTAAATGGAGATACAATCATCATTCAAAATGAAACTTACAAAGGAACTCACGGATTATGGCGTTTGTTAACTGATCCTCTAGGACCTGATCCTGATAAATACACTAAAGAGGATTTGAAAGTTTACAAGAAAATTCTCATTCAAACGAACTCTCTATACCAAAAGAACGATCCAACTACCAATAAAGTAAAGTCTAGTACGGGGAAAAAATGGAAAGAGTTGATCGCACCTATTTGGAAAGAAATCAAAGCAAGTAAAGTTGGTTCGGGTTTGATAGAATATTCCGAAAATCCAGTGGAATTTAAATACATCGACAACCTCCAACAGTTGCTACAGCGTTTGTTCTATTTGCACGCACAAGAACGAGCTGGTAATAACAATTTTCACAATGAAAAATTAGGAATTGTAAAGTTTATAAGCGATCAGTTGGAAAAAAACATAGATAATCCCAAAGGAATAGAATATCTGATGAAAGTTGTTAACAGTTTGCCGAAAGGAATTATTAAAAGTGGATCCGGAGTTTTAAATACTTTGCTGAATAAACTAGATGGTTTCGTACCTGAAATGCATTTACCCGGATACAACTATTGTGGCCCATTTACAAAACTAGATGAACGATTGAAAAGAGGAGATCCTGGAATTAATAAATTGGACGAAGGCTGTAAGCTACATGATATATTTTACAGAGATAGATTTCACAGACGTGAAAGAAAGACACATAGCGGATAAAGCACTGGAGGAAGTAGCAAAAGAAAGAATGTTCGCGAGTGATTCAAGTTGGAAAGAAAAAGCTGCTGCAGCTGTAGTGATGGGTGGAATGAAAGGTAAACAGGTTTTAGGTATGGGAGTTGAAGGTATGGGAGTTGAAGGTATGGGAGTTGAAGGTATGGGAGTTGAAATGAGTAAACGGTCCTTTGGTATGAGAGTTCGTTATTAAAAAAATTTACTATAATAAATAACTATGATTACGAAAAAAATAGATTTAACCGAAAATCAACTAACCAAAATGCGAGCCGCTTACAAGAAGCGCAAAAGTGTTACAGTTCGTTTGGCAGCGAAACAAATTTCAGGAAATGGAAAACATAAAATCAGTCTGTGGGAAACTCAATCAAAAGCATTTGAAAAAGCAAGAGGAGAAAAGAAAGGAATTACGTTAACTTTGAATTATGAACAACTACAATTGAATCACACGGGTGGATTCTTACCATTGGTGTTTGCAGGAATGGGAGCACTTGGAGCGTTATTAGGTGGAGGTGCTGCAGTAGCATCTTCAGTAATAGATTCGAAACATAAAGCTGCTGAAGAAGCGGAAATAAAACGTCATAATCTCGAGATGGAAAAACTAGCTCAAAAAGCAAAAAGTTTAAGTATTGGGTCCGGTTTAAAAAAACGAAAAAAACGGAAAACTACCAACCTTTGAGTAATTTAGATTTAAATCGTTTCGCGAAAAATTTTAAAATAAAACATTTCCGAGGTATTTTCATGAAAGATGAACTTCCTGATCGATCTAAACCCGTTGAATGTGGAATTATTAATTTGGAAAATTCTTATCAAAATGGTAGTCACTGGACTTGTTATTTTAAAAAATCCGAAAAAGAAAAATATTATTTCGATTCCTATGGAAACGCACCACCTCCTAAAGAGTTGGTAAAATACTTGGAAAATAAACATATTTTTTACAATTCCGAACAAATTCAAAAGTATAATGATCCTCCAATATGTGGACATCTGTCTTTGATAGTGTTAAAAGAACTTTCAAATTAATAATTAAGAACTTTCAAATTAATAATTATGAAACTGTTTTAAAAACATGCAGAGGGAAATTGAATTCTGAAAAAATCTTAGTATAATATTGTTGTTTTAATGGAAAATTTCCATTAAAACGTTTTTATTAAACAAACTTGATGTTATACATGTCTCTCCCATTTATTGATTTGGTGATTCCATGGTACACTAAGCAAACACCGTACTCAACTAGAGCTTGGAGTTCATTTTTATCAAATTTTTGAATACATCTTTCTGGTATGAACACTCTAAATTCTCCTAGATTGGCTATAACAGCCTCCCACGAGTATTTCGTTGACACAAATTCAAAGTTTATGATTTTGTAAGGTTTTCCGATTTCTAGTTCGGAAAGTTTGTTTGTGTTGTTTTCAAAATTAATTTTTTTCAATAGCTGCTCCCTATTCATTTCCATTTTATTATAGAATATATTCTTTTAAAACACAATTCCTTAAAGAGGGGTCGCGATTCGCGACCCCTCTTTAACGTTAAAGTCGAATACAAGTCGAGAACATTTAAAAAAGAGCTTTCGAAACTCTTAAAGGTGGCGTCGAATCGCCGCCACCTTTAACGTTAAAGTCGAATACAAGTCGAGAACATTTAAAAAAGATTTTAAAAACTCTTAAAGAGGGGGGCCAATTTGGCCTCCCCTCTTTAACTTTAAAGACGAATACAAGTCAATTGACTAAAAAAGCCGACGCTCACATGTGAGCCGCGGCTTTTTCATTTCATACTAAATTTTGCGGCTCACATGTGAGCCGCAAAATTTGATCTCGGTTAACAATAACGAAACTACCACAAACTTGATGTTATGCATGTATTTTTTCATTTTTTGATTTGGTGATTCCATGGTAAACTAAACAACCACCGTGCTAGTTAAAAGGATCTCTACTATAATAGACAAAAGAAAAAGGTGAGGGCGATTCGCCCTCACCTTTAAGAATTCAAAAAAAAAATGAGGGGCTAGTTAAAAGAATATATTCTATAATAAAATGTATGATGCGAGAAGACATTGTGAAAAGTGCGATGTTAGCACTACTTATAAAAATTGGGCTAGACACCTAAAGTCTAAGCGCCATGAAAAAAACGACCCGGACCGGACAATGACTATCAGAAAACCTAGGAAAGCGAAACCTGTATTTGTAAATCCGAGGAAATTACACAAAGTATTTAATTTTAGTGAAAAAATATTTGAAAAAGTATTTGAAAAAAGCAAAGAATCTAGGAAAGCGAAACCTGTATTTGTAAATCCGAGGAAATTGCACAAAGTATTTAATTTTAGTGAAAAAATATTTGAAAAAAGCAAAGAACCGAGAACTGAAGTTGGAGAAAAGGAAACTGCATTTAAATCTAGATTAGTGACTTACGATATTAAAAATACGAAAGGATTTAAAGATGCTTACAAATTTCTTGACAGTATTAAAAAAATCGTAACTGGTTTAATCAACATGAAACTTAGAGAAATGAAACTAAAAGTTAATGTAGTTTTAATCGCAGAATTTAAAAAAGGGACTAACGAAAATAATATGGAGTATCATGAACTCAATTTCAAAACTAAAAACGTAATAATATTGCAGTCAGCAGAAGTACCAAATTGTTACGAGGAAATGAAACAGAAAATTCTAAATGAAATGGAAACGTTCGAAATAAAAGGATCTCAATGGCAACTTCACAAAATCAAGCATTTAGAACTGAACGTTAACAAGTACACTCCTTTGAGAGGATCGTCTTACATCCCACTCCCTAATTTTCTACAATATAGGAAAGCAATTATAAATGTGAAAAATGACGATAATAAATGTTTCCTTTGGTCTGTTCTGTCTGCACTTCATCCAGCTGACCAACATTCGTATAGAATAGGAAATTACATAACATGGGAACATGAGTTTGATGAAGCGTTGAAAGATATCAGTTTTCCTATGAAACTTACGAGTATAAAATTGTTTGAGAAAAGAACTGGGATTTCCATAAATGTTTACTGTCTGGATGAAAAAAATATTATAATACCCTTGGAAATAACGAAAGAGGAAAAGGAAAGGCACATTGACTTGTTTTACTTGAAAAACGAGGAAACTGAACATTATTGTTGGATCAAGGACTTATGGAAACTTGTTGGTCATAGTCAGCTAACAAAGGATGGCCACAAACGATTTTTATGTAAAATGTGCTTGAATAGCTTTGGAACTCAGTTCAAATTAAACGAACATAAAGAATATTGTGGAGCTCATAAAGCTGTTAAAGTAGAACTACCAGAACCTTACGATAATGTTTTACAATTTGAAAATTATAAACGCTCCATGAAAGTACCATTCGTTATCTACTCGGACTTTGAAAGTTTTCTAAGCAAACTTCAAACTTGTCAACCTGATGAAACTAATGCGTTCACTAATAAAATTCAAAAACACGAAGCTAGCAGTTTTTCATATTACATAAAGTATTCCAACGGATATTATAAACCTCCAGTCGAATATTCTGGTCCAGATTGTCCAAAAGTATTTTATCAGAAACTGAAAGAGGAAGTTTTACACATTGCTAAGGAATATTACGATAAAATTGTACCCATGAAACCATTGACAAACGAACAGGAACAGGAATTCAAAAATGCTAAATCTTGTCACATTTGTGATAGAGGTTTTAACGAATTGCCTCCAATGTTAGAAAAGAAACTTGATGTAATGAGAAAAACAATTCAACACTTTATTGATAAAAAGAATGACAATCAAGCAGATATATATATTGAAGAATTAGAAGTTTTTAAGTCAAATATACCTGATAATTGTATAAAAGTAAAAGATCATGATCATTTGTCAGGAGAATTTAGAGGTACCGCCCATTCTCTGTGTAATTTGGAGTATCAATGTCCGAGATTCGTACCTGTATTTTTCCACAACCTGGCTGGGTACGATGCCCACTTATTTATAAAACAACTCGGAGAGGATGAAGGGGAAATACGATTGATTCCAAATACTGAGGAAAAGTACATTTCGTTTTCAAAGATTCTTAGGTACGACTCTGGAAAATTTAATGAGAAAGGAAACAAAGTAATGAATAAAATTGAAATAAGGTTCGTGGATTCGTACAAATTTCTAGCAAGCTCTTTGGAAAAACTAGTGGGAAATTTAACGAAAGATCAATTTAAGGAACTGGTAAAACATTTTGGAACAGAGAACTTGGAGTTGATGACAAGGAAACTAGCTTACCCATATGAGTACATGGATAGTTCGGAAAGGTACGATGAAACCTGTTTGCCACCTATAGAGAAATTTTACAGCCATCTAAATAAACAAAATGTAAAAGAAAACGAATATAAAAATGCACAAGAAGTTTGGGAAAAATTCGGTATTAAAAACATGTGGGAATTCACCGCGCTTTACAACAAAAGTGACATCTTACTGCTTGCAGATGTAATGGAAAATTTCAGAGATATTTCCCTGAAAACGTACAAACTAGATCCTGCATGGTACTACACAACACCTGGATTCTCATGGGATTGTATGTTGAAAATGACAAAAGTTAAATTGGAACTGTTGACCGATTATAATAAAATTTTAATGATAGAAAAAGGAATTCGCGGTGGAATATCTCAATGTAGTAACAGGTACGCGAAAGCAAACAATAAGTACATGGGTGAACAATATGACCCATCTAAACCTTCGAGTTACATAGCGTACGTAGACGCTAACAACCTTTATGGATGGGCAATGTCCAAATACTTACCATCTGGTGGTTTTAAATGGATAGAGAACTTATACAATTTAGATATGGATAATTTAGATGTTGAAAATATAAGTGATGAGTCTCCCAAAGGTTATTTTCTGGAAGTTGACTTGGAATATCCTAAAGAACTACACGATTTACACTCGGATCTACCACTTGCACCGGAAAACAGGATTGGAAATACAAAATTACCTAAACTGATGACAACTTTGTTCAACAAAGATAGATACGTTTTGCACTAAAGGAATTTGAAACAGTGTCTGAGCATGGGGATGAAACTAAAGAAAATACACAAAGTTCTAGAGTTTGATCAATCGGATTGGTTGAAAGTGTACATTGACTTCAACACGGAACTGAGAACGAAAGCGAAAAATGATTTTGAAAAGGAATTTTTCAAATTGATGAACAACAGTGTATTCGGAAAAACGATGGAAAATATCAGGCAAAGAATCGATATCAAATTATGTTCAAACGGAAAGAAACTGGAATTATTGATAGCAGAACCAACTTTTGATCGTAGAACGATATTCACTGAAAATTTAGCAGCAGTTCACATGAAAAAGACCAAAATTCTTTTCAATAAACCAATCTACATTGGAATGAGTATTTTGGACATTTCAAAAACTCTAATGTACGATTTTTATTACAACACGATAAAGAAACAATACGGAGAAAATGTCAAATTGATGTACTGTGACACGGACAGTCTGATCATGGATATAAAGACTGAAGACTTTTACTCGAATATTAAAAACAACATGATTGATCAGTTTGATACATCCGATTATCCGAAAGAAAATGTCTACGGTATACCTCAAGTGAACAAGAAAGTACTTGGAAAATTCAAAGATGAAATGAGCGGAAAAGTAATGGAGGAATTTGTCGGACTAAGATCGAAACTTTACGCACACAAAACGTTCGAGAATCAAAAAGAAACAAAGAAAGCGAAAGGGATCAAGAAAAACGTTATTGAACAGGACATTAAATTCAATGATTTCAAAGAATGTCTGTTGACCAAGAAACCGATCTACAAAACGCAAATGATGTTCAGAACAAACAAGCACGATATTTATACCATTAAACAGAACAAGAAAGCGCTCAGTGCCTACGATGATAAAAGGCATATTCTGGAAAATGGTATGGATACTCTTGCTTGGGGACATCATAAAATTGGAATAGGAAAAGAAAATTTCGTAGATCATCTGAAGGAGCTTATGAAAACACAAAACGAGAAAGAAAATGGAATTATAGGTAGGATTAAAGTAAATACTAAATTATAATTTTTATAAGGGATTCTTATAAAAACCTAATATTTTTCCATCTCCTTTTCCATCTCCTTTTCCATCTCTCCTCTTACTACAGATTCTCTTACAAATGTAAATATACTGTGCACACTTTTTAGCATATTTTGATTATCCTCTTCGATGCATTCAAAACAAATATCACCATTTAGTACTCTAACACCACAATTTTTGCAAACGTTAATATTTTTGAAAGGAGTAAAATTTAGAATGTTTTCAGTTAGTTTATTTTTTCCATTGAGAAAGTTACGTTTCACAGTTGCTAAATCCAAAAACTTATGATACTTCCTCACGAAATAATCAGTCAGTTCTCCAGATTTAGATACTGCCTGCCACTCGCTCTTGGAAAGACAATTTCCATCTTCGAGTTCTCTTAACGCTTTAAAGTATTCCATTTTATTTTATAGTAGAGATTCTTTTAACATACCCCCCAAAAGTCACTGGTTCTGATGTTTTGTGATAAAAAATGTGTTCTGATGTTTTGTGATGAAAAATTTTATCAAGGGTCTAACAGAAAAGCATTTTTAACAGGATTTAACAGAAAAGCATTTTTAACAGGGTTTAGCACAAAATCAGTTTTAACAGAGATTGAAGTCGGAATCATTTTTATCAGAGATTTAACAGAAAAGCATTTTCAACAGAGATTGAAGTCGGTGGCCCAGGATTGGTATTCGGATACTACTCATACATACATACATACATACCTACATACATAAAAAAATGCGTTAAACTTCAGAATATGATTCAGAATAGCCTGAAACGGATTTCTGCATAAATTCTTTTCAAAAATTCACATTCTACAAATTTTGAGGCAAGAGCAATAGCTTAATTTTCTCCAAAAATTCGCTAAAAGTTGAGTTATCTGATTTTCAATGCTTGATGACGAATCTACGCACAAATACCTTTCATTAAATTAAATAATGAACGAAATCGGCTAGATAGAACGGCCGTACTAACTGCCTTCAGATTTCGTGTATTTTTTTAAATATATAAGATGAACTGCTTTTACGGACACATTAGGGAATAACAGATTCTCGAAAATAGATTGAAAATATCACAATATATCAGCATCCCCCCAGAATCATAATGAAATTTAAATTTACTTAGAATGGAATCAGGGAGGGAGCACATACTTCGAGCAAAATAGAAGAAAAAATGAAATCCAAGATGTTTTGCACATCTTACTAAAACCTCATGATTTTTGACATTTTCATGTCTTTGCCCTGGCACATTGCACAAAAAACTGTCACGTAACGTAACGTAAATATTTTGACGATTTCCGCTTACAACCGAGTCGTTGCTAGGGAAATGGTACTTCGTCGTTTTTCATCCCAAAAAATTCGTTGACCATTCGTTCGAAAGCTCTCGATTCATCCAACCATATTATGTTTACTACTGCGAAGTGCGTGGCCAACAAGCTGAGTTATGAGCAAGGTTATTTGAATAATTGTGTACACTCAGGTGATCATTCTCAATAATTGATATTGTGAACATGATTGCCACCGCTTGTTAATTTCTGATGATTTCATTGAGCTGGTGTTTCGATGATTTGATTCATAGCAGGTGATCCAAATATTGCGAGAACGGTTTGATTTGTGAAGCGGTGGTTAAATCATTTTAATAGGTAAATTCTATGCTTTACACTCTAGGAAGCTGTAATTTCTTATGTAGCCTCTTTAGGACATTGACTTGACGATGCCCAGGGTCCGGATCAGATGAGTGGCTTTTGAAGCTAATTTCTATGTTTTACACTCTAGGAAGCTGTAATTTCGTATGTAGTCTCTTTAGCACGTTTAGTTGGCGATGCCCAGGGTCCGGATCAACTGAGTGGCTCTTAGAGCTTGCATACGAGTCTGCAGGGGGGTAGGTGATGTAGCCTGGCTCGAATTCAATGAAGTACCCACGGGTGTCGGAACAATGAGTCAACACGATCGCGAATTCAATTAAGTACCCACGGGTGGGCGGTTTCTCTTATGGCCCATTTAATTGATTTGTACGCCCCGCCGGGTGAGATCTGCCTAGTAATAAATACAATAAGAAAACACACATGAAAATGTCCCAATGTGTTGCAGACTCGTATGCAAGTATTTCAAGCTTTTAAGGAATTTTTGTTTTTTGGAATTATTCCCTCCATTTAGGATTCGTAGTTGAACAAAAAATAATTAAGATAATCGGTCGAGAATTGTAGCTTGGGCAGGCTTAGATGGATCGGCTATTAATCCCTCCGCCCCCCTCCCCCTATGCCAAATCAGAAATTTCCAAGGATTGTTGCTCAATTGACCGCTTTTGAAAAAAAAAAAAAATCACGAAATTCGGCTGAGAATTTTAGATTTGGCTGCGCATAAAAGGGTTGGCCATAACCAGCTCCACCCCCCTCCTGTCTGCAGATCCAACATTTCCGAAGTCTACTGCACTATTAAACTAAAATTTGGATCGAACAACGAAAGAATCTTCAGTTGAGAATTGTGGCCTAGGCAGCGTCGACAAATGGTTTCACTCACACAAACCTGCAGACATACACCTATGGTTTTTTCACGTATTCGGTTTTTTTAGATTGATCTGAAACGAGTTCGTTTGCAGTTATTTTTATTCTCATGCTCGGGTTGGTCCACACCCCCTGCATCAATTTTAATAGGCTTCCCTCTTATTTACGGAGCCTTGATTACAAGGCATAGCTTCAAAGGACGACCTATTAAGCGTAGTAGTACAGATTGAAGTAGTGTTAAGTATTGATATAGATTTTGAAGGTTGAACCTGGAGATTGCCCCGCCCTCTGGTTCCATATGCATGTTCCTCTTCACCAGATGAGGAGCAGATCAAATTAGCATGAGTAAAACCTATAAACTCCATAAATGGTGACGATTCCATATATTTTGAAAATGAGACAGCAAGATGTTAAGTTATCGACACCTGCTATGATTCTCACACTTTTTTTTTTTTTTGGTCGAGAAATACCCTTGATGACGCAGGTGAATTTCCCCAGGGGGGAATACCATATGGTACACGACTCTGGAAACAAACAAAAAAGAGAACTCACATGACCGCTGGGGACACACATGCAGATGCCCTTCAAAGCATATACAAAACCGTCGAGAGCTGCTTGTGCAGCTTATCGCAATGAGCACCACATGTTAGGGCTCCATCAGTCAGGAGGCCGAGATAGTTAACGGTGAGGGGAGAACGACGAAACAAATCAAAGACGATTTTTTCAGTCTTCTCTGTTAAGAGTTTGATGGTTGCCATTACAGCAATCTTGCATCGTGCTCATAACCGACTCCGAAGTAGACATTAACATGTCTAAGCTTTCTGCTCTAGTTATGAAGGCAGAATCGTCTGGAAAGAAAAAGCCGAATGCCTTGGAAAGATCAAGCATCCATGCTCCCACCATTTGACCCATATCCAGACCTCTCAGACACTTCCGAGTCACATCTGTTGCCGCCATCGTAGTACTTTTTTCTTTCCGAAACCCATACATATTCGATGCTAGGATCGAATGCTTGTCTTCCAAGTATACTGACAGTCTTGATGAAACCACTATCTCGATGACTTTTGCCAAAAGGGGGATGAGGGCAACTGCACGGAAATGATTACATTAGTTCTTGGAACCTTTCTTGTGAGTGGGTATAACTTTCGAATATTTGAGAGACTTTGGAAACATTCCAGTGGCAAAGCAGAGATTGATCAAGTAGGTCAATGGTTCACAAATATGCGCAGCACTATACATTAGGATCTGATGGTTAACTCCATAAATGTCCATGGGGTTCGTCTTCCTGAGACCAGCTATGGTACCTCCTCAACTGAACTTGGAGTGAGGGTGAATGAGGATAATGGTTTAGATTCAAAAGAGAGAAAATACGACGCTGAAGATCTTCCCTGGGGCAGCAAATTCAATAGCTCAATAAGCTACTACAGATCTGCCACACAGACGCTCAAATCCCAGAAGAAATTTGTAGAAGCAGTACCTACCTGAAATGAAGGAGCTCAATGACCTCACTAAAGCTTTGCAGCACTCTAAACCTTTTCCCTCTTCAGAGGTCACATCCCCCCGGAACGCCATGCCTGGCTACACCATGCTACTCAGGCCCACCACAAAATACAGCATGCCAGCATACCATTGCCACCAGTGAGATGCATGCAGCCCTTCTGGCAATCAAAATGGTCCCATCGCTTGGGAAGCGCGCAATGTGGCATTGCTGATTTGCTCTCAGGCAGCCATACTTGCGCTAATTTGGCACAGTGATTCTTTGTTCAGGAACGTCGTTGAAGCCAGGCGCTTGCTTGAAGAAGTGACTGGGAAGGGAATCATTGTAACTCTCCAATGGATCCCATCCCACTGTGGCATCCTTGGCAATGGACGGGCTGATACATTAGCAAAGACGGGATTGTCAATGTCAATGCCATCATTTCCAATAACCTTTGTAAGAAAGCTACACAAAAGAACTGTGGACCAACGAACAGCATAGGCAGTGGGGAAAATATGGCTAAGTCAACCCTCAGAACCGAATCCTTCAAACATAGAGCAGGTGAGAATCAGTGGCAAATTTTTGGGCGATTACAGGCCATGATTACTTGGGAGCTTACTTACATCGCATAAGCATCAAGGCCACTCCAAACTGCAGCCTATGTGCCTCTTCGACGCTCATTAACATCGATCATCTCCTGACTTGTCCACTTTTGGAGGACGTGAGACAATTATTTACTTCTGACGACACCATCTGGTCGCTGCAAGGGGTCAAACCTATGCTCTTCTTACGTTTTTGCCAACGATTGGTAATTCGTTGGCAAAAACGTGAGAAGAGCAGATTTTTTTTTTTTCCCTCAAGTAATGTACCTATGTAATTTCCCATCACAAAACCCTCGCAGCGCTAACCTGCTTTTGACCAACATTCCAAACCCAAACTTTTTCGTTCCTCCCTTTCAAATCTCAAATCAACTACCTCTAGCTCCCCATTAATTTTTATAATTGAAAATTTATTGTTACCTTAATGATAATTATTGCATGATAGACGACCGAACAGTTGCTTCATAATATGGAGGGGTTGAAATCGATATATATATATATATATATATATATATATATATATATATACCATTTCCAAGTCGAATTGAGAATTTTCCAAACCACATTGAGAATTTTCCTAACCAAATTGAGAATTTTCCAAACCAATTTGAGATTTTTCCAAACCAATTTGAGATTTTTCCAAACCAATTTGAGAATTTTCCAAGACAATTTGAGAATCTAGAAGAAAAAAAAAGAAGAATGCTTTCTCAAAAATCAAACTTTACGTGAGAAACGTTCTTAGTGAGTCACCGCAGTATCTCGTTTTGAGTGAAGTGATGACTCGAAGCATCCCCACCATTTCATCAGCTGATTGCACAAATTGGATGATGCACATGTTCGTGCAATTGACGAACGCAGCAGCTAGGAACCCTCTACATTGAATTTTCATAATGCCTAACTTTTCTCAAAAATATGAAAAATGTGATTTTTAAAAATGAAAAAATGCGAATTTCTTTCTTTTATAACGATGTATTGTGCAATTTTATTCCTAATTAAAAGTTTTGATTTGTTTTGAAAAATAGTCACTTTGGTTTGGATGATTCCCTTCTCTTTTCTTTTTTAGAACATTTTTAGTTAGGAAAATTTTTCAATTGTTTTGGAAAATTCTCAAATTGGTTTGGAAAAATCTCAAATTGGTTTGAAAAATTCTCAATTTGGTTTGGAAAAATCTCAAATTGGTTTGGAAAATTCTCAATTTGGTTTAGAAAATTCTCAATTCAACTTGGAAATGCTATACATGAGCTGCTTTTAGAATCGTATATTTTGTCATAGCATGATGAAATGTAGGACAATTGTCAATGTAATATTGTTGTATAAGGTAAATTAACATTCATGTAGCCTATAAATGAGAGAAAAAAATAAATGAATTAAAATAATAATAATGAACTGAGATAAAAGAGTGAAAGGCTGGTCGGTCATTAACCCGCCTAAGAGGCAGCTCGGCTGGGGCTTCCCGACCGAGCCCGGGACCCAACCCACCATGGCGGCCCCCCGGGGGCGCCCACCTATTTCTAGGTAAGTACCCCTTGCTACGATTCACAAATCGCGCAACCGAGAATCACCAGGTGAGAGAGACAGCCCCCGAGCTGATCGAAAGCCCGAACCTAAACAATTAGCTGCTATAAAGCCATTCACTCAATAAATTACAAACACACTAAAACAATAACTCATACAACTTATATAAATCTAAAAAAATAAAAATATTCAACAATTAACAAGTTATCACTAAAGCTAAAAAGCTAACTCGAGTACTTATATTAAAGCCCTCTGTTGCTGACACTTAATTAACAATGGCAACAAGATAAATTAACAGTGAATAAGTGGAGTATAACATTCCTCTAGTCAAAAATGAAAACAAATTATTGTTTGATTTTTGATTGTTTGAAAAATAGACTACCTACTAATCAAAAATGGCACATTTCATTTTGAAAAAATTGCTAGTGTGGTACAGTTCTGGCTCAATGAATTCAAGTCGTATAGAGCGCTTGAAAAGTTTGACAGAAAGTTCTTTAGTCTCCTTGTTAAGTAGATTGAACATACGGCATCCCATTTGGTTGGGGTTCGAAATCATTGAAGAATTAAGTCTAACTTGCGGGGGGGCGGAAGTTTTTGCGGGATCTGGTGAAATGGTTGTGATTAGACAAGCCCTCGGAAAAAACAACCAAATTTTCTTCACAAGCAACAAACAATTGAGCGCATAAATACTAGGAAGTGTCAGAATCCCATGTTTTTTAAAATGTCCTGGACAACTTCGATTCCATCCAAGCTTAAAAACAATACGGATGGCTCTTTTCTGTAGTTTAAAAATGTCCTCCGCATGACTGGAATTCCCCCACAACACCACACACAATACCACAATACCACAGTAAGAAATACAGCTTGCGAAGAAGGAAATTGCAGGATGCAAGCTTTAAAGAAAGCGTGACAAAATGGCTGCGCCAGGACAACCTATTGTCCAGTGAGACTCCCAACACGTTCACAGTGTCATCGAGGCGACCATTTAGCTTGAATGACAACTTTTGCGTTTTGGTATTGGTTAGATTCAAAGCATTTGCAGCGTACCATTTATTTATTATACTTTGTGATTGGGATACGTTGCATTCAGGGAATTCATTGTTAGGTGCAGCTGATAATAAAGAAATGTCATCTGCAAAAAGGACTGAGTGACAAGAATTTAATGGTTGATATGATAGATCATTCATGAATAATATAAACAGGCAAGGACCTAAGACTCCGATTGAAACCATCATTTTGACACAGAAATATACTAACAAATTGCTTCATTTCGGATCGAATCCGCCTGGGATGGTTATTTTTGCTCCGGAGTGGATTTGATCCCAATTTCCCAAATGGATTTTTCCATCCCAAGAGAATCCGATCCGGGCTGGATTGATAAATATCAATCCCCTTTTTTTTCTTTTTGGTTTATTATTTCCAATAATAAGCCTATGTGATCGTGGAGCAAAAAATTTTTATAACCCCACCTCAAACTTTGTCACTTTACGTTTCAAGGTATGTAGAATCCAAATTTGAAATGTCCATCCGCCGTTCGCCGTCCGGGCCATAAAAGGCCTAAGAATTGACTTAAAAAACCCGTTCTTTCGCACATAGAATCCATTTGGGGTCTAGTTGGTCCTAACGTTTAACCATCCCGATCGCTTTACTCGCATAGATGCTATGGGCCAAAAACGGGCGAAAAATTGTCTTTTTCAACGTGTGCACGCCTGGCACGCTTGGCAGGGGGTCACGGTGGGTGGAGAGCGGGGGGGGGGGGGGGGGGGGGGGTGGAGTGAGAAGAGGCGCGGGAGCCGCGGCACCTTGTGGTGGGTACGGCGCCGGCGTTCCTTCGAGGCATGAATATTATGTTTTTTTCAAGGTCATATTTGTGTGTTAATACCAAAGCTTTTCCTACGCATATTTAATAACATATCTTCTTGACTTTTCGTACGTAGGTACTTAGATAATATTATTAAGGCAATAACTATTTGAATAGATAGGAGCTCAAATCGAGAAATATGAACATGCGTATATGTATACTATTTATAAGAATGAAACTCCGTCTGTTTGTCTGTCTGTCGTGTCTATGCACGGCCAAACGGCTGAGTGGGGGGAGTCTACGAGTGGGGGGATCTTCTTGGGATTTCCCGAAAGGGGGAATAAGCGAATTTAAAATATTCTAATCCCACCCGAACCATGAGCCGTAGGGCGGGGGGGGGGGGGGGCGAAGTAAGAATTAATGTGCGCTTTTTGGACTTCCCCGCTTCCTCTACCCCTCTAAACGGCCGTTGAAAATTTCGGAAAAATACCGGTTTCGTAGGCTTTTGAACGAGGAAGACGACGGCGCGATCGGATCGCGAAAAAAGTATCGGGAAATGCGTCAAAAAAATGCGAGAGTACGGACCCGTTTTCTCGAAAAGTCCGCCGAAAAACTTGGTTTTTTCCCATTAAAATATACACCATAAAGGTACGTTTTTCGGAACGGTTTTCGCGGGCGAAATAAAGGGTTGATCCCGACGAATCTGAATCCGAAATCGGATATCGAAAAAAGTGACGGGAAGTTGGTCGAAATGCGAGCGTAAGTGAGGCGAAGCGTTTAAAATGACATTTTTAATCGATACCGCCGCCTGTTTCACAATGTTGCGAGCCAGGCCTACGCACTTACGTCTTGAAGGGCCTCGATGACTCATTTCAACGGAATGAATACGGATTTTTCTGTACACATATGCAGCAATACCTTGCGAGCGAAGCGAGCAACATTCCCCAATAAACTTTTCGTGGTTCCACATAGTTTTATAAGATTTAATTTGTTTGTAATAATTCCCAACTGAAAAAAACGTCTGCCAAGTTGGGTGGGCAGTATAACTTCCTCAAGCGAGCGAAGCGAGCAGCATCCCCTACAGAAGTTAAACCTACCCTTAGAGCTCTACCGTTTGCGAGCGAAGCGAGCAGCATCCCCTACAGAAGTTAAACCTACCCTTAGAGATCTACCGTTTGCGAGCAAAGCGAGTAACATTCTCTACACACGTTAAACCTACCCTTAGGGATCTACCGTTTGCGAGCGAAGCGAGCAACATTCCCTACATGCCACACTTTGCTAGCGAAGCGAACAATTCAATGGGGGATCCGGGGGCTTGCCCCCCGGCTGGACGTGGAGGCGAGCGTAGGGAGCTGGAGCGGCTAGTTATTTATAAGAATGAAACTCCGTCTGTGTGTCTGTCGGGTCTATGCACGGCCAAACGGCTGAGTGGGGGGAGTCTACTAGTATCGGGATCTTCTTGGGATTTCCCGAAAGGGGGAACGAGCGAATTTAAAATTTTCTAATCCCACCCGAACCATGGGCCATATGGTGGGAGGGGGGTCGAAGTAAGAATTAATGTGCGCTTTTTCCACTTCCCCGCTTCCCCTACCCCTCTAAACGGCCATTGAAAATTCCGGAAAAATACGGGTTTCGTAGGTTTTTGAACAAGGAAGACGACGGCGCGATCGGATCGCGAAAAAAGTATCGGGAAATGCGTCAAAAAAATGCGAAATATACCCCGTAAAGGTACGTTTTTCGGAACGGTTTTTGCGGGTGAAATACAGCTTTGATCCCGCCGAATCTGAATTCGAAATCAGATATCGAAAAAAGTGAGGTGAAGTCAGTCGAATTGCGAGCGGAAGCGATGACATTTTTAATCCAGCCGAGCCGCCGTTTCACAATATTGCGAGCCTGGCCGACGCACTTACGTCTTGAAGGGACTCGATGACTCATTTCAACGGAATGAATACGGGTTTTTCCGTACACATATGTAGCAATACCCCCAGACTCCAAGCACAACACCAACCACCATCGCAATCTGAATGCACCCATCTTCACATCACTTTACTACCACTGCACCAAAATACTCAAATCCATCACTATTTCTGTCCCAAATTCGGTGATTTCGAATACGCCGCAGCCCACATCCCAGTTGTTTACTACCGGCCAGCTTCATCATTATCAAACTCTTTGATAAGAGTAGTGCCAACTGCTCTGCGGAATGCACTGGGTCTGGCGTGGTTTGCACGTGTTAATCAGCTGTTAGGTCTGACCAGTTCGTTCGCCATTCAAAAGTTGCACGTAATTGTCCAATAATAATATTTTTAACATCATATACGAATGCATTATGTATTGTAGAATATTATTCCTTATTTAATAATGTAGTTCCTACTTTGTACCTTTCACGGATGCCTGAAAAATCGTCCAGACACCATCTCACTCTCGTCTCTTTCTTGGTGACGTCACCCCACACTCGATCATGCAGTCACTTTTCGCAATTGGCACTCACCTGCATATTGCTACCTTTGCGTTCACGCCTGCCAACCTCCCCAACATTGAGGAACATCTACCGGTTTCCTACCTACTTTTCCACTGTAGATTCCTGACCAGCACAACGAGAAGAGGGCTACGCCATTAACCTGTTGCCCATGTTGAAGTACTCACCTACGGAGGCCTCCTACTAAGTTTTTCTTTGCCATAGCAAATTGTGAGTGGTTGAACCCGCTATTTTCGCGAAGTGTCACTCCTTCTCAGCTCGAGAAGTGAGGAATCAGCGGTTCCAGAACAATTGTCGCCCAAGTTTCGTGGTGTTCTGCTTCCGCACCCCCCTCCCGCCTTTGTCCCTGTGGAGCTCGGGTCTGCTGGACACTTTACCTATTTAAAACAACGTTTCGGATCTGGATTCTCGCCCTGGGAGCTGGACTATTCGCCGCCACAACTTCTCAACCTCGCATCACGGTATCCACCAATTTTTTTATACATTTCTATGGCCATAGACATAGGTAGGTAGGGAGCCCAATCACTTTATACTTACTCAATATACGTATCTTTACAAGCGAACTAATTCATGCCTTCTCATTTCACTTGCCTCTTTGCTCATTACTTTACTCACATTTTCAGCCGTATTTAGGCTGTGGTCCTTCGAGAAGCTTACAAGCAATTTATGGTATGTTAGGAAGAGTTACTTACTTACTAATGGGTAGAGCACCACGTGTCGCCTAGGTAGCTTCTTTCCTTTCACACATAAGTATACTTACTTTACCTACTTGCTAAATTATATCAACCTTTGATATAGGTACCTACTTTCTTTAGAATTAGGCGTAATTGGTTGATGCTCCTAGTGCCGCCCCACGTCTATTCATTTTTTGGTCTCGTTCGAGCCAGGATGTACCAGTAACCTACAGATTACTTTGAGCAAGTGAGAAGGCATTATTTCTTGTGATTTAGGTATTTATCTTCAAATTGGGCATTCTTTACGCGACTTTTTCGCATTTTTTTTTTTAATACTCTTTCAGTGCATTTTTTAGCACATTGTTACCTGTTGTTGATCTCTATAGATAATAAATTTTTTCGAGTAGGTATACCTACCTATTTTTCTTACTTGGAAATTATATATATTTTATATCAACTTATTATTTATAATACATTGTAATTTGTTCACATTTGTATTTTTGAACCAATTTTACTGCTGTTTCTCACTCTTAGTAGCTACAGCCATTCTATCAACGTGATCGTTCACATACTTTCCTACGTGCATTTCGCAGTCAGTTGTTCCTTTATCCCACATTCATTCTCACTATGACCCCTCCTACTGATAGTGGTGTCAGGCAGCTAGCCAAACTAAAGCGCAGTATTAAGGTTCTTGCTGGTGACCTTGAGCGTATTCGCAAAATAGGTGCTTCCGCGCTACAAAATGCTGTAGATAAACCCTTATTCATGGGAACTTATACAACAGTGGATAATACGCTACAACGCCTCAGAGAGGAATGGGATAAAGCTATTGATGTGTGCGAGGTATATAGCATTGATCCTGCATTTCCCACAGGGGAAGATGACACATTGCTAACTGCTGCTTTGAGTAATTACGATCTGTGTCAGAGTTACCATTTACAACTCTCGCCTAAACCTGCTCCTCCGATGTTGGATTCATCTATGAATTCCTCCAGCATGCTTCAGCCTGCTACCAAGGCAAGAACCATTCTACCCAAAATACAAATCAAACGTTTTTCGGGCAACTGGGCAGAATGGCCAACATTTAAACAGCTCTTTTGTTCACTAATCAAAAACGAGCCAACACTCAGTAATGGTGAACGCTTCCAGTATCTTGTGTCATACCTGGATGGGCCCGCGCTAGGTGCCATTAAACATATTCCTGTTACTGATGTCAACTTCGAACAGGCATGGAACGCACTAGTTCATGTCTATGATGACAAACGCAAACTAGCTTCCTCATACCTTGAGCGACTGCTTACATTCAAGATGCCTGCAGGCAAACCAACTGCTGACTCATTGCAGTTGTATCTTTCACAGGTTTCAGAAAGCATTTCTTCCCTGAAGAATCTACGAATTGCTGACATGGAGGATTACTTACTGTGCGAATTGGCTCTTTGGGTACTTGACCCAAAGACGCGTCAAGCCTTCGAACAGGCGAATGTAGGTACGACCTTTCCTCAATTTGAAACCTTGAAGGAGTTCGTTCAGTCACGTTATCATGTTCTTAGAATCACGGACAACCCAAGTCCTAAATTTCATGACGTCAAACCTGCACATCAAATCAGAGCTCCACAGTCTCCCAATAAGTTTAGTAAGAAAGGCCAAGCTTTGCTGGCCCACTCTGCCAAGCAAGATGGAAGGAAGGCTAAGACCAAGGTCAAACCCCATGATTCCAATGGATCATGTTTCATCTGCAATGAACGTCATTTCATTTCCTCCTGTCCTCAATACCTCGCTATGGATCCACCACAACGCCTCACTGCTTTGAAGCAGTTTCCGGGTTGCCGGAATTGCTTGCACCCAGCACATCGCACAAAGGAGTGTGCATCCACGTTTGTTTGCCGGGAGTGCGAAGGAAGGCATCACACCACGCTTCACCTCTTGCCCAAGTCTGGATCATCCCAAACGCCAGTTGCAACTGGAGACTCCAACGCATCCAAGGCACCAGGGTTTTCTGGAACAAGTGTCTCACCCGAGGTTGCTGGTGTGCTCTTGGGAACTGTCGTCGCATTGATCCCTGATGCTCATGGTAGACTACATCGCTTCAGAGGATTGTTGGACGCTGGATCCCAATACACGATGATCACTTCCAAGTGTGCATCAAAACTAAATATGGTTTGCAAACCCTACCAGGGTGCCATATCTGGAGTGAACAATTCACAACTCAATAACATTAAGGGCAAAGTTCAGCTTTTGTTCAACCCCAACAATCCCTGCAGTAAGCTGAAAACGGAAGCCATTGTGGTTCCTACAATCACACCTCCACTACCACAAACACCGCTTCACTCAAGCATGTGGGAGGATTACCGCTCATACCAACTAAGTGACCCTGATTTCACTGAACCAGGTCCAATCTCCTTCTTGATTGGTGCCGACCTCTATCCAGAGGTGGTCACAGGTGCACCAATTGTAATCTACGATGAAGGACCACGCCTTATTGAGACAGTCTTTGGGTTCACTGTTGTTGGAAGATTCTTCGGTGAGACCAACCATTCTCGTGCAGTGTCGCTACTTGCATACAAAGACACTGATGCACTCATTGAGAAGTTCTGGTTGCTTGAGGAACCCTCTCAGCCGTCTCGTTCTTCACCTGAAGACGAGCGCTGTGAACAGCATTTCATCAACACGCATTCTCGTACCACGGAGGGTAGATATGTTGTCTCGCTTCCATTCAAGTCTGATCAACCCAATGTTGTACCAAACACCAACCAAGCTCTCACCCGCCTGTACTCACTTGAGGCTAAATTAGCTAAAGATCCTGAGCTGCGCAAAGACTACATTAAGTTCATGAAAGAGTATGAGGAGTTGGGACATATGAGTGTGGCAACTGTTCCACCTAAATATGTTATACCGCATCACCCAGTATACCGCATCAATGGGGATGAAAGAAAAATACGTGTGGTATTCGACGCCAGCTGCCGCTCTATTGGTGGTTCACTGAATGACCACCTACTAACCGGACCTAAGTTACAGGCAGACATATGCAACATTGTTCTGAACTTCAGAAGATATCGCTATGTGTTCACATGCGATATTGTGAAGATGTTTCGCCAAATTGATGTCACTGCTGTAGACCGATGCTACCAACAGATTGCTTGGCGAGATGATCCACGCAAGCCTGTAACCTTCTATCAGCTCAACACAGTAACTTACGGAACTCGTAGTGCACCTTACCTGGCTCAACGAGTTGTTCATCAGCTTGCACATGATGAGGGTTCTACATACCCCAATGCTGCTCATGCATTGCTCAACAATATGTATGTTGACGACATAGCTGTAGGTAGAGATTCAGAGCAGGAACTATCGGACCTGAAAGACGAGCTTGTGGGGATTCTGAGCAAGGGCTGTATGGAGCTCAGCAAATGGAATACTAATCTTCCTTCTCTGCTTCAAAATGAAAATCTAGCATCTCAATCTGTGGACTTTTGCGACGATGAGATGGTCTCCACAAAGATTTTGGGAATGAAGTGGTGTCCTGCTTCAGACACGCTTTCTTATGAAGTCTCCGCTCCTGCACCAGGTTCCACCAAGAGAGTGATCTTGTCCACTATTGCACGGCTCTACGATCCTCTTGGCTACTTAGCTCCAGCTGTTTTCTATGCAAAATGCATCATGCAAGAGACCTGGAAATCCAATCTCAGTTGGGATGATGATATCCCAGAGGATATCAAAACTCGATGGGAACAATACACATCTGAGCTTCACCTTCTTTCTACTATATCGATACCTCGCTGTCTACCCAAGACTGATACTACGTATCAACTGCTTTGTTTCTCAGACGCCTCTGAGAAAGGGTACTGCGCTGTTGCTTATTTGCGTGCCACACAAGACTCCAATGTCACACTATCGCTACTAAAGGCAAAGACACGACTTGCGCCTTTGAAGACAGTCACAATTCCCCGTCTCGAGCTTTGTGGAGCCCTGCTTCTAACTGAGCTTTTGAAGTCGCTCGAACCGCTCAGGAGTGATCTTGGCATCACAGAGGTTTTCTGTTTCACTGACTCCATGATCGTGCTTGCCTGGCTGAAAACAATGCCTCACCTCCTGCAGACATTCGTGTCAAATAGAGTTCAGCAGATTCTGGAATCCACGCATGTGGAGCAGTGGCACCACATCAAAGGCGTGCAAAATCCTGCAGATGTGGGATCCCGAGGTGCCTTACCCTCTGCACTTCCGCTATGGTGGACAGGTCCAGTGTGGGCCTGTGATCCTATTGAGCGCTGGCCATTGTCCAGTGACACACATGGCATTGAAGTACCTGAACTCCGCCCAACGAAATTGGCCTTGATATCTGTGGATAACTGTCAAGGTTTCATCAAGTACAGTGAACAACATTCTTCCTGGTTACGCTTGATTCGAGTCATTGCATACATCAAGCGTTTCATCGCCAATGCTCGGATACCCAAGAAGTACAAACATAGGCGCGCATCTGGACCTCTCTCCTCTGGTGAAGTCACAGCTGCCAACCATCACTGCATAAAGCTGATACAGCATGCATACTACCCAGACGTTTTCATCACTGCATCGCACGACTCCTTGCCTCTGGAACTCCGCCGATTGGCAGTCTTTGTAGACAAACAAGGATTAGTAAGAGTGGGAGGCCGTCTTAGTAAGGCACCCATCCCAGTAGAACAACGACATCCACTACTGTTGCCTGCAAAATCTCATTTTTCGTTGCTACTGGTCAGACATCTGCATGCATCAAATCACCATGCCGGCCCAAGCATACTTCTTGCCACACTTCGCCTTAACTACTGGATGCCCAGAGCGAGAAATCTTGTCAGATCTGTGAGACATAGATGCATCATTTGTTCTCGATTCTCCAAGGGATTTGCCGCACCATTCATGGGGGACCTACCTGTAAGTCGCTTTGCTGGGGTCAGACCTTTCCTGATCTCTGGTGTTGATTTTGCTGGCCCGTTCCTGTGTAGGGAGACTTCACGACGCAAGGCATTCACCCACAAGTGTTACTTGAGCATCTTTGTATGCATGTCCTCCCGCGCGTATCACCTGGAACTTGTGACAGCTTTAACGGTGGAGGCATTTCTTGATGCATTCTCCAGATTCACTGCGAGGAGAGGAATTCCCGCTCACATGATGTCCGATTGTGGAACCAACTTCGTAGGGGCAGCGAATTACCTGCATGAACTCCAGGAATGGTTGAAGACCCAGGAAACTCAGGCTTCTATTGCTGATTCCACTACGCATCTTGGAATTAAATGGAGTTTCAACCCGCCTGCCGCTCCACACTTTGGTGGAGGATGGGAAGTTGGGGTAAAATCTGTAAAGAATCTCCTTTATAAGCCTTTTGGCAACCATGCTTACACGCAAGACGAATTGTCTACCATGTTTGTGAAAATTGAGGGGGTATTGAACTCACGCCCACTTCAACCAATCTCAGACAGTCCTGATGATCCTGAAGCTTTAACGCCAGGACACTTCATAATTGGACAACCTTTGAACACACTGCCAGAACCTGACCTCTCTGACGTTCCATCAAATCGCCTGAGTCGCTGGCAGTTGATTCGTGAAAGAGTTCAGCATTTCTGGTCAAGATGGAGGAACGAGTATCTAAGCAGTTTGCAAACCCGCAACAAATGGCTCAATCACCCAGACAATTTGAAGGTTGGAGACCTTGTTTTTATCACTGATGTGAATACTCCACCATCCTGTTGGCCAATGGGAAGAGTTCTGGAGGTCCATCCTGGTCAGGACAGAATCGTCCGAGTCGTCACCCTCAAAACCCAGAAAGGCAAACTCAAGCGACCTTCAATAAAACTTATACCTCTCCCCACGAATGAGCGAGGCACCTCCTCTTGAGTCGTAAATGGGGGGAGTATGAACAGAAATGCATTACCTGCGTAAAGATTTACGACTCCAAGCACAAAACCAACCACCATCGCAATCTGAATGCACCCATCTTCACATCACTTTACTACCACTGCACCAAAATACTCAAATCCATCACTATTTCTGTCCCAAATTCGGTGATTTCGAATACGCCGCAGCCCACATCCCAGTTGTTTACTACCGGCCAGCTTCATCATTATCAAACTCTTTGATAAGAGTAGTGCCAACTGCTCTGCGGAATGCACTGGGTCTGGCGTGGTTTGCACGTGTTCAATCAGCTGTTAGGTCTGACCAGTTCATTCGCCATTCAAAAGTTGCACGTAATTGTCCAATAATAATATTTTTAACATCATATACGAATGCATTATGTATTGTAGAATATTGTTCCTTATTTAATAATGTAGTTCCTACTTTGTACCTTTCACGGATGCCTGAAAAATCGTCCAGACACCATCTCACTCTCGTCTCTTTCTTGGTGACGTCACCACACACTCGATCATGCAGTCACTTTTCGCAATTGGCACTCACCTGCATATTGCTACCTTTGCGTTCACGCCTGCCAACCTCCCCAACATTGAGGAACATCTACCGGTTTCCTACCTACTTTTCCACTGTAGATTCCTGATCAGCACAACGAGAAGAGGGCTACGCCATTAACCTGTTGCCCATGTTGAAGTACTCACCTATGGAGGCCTCCTACTAAGTTTTTCTTTGCCATAGCAAATTGTGAGTGGTTGAACCCGCTATTTTCGCGAAGTGTCACTCCTTCTCAGCTCGAGAAGTGAGGAATCAGCGGTTCCAGAACAATTGTCGCCCAAGTTTCGTGGTGTTCTGCTTCCGCACCCCCCTCCCGCCTTTGTCCCTGTGGAGCTCGGGTCTGCTGGACACTTTACCTATTTAAAACAACGTTTCGGATCTGGATTCTCGCCCTGGGAGCTGGACTATTCGCCGCCACAACTTCTCAACCTCGCATCACGGTATCCACCAATTTTTTTATACATTTCTATGGCCATAGACATAGGTAGGTAGGGAGCCCAATCACTTTATACTTACTCAATATACGTATCTTTACAAGCGAACTAATTCATGCCTTCTCATTTCACTTGCCTCTTTGCTCATTACTTTACTCACATTTTCAGCCGTATTTAGGCTGTGGTCCTTCGAGAAGCTTACAAGCAATTTATGGTATGTTAGGAAGAGTTACTTACTTACTAATGGGTAGAGCACCACGTGTCGCCTAGGTAGCTTCTTTCCTTTCACACATAAGTATACTTACTTTACCTACTTGCTAAATTATATCAACCTTTGATATAGGTACCTACTTTCTTTAGAATTAGGCGTAATTGGTTGATGCTCCTAGTGCCGCCCCACGTCTTTTCACCCCCAATGAACTTTTCGTGGTTCCACATAGTTTTATAAGATTTAATTTGTTTGTAAGAATTTCCAACAGAAAAAAACGTCTGCCAAGTTGGGTGGGCAGTATAACTTCCTCAAGCGAGCGAAGCGAGCAGCATCCCCTATAGAATTTTAACCTACCCTTAGAGACCTACCGTTTGCGAGAGAAGCGAGCAACATCGCCAACAGAATTAAACCTACCCTTAGGGATCTACCGTTTGCGAGCAAAGCCAGCAACATCCTCTACATGTTTCAATTGTAATACATCGCACATGTACAGCCGCACCTTGCATTCGAAGGGAGCATCTTAATGGGGGGTCCAGGGATTTTGTTTTCGAGCGAAGCGAGCAACATTCCATACATGCCACACTTTGCGAGTGAAGCGAGCAATGTCATCCATATGCCACACTTTGCGAGCAAAGTGAGCAATTTAATGGCGGGTCCGGGGGGCTTGTTATTTATAAGAATGAAACTCCGTCTGTTTGTCGTGTCTATGCACGGCCAAAAGGCTGAGTGGTGGGAGTCTACTAGTGGTTGGATCTTCTTGGGATTTTCCGATAGGGGGAACTAGCGAATTTAAAATTTTCTAATCCCACCCGAACCATGGGCCGTAGGGCGGGAGGGGGGTCGAAGTAAGAATTAATGTGCGCTTTTTGGACTTCCCCGCTTCCCCTACCCCTCTAAACGGCCATTGAAAATTCCGGAAAAATACCAGTTCGTAGGTTTTTGAACGAGGAAGAGGACGGCGCGATCGGATCGCGAAAAAAGTATCGGGAAATGCGTCAAAAAAATGCGAAATATACCCCGTAAAGGTACGTTTTTTGGAACGGTTTTTGAGGGTGAAATACAGCTTTGATCCCGCCGAATCTGAATTCGAAATCAGATATCGAAAAAAGTGAGGTGAAGTCAGTCGAATTGCGAGCGGAAGCGAGGCGAAGCGTTTAAAATGACATTTTTAATCCAGCCGAGCCGCCGTTTCACAATATTGCGAGCCAGGCCGACGCACTTACGTCTTGAAGGGACTCGATGACTCATTTCAACGGAATGAATACGGGTTTTTCCATACACATATGTAGCAATACCCCCAATAAACTTTTCGTGGTTCCACATTGTTTTATAAGATTTAATTTGTTTGTAAGAATTTCCAACAGAAAAAAACGTCTGCCAAGTTGGGTGGGCAGTATAACCTCCTCATGCGAGCGAAGCGAGCAGCATTCCCTACAGAAGTTGAACCTACCCTTAGAGACCTACCGTTTGCGAGAGAAGCGAGCAACATCCCCTACAGAATTAAACCTACCCTTAGGGATCTACCGTTTGCGAGCGAAGCCAGCAACATCCTCTACATGTTTCAATTGTAATACATCGCACATGTACAGCCGCACCTTGCATTCGAAGCGAGCATCTTAATGGGGGGTCCAGGGATTTTGTTTGCGAGCGAAGCGAGCAACATTCCATACATGCCACACTTTGCGAGTGAAGCGAGCAATGTCATCCATATGCCACACTTTGCGAGCAAAGTGAGCAATTTAATGGTGGGTCCGGGGGGCTTGTTATTTATAAGAATGAAACTCCGTCTGTTTGTCTGTTTGTCGTGTCTATGCACGGCCAAAAGGCTGAGTGGTGGGAGTCTACTAGTGGTTGGATCTTCTTGGGATTTTCCGATAGGGGGAACTAGCGAATTTAAAATTTTCTAATCCCACCCGAACCATGGGCCGTAGGGCGGGAGGGGGGTCGAAGTAAGAATTAATGTGCGCTTTTTGGACTTCCCCGCTTCCTCTACCCCTCTAAACGGCCGTTGAAAATTCCGGAAAATTACCAGTTCGTAGGTTTTTCGGATTGCGAAAAAAGTATCGGGAAATGCGTCAATAAAATGCGAGAGTACGGACCTGTTTTCTCGAAAAGTCCGACGAAAAACTACGTTTTTCCCGATTAAAATATACCCCATAAAGGTACGTTTTTCGGAACCGTTTTTGCGGGCGAAATAAAGGTTTGATCCCGCCGAATCTGAATCCGAAATCGGATATCAAAAATTGCTGTTCTAGAACCAAAAATTTCAAACATGTATCATGTTTTCTCCTCGATCGAAACACCAGCTCAATGAAATCATCAGAAATTAACAAGCGGTTGCAATCATGTTCACAATATCAATTATTGAGAATGATCACCTGTGTGTAAACAATTATTTATATAACCATGCTCATTACTCAGTTTGTTGGACACGCACTTCGCAGTAGTTAACATAATATTGTTGGATAAATCGAGAGCTTTCGAACGAATGGTCAACGAATTTTGTGGGATGAAAAACGACGAAGTACCATTTCCCTAGCAACGACTCGGTTGTAGGCGGAAATCACTGTAACACTATATGTTTCGTGCGCGGAAAAAAATTGACTCGCAAAATTTGCTAGGACCCCAGGGCACATGTACAAAAAGTGACGAGAACTCGGTCGAATTGCGAGGGGAAGCGAAACGAAGCTATTAAAATGAGAATTAATTGTGCCGTGGACGCGAGAAGGCTCTACGAAGACGTCAAGGTTTTATGATACAGGTGTTTCACAATGTTGCGAGGCGAGCAGGTACACATAGGTACCTTGCGAGCGAAGCGAGAGCCATTTCAACAGAATAAATACGGACTTTTTCCTACACATATACAGCAATACCTTGCGAGCGAAGTGAGCAACATCCCTGAATAAACTTTTCGTGGTTCCACGTAGTTTAATAAGATTTAATTTGTTTGTAAGAATTTCCAACAGAAAAAAACCCTTACGCACTTACTACGTCTTGAAGGAACTCGATGACTCATTTCAACGGAATAAATACGGGTTTTCCCCTACACATATACAGGTATACCTTGCGAGCGAAGCGAGCAACATCCCTTAATATACTTCTTGTGGTTCAACGTAGTTTTATAAGATTTAATTTGTTTGTAAGAATTTCCAACAGAAATAAACGTCTGCCAAGTTGGGTGGGCAGTATAACTTCCTCAAGCGAGCGAAGCGAGCAGCATCCCCTACAGAAGTTAAACTTACCCTTAGAGATCTACCGTTTGCGAGTGAAGCGAGTAACATCCCCTACGTGTTTCAATTGTAATACATCTCATGTATACAGCCCACACCTTGTGAGCGAAGCGAGCAACATTCCCTACATGCGACACTTTGCGAGCGAAGCAAGCAACATTCCCTAAATGCCACTCTTTGCGAGCGAAGCGAACAATTTAATGGAGGGCCCGGGGGGCTTGCCCCCCGGCTGGACGTGGAGGCGAGCGTAGCGAGCCGGAGCGGCTAGTAATTACAGAAGTATAGGTTGTGGCAACTCGAAAAAGGACACGCCGAGGAGTCTGGACGGGCCTTATGACGTACGCTAGCCAACTGAAACTATGATCATACTCAATTGAAAAAATAATAAACCTTTGTGAAATAATTTGCAGCGTTTTTTTTTTTTTTTTTTTTTTTTTTTTTTTTTTTTTTTTTTTTTTTTTTTTTTGAAATGGCCTCCGAGGCTCCTACTCTGAGACTACATTCAAGGCATTGAGAGATCCGAAGGTCGACAGTCCAATCCATCCATATCATAAGGGGTAGTTGTAAAATACCTACCGGCATTGCTCATGGATTGGGCTAACTACCTTGGGATTTCTCAAGGCCTTAAATGGAGCCTCAGAGTTAATTGCCACATGATTTTGGCCGTTTCAAAGCAACAAAAAATGCCGGAGGGAAAAAATTAGGATTGATACTCATCGATTCGACCGGATCGGATCCTCTTGGGATGGAAGAAAAGCGCTCCGGCCTGGATAGGATCCTCTTGGGGTGGAAAAATAACGCTCTGACTCGAATCGAATCCACTTCGGATCGTTTTTTGAGGCCGATTCGGAAACCGATTCGGCTCGGATCGTTACTTTTCTTTTTTGAAAATACCTATTGAGTCCATCCGGAGGGATTTGAAGGGGAGCAGTTAGGAGCAAATCTTCCCCAGATCGAATGTTCAACCCCTGCTTCACATACAGGATGGATCCCTGTTAGAAGGCAAGACTGCGAGTGCCTTTTCCGATGCGACCAATAACACTCTCATCACCTGTGAGACTGGAATCTGGGCTGAATATACTCAGCCGAAAGTCCAGCCATTTCAGTGGGACTCGTACTTTTAACAACAGGGTGTTCAGAGTAGAGTGGCGGAAGTTACTGAAAAAACGTATATTTCCACGAAAAATAAAGAGTTACAATGTTATGTTAACATTGTAACTCTTTATTTTTGTTGGAAATAGACAACGTTTTTTCACTAACTTCCGTTTTGAAATGGGTTTCCACAACTTCGTCGCGAATAATTTACTTCACGGAATAGAGTGGTTATACAAAGTGTTTGCTTGAGCGTCTTTAAAAAACTTCAGAATAAAACCCCAAATAAAAACGCTGCAAATTATTACACAAAGGTTTATTGTTTAGGTATTAGATAGCCCTCTAATTAAACTAAGTCTATTATTCATTTAAATATACAGGGTGTCTCAACTTAAGTAGGCAAGACTTCAGGGATCAATCCTACATGTAATTTGCAACAAAAAGTGTCTCTTCAAGTGTTATTTTTTAGAGGCTTTGTTTTCGAGTTATTGACGATCTAAGATTTTTTACGTGTTTTCGACCTTATCTCCTAAAAATGGCTGTGACCCCATCATTCTTTGAGTATTCTCAAACCTGAGGATACCGTTGAAAGAACGTTAGATTTCCTATCTTTTTGATGCCAAATCATAATTATTCAAGAGAGTTAAAATAACGAAAAAAGAGGTCAAAGTACAAACTTTGTGAAATTCTAAAAATTTGGGTTTTTTCAATCTGATTTCTCCCCCCATAAAAAAAAATGAACAGTCGTTTGCAAGTACAGTAAAACTTCAAAATCTTATCAGCTTTCTAACGGTATAGCCAAAAAATTGATGAAAGTAACAACAAGGAGAAAAAACGGCTTTTGAATACGAAAAAACGTGGTATTTTTAACGAAAATCGATGGATTTCAGGAAAAAACGATCTCCCACAACCTTATGATTTAAATGCCGAATTCTGCGTAATCTTTCACGCTGAATCGAATGGTGACACTTGTAGACCTCTACGACTAACGAATAAGGGCGAAAGTGCCCTTTGACCCTCGAAACTCAGAGAAGGGCACTTTCGCCCTTATTCGTTAGTCGTAGAGGTCTGCAAGTGTCACCATTCGATTCAGCGTGAAAAATTACGTAGAATTCGACATTTAAATCATAAAGTTGTGGGAGATCGTTTTTTCCTGAAATCCATCGATTTTCGTTAAAAATACCACGTTTTTTCGTATTCAAAAGCCGTTTTTTCTCCTTGTTGTTACTTTTATCAATTTTTTGGCTATACCGTTAGAAAGCTGATAAGATTTTGAAGTTTTTACTGTACTTGCAAACGACTGTTCATTTTTTTTATGGGGGGAGGAATCAGATTGAAAAAACCCAAATTTTTAGAATTTTACAAAGTTTGTACTTTGACCTCTTTTTTCGGTATCTTAACTCTCTTGAATAATTATGATTTGGCATCAAAAAGATAGGAAATTTAACGTTCTTTTCAACGGTATCCTCAGGTTTGAGAATACTCAAAGAATGATGGGGTCACAGCCATTTTTAGGAGATGAGGTCGAAAACACGAAAAAAATCTTAGATCGTCAATAACTCGAAAACGAATTCTCTAAAAAATAACACTTTAAGAGACACTTTTTGTTCCAAATTACTTGTAGAATTGATCCCTGAAGTCTTGCCTACTTAAGTTGAGACACCCTGTATATGCAGTAGAATAGACACCTGGAGATTGCACCGCCCTCTGGTTTCATATGCATGTTTGTCTTCACCAGATGAGGAGCAGATAAAATTAGCATGAGAAAAACTTAGGAGCTCCAGGATGTAAATGCCATAAATAGTGAGGATTCCATATCTTTTGGAAAAAGGATGGCAAGATGTTGAGTTATCGACACCTGCTATGATTCTCACAGTTTTCTTTTTTCTTTTTTTTTTCTTCAAGAAAAATACCCTTGATGCCGCAGGTGAACTTCCCTAAAGGAGAATACCATATGGTACACGACTCTGGAAACAATCAAAAAAGAGAACTCACATGACCGCTGGGGACACACATGCTGATGCCCTTCAAAGCATACACAAAACCGTTGGGAGCTGCTTGTACAGCTTATCGCAATGAGCACCCCATGTTACCATGAGCACCCCCTGCTGTTCAACAAAAGCTGACCCACCAACTGAAAATTAATTTCCTAAACCTATTAATTATGTAAACCTACACTACATGCAGATACATCGGTACATGGATATATGCCATATTTTTCCCCCGTGAAATATGTGTTTTGTGTGTCAAGTTAAAAACGTCTCAATTAAATTAGCGGATTCAGCTGATCAGAAAAGACCAAATCAATCCAATAGTCTCTTTGTGTCCCAGAGAGTCACCATATCTCATTTCAATTTCCCAGGATTAACAGGAGAAAATATAGCTTAATCAGCTGATTATGAATGAACTAGTGATTTCAATGGTTTCTTCATCTATTAAATCGCAACTTCTCAGAGATAACATGATAGAATTTCGCTCACTCAGCTGATTGGGAAAGAGCTAATAATTGCAATAGTCTCTCAGTGTCCGAGGGAGTCTCCCTATCAAATCTCAACTTCTTAGGATGAACAGGAGACAAATCAGCTCATTCAGCTGAGTAGGTAGGTAAGAATGAGCTAATATCTTTAATCGATTCCTAATGTCCTACAGAGTCTCCCTATCAAATCTCAACTTCCTAGGGTGAACAAGATAGATTTTAGCTCACTCGGCAGATTATAAAAGACCCAATAGTTGCAATAGTCTAGTACCTACTGCTTACAAGTACCTACGGCCCAATAATATACCTACAATGTGCCCAGTGCCTTTTGTTCACATTATTAGTTCATTATAGTTACTTAGCAAAATTAGTTTATGACTTATTTATTTATTTATTTATTTATTCACGGCTAGAGCCAATTACACAAAATTCAATAATATATTACACCAGAGGCCTGTTAGGGCTTGGAAAGCCCTAATCTAGTCCGTATAACAGTAGTACCTAACAGGGACTCAGCACATTATAGTAAGGATATAAGTCCTACCTATTTGCGAGGTTATGTGACATGGTTCAAAGCTAAGGCGATGTTATTAAATGATTAAAAAAGAGGAAATACCGATCAAAATGTAAGTAATGTAATAAAATAAATATCACCAGTTGAAGTGGTCCTCGCCATTATGAGACTAAACAAAAAGTTGAATCGGGTAATTCAGAATTTGGGCATGGTGAGATGATGGTGTAATTCTATCTCGAGCCTTCTTCGTTTCATTGTAAGCGTGTGAATCTGCGCGTCCATGTCTTCTATCTCCTTCTTTATATCGTTGATTGTATCTTGATCGATAGTACTCGTAGATGTCGAACTGGTGTTGAGTTGTGTGTAGGAGATGCTACTGCTGTCTTGGTCCTGATGTGTCTGGTACCACTCCAGCAAAGCTCGTGGTGGTTCCGTGTCTGGATTAATTTCGAGTGTTGTGTCATGTTCAATTTGTGCTTCGAATATATTTTTGAATTTTTTGGTTGTAAAGAGGTGTGCTGCCACGACGTAATGTGAGTTGAAAGTGAATTTTTTCCCCTATTGGATAAGATTGACGGCTCCGGTTTTATCCCTAACCGGGATTTTGTAGAGTGTCAACTCTTCGTCATCGCGGGACACTGTGCACACATCGGCGGGACCAACACAAATTACTAAAATGTGGGCAGTGTTGACGTTTGGAAGATCTGTGATGCTGCTATAAATATATGTTACCTGGTTGAGATCGTTTAGGGATTGAGTGTTTCTCGTAGATGAGGTTATTGGCAATTCCAGCTCAACGTTCTTAAACAGGCAGCTTTGAAGAGGTTCTACTTGATTGCAAGTTTCTTCCGAAAAAGAAACACCTCGCATGTATCTGCCAGACGCGTCCTGGAAGGTGAAGTTGAAGAACTTTCCGCTGTGCCCGTTCGTGTTGTAGGACTTCATTGGACTGCGTGTTTTAATTTGGTGTAGACCTTCCTTGAGCGGAGATATGGACATTTTCCAATCGTAGGACTCGTGCACAAAAAGTATGTGTAGGTACCTAGTTTATCACCGATGTGACAATTAAGAAAAAGACAGCGATCCTAACAAATCTGAAAAGATGTGAAAGATCTGAAGCTGATCAGAAAATACCCCATCACTATGTTTCTTATTTACCGAAACTTTTGCAACAATGTTGGGGCCGTGCTGATTCGGAATCTTCATTATATATAATTCCGAAAGGTCTTTGAAATTGTGAAGTACATCGCGGTCCGATTCTAGTGTTAGACTGGGGTCATTCGAATCAGCACGGCCCCAAGTATGTTGCAAAAGTGTCGACGTTCGTCTCTTTACCTGCCTTGATCGTGTTCTAGGCGGTCCTTATAAACGAGAGTTATTTATCAGGCTGTGGAGGTAACAACAGTTGCCATCAATTCACGGTAAGTAAGAAACGTAGTGTAGTTATTAACATCTAGGAGAGTTATTTCTGAACGAAGAAATTGAAACTGAAGATCTTAGCGGACTTTATATATATTCCCCGATTCAACTTTTTGTTTAGTCTCATAGTGGCGAGGACCACCTTGACTGGTGATATTTACTTTTAATATTTTAAATCATTTAATAACATCGCCTTAGCTTTACACTAGGTCACATAACGCCGCAAATAGGTAGGGCTTTTATATCGTTACTATAATGTGCTGAGTTCCTGTTAGGTACTAGATTAGGGCTTTCCAAGCCCTAATCAGCCTCTAGTTATATATAAAGACCGTTCGGAATTATATATAAAGTCAGCTAAGTTCTTCAGTTTCAATTTCTTCGTTCAGAAATAACTCTCCTAGATGTTAGTAACTACACTACGTTTCTTACTTACCGTTAATTGATGGCAACTGTTGTTACCGAACTAAGATATCATTCACGACAAAATATTAACAAAAATTGAAATGGTACATGAACTATAGTATAAATCAGTCAGATAAATCAGAAGTCAGGATAGGCAGAGTTTAAGGCATCCATCAGATGAGACTCAAGAAATGTTAAAGGCTGGTATCCAGGAAGGTAAATGCAACCCTGAACCAATCTGAAATGGGAATTAAAAACAAATATATGTGCTCTGCTGAACTTTTTGATGCCACTTCAATGAACGAATCTTGGCGGACACAGCTATCATAACTCCACCCCACACGTACTTCTTAGTATTATTGAGCCGCGAGTGATCAGATCGTTAAACATTGTGATTGGAAAGTCGAAGCTCAGTTGACTCAACAGGTGGTGCCAGCCATGTTTCAGCGAACATTAAGAAATCATAAGTGAGATGAGATGCCTGGTGACGAATAACTGACAACTTAGTTGAGTTTGAAACGACGCCAGTTCGCTCTAGTGGAGGTTCGGAGAAGGTGGTATCAGTTGTTTTGTGTGTGATCAGTTGTTTTGTGTGTGTGATCAGTTGTTTTGCTTCGTTATTTCTTTCTTAATCCTGCTTAAATCCTACTCGACTGACCTCACATAGCCGGACACATCAGACTCGGGGATTTATAAACAATGATGTTACCAGCTCTTCGTTGGCGATCCTCAAGTTCAGCCACTGACACCTCCAAATCATGGGCACGAGGTAGGGTGTCTGAAGAAGAAAGTGGATGTTGGTGTTTAGAGAGGGAATTTGAATACTCAATTGAGTCAGTAAGTTGAGAAACTTCAACGATTTTGATTCGAAATTTGACTCAACACGATCAACTCTGGCCTTGAGCGACTCATAGTTGGATAGGCAGGATGTGTCAATTTGGCCGGAGAGATCGTCTATTTTTCGGTTTATTTTGCTACTCCTAGCGGCAATCTGGTCCCCAAGTTCCCTCCTCAAATCAACTTTCAAGGATTAAAACAATTGAGACAAAATTTTTTGGGAAATGCCACCATCAGGCTTGACTACGTGCCGCCCTCGACTCGTCCCCCGTTCGTACACTGCATGCATTTCCACACCTCCCTCGAATCTTTTAGCAAACGGAATTCGGCTTCGCGCAAGCCAATACAGCCAAAGTGAAAGTGTAAGCCATATGCAGCACATATTAAAGCATCGACGGGAATCAGTTCTTCTGGGCAGTTATCACAGCTCGGCATGGTTCACAGGTAGGTAATGATAGGTTGTTAGCAGAGTTGGCTGCGCCTTCAGACAAAACCCGCAATACGCAATAAGCATCCTGCGGGTCACGGTAGAGTTCCGTTTCACTCCTCGAACTCAATCTGTAGGTTCCCGCCTAGAAGCGGGGGTTAAGTATCCCGTCAGTTGTCGTGAAGTGAACGTCGTATTTCTCGTCTCTCATTTCCATTGTTTTTCCGTCTTTGTCTCGCGTGGGGCTCTACGGTCTTGTCGCGGAAGGAACCGTCTCATCGCTTTCTGTTTACCCATCGAAAAACAATGTCACTTGTCTGTGCAAGATGTCGGAGGGATGTCCACTCGCCCAAGAAAACTGCAAAATGTTCTGTATGCAAGGCAGAATTCCACCCATCATGTACCCGATCCCGATTGAGAACCCTAGAAAATTAAAAAAAAAAAAAAAAAATAGAGAGCGGTGGAAATGCGATAAGTGCATCGGTGGGTCTGACAGGGACGTCGATTCGGAGGACGATTCGGACTCAGAAGATGAAACTCAACGTTCTACTGTTGATTCGGGCGAGACCGAGGGGAAGGCTGTAAATTCTGAGGAAACCAGGATGATACAAAGGAAACTCGATAATCTTCTGTCCGTTGCCGGGGACATAAAAGATTTTAAAAAATCGGTGAGTTTTATGAGCACTCAGTTTGATACCTTTGTGGAAAAGCTGGTAAAACTGGAAACAACGGTCGAAGAACTCTCAAAAGAGAACTCAAACTACAAAAGTGTTATTGGAGACCTTCAGAACAAAGTGGACTTCCTTGAGCAACAAGCCCGACGAAACAACGTAGAGCTTCATGGAGTGCCAGAGACGACGGAGGAAGACTGTGCTGATATAGTGAAGGAGGCCTTCAGAGTGCTGAAAGTTAATAGAGGGGAAGTTAAAAAGGCATACCGGCCTGGCCCTGTGCGGAACGATCGTCCCAGAAAGATTTTGGCAATTTTGGATTCTTCAGAGACCAGTGAGGCTTTGGTTCTTCGCATAGTGGCGAGGACCACTTCAACTGGTGATATTTATTTTATTACATTACTTACATTTTGATCGGTATTTCCTCTTTTTTAATCATTTATTAACATCGCCTTAGCTTTGAACCAGGTCACATAACGCCGCAAATAGGTAGGACTTATATCCTTACTATAATGTGCTGAGTTCCTGTTAGGTACTACTGTTAGACGGACTAGATTAGGGCTTTCCAAGTCCTAACAGGCCTCTGGTGTAATATATTATTGAATTTTGTGTAATTGGCTCTAGCCGTGAATAGATAAATAAATAAATAAATAAGTTATAAACTACTTTTGCTAAGTAACCATAATGAACTAATAATGTGAACAAATGGCACTGGGTACATTGTAGGTATACTATTGGGCCGTAGGTACTTGTAAGCAGTAGGTACTAGACTATTGCAACTATTGGGTCTTTTATAATCTGCCGAGTGAGCTAAAATCTCTCTTGAATTGATTTGGTCTTTTCTGATCAGCTGAATTCGCTAATTTAATTGAGACGTTTTTAATTTGACACACAAAACACATATTTCACGGGGGAAAAATATGGCATATATCCATGTACCGATGTATCTGCATGTAGTGTAGGTTTACATAATTAATAGGTTTAGGTAATTAATTTTCAGTTGGTGGGTCAGCTTTTGTTGAACAGCAGGGGATGCTCAAGGTAACATGGGGTGCTCATTGCGATAAGCTGTACCTACAAGCAGCTCCCAACGGTTTTGTGTATGCTTTGCCATATGGTATTCTCCTTAAGGGAAATTCACCTGCGGCATCAAGGGTATTTCTCGAAGAAAAAAAAAAAGAAGAAAACTGTGAGATGCATAGCAGGTGTCGATAACTCAACATCTTGCCACCCTTTTTCCAAAAGATATGGAATCCTCACCATTTATGGCATTTACATCCTGGAGCTCCTAAGTTTTTCTCATGCTAATTTTATCTGCTCCTCATCTGGTGAAGACAAACATGCATATGAAACCAGAGGGCGGTGCAATCTCCAGGTGTCTATTCTACTGCATATATATTTAAATGAATAATAGACTTAGTTTAATTAGAGGGCTATCTAATACCTAAACAATAAACCTTTGTGTAATAATTTGCAGCGTTTTTATTTGGGGTTTTATTCTGAAGTTTTTTAAAGACGCTCAAGCAAACACTCGCGGCTCAATAATACTAAGAAGTACGTGTGGGGTGGAGTTATGATAGCTGTGTCCGCCAAGATTCGTTCATTGAAGTGGCATCCAAAAGTTCAGCAGAGCACATATATTTGTTTTTAATTCCCATTTCAGATTGGTTGAGGGTTGCATTTACCTTCCTGGATACCAGCCTTTAACATTTCTTGAGTCTCATCTGATGGATGCCTTAAACTCTGCCTATCCTGACTTCTGATTTATCTGACTGATTTATACTATAGTTCATGTACCATTTCATTTTAACATGTATCATGTTTTAGCCCTGGGGTCCTAGCTAATTTTGCGAGTCAATGTTTTTCCGCGCACGATATAGTATTACATTGATTTCCGCCTACAACCGAGTCGTTGCTAGGGAAATGGTACTTCGTCGTTTTTCATCCCACAAAATTCGTTGACCATTCGTTCGAAAGCTCTCGATTTATCCAACAATATTATGTTAACTACTGCGAAGTGCGTGTCCAACAAACTGAGTTATGAGCATGGTTATATAAATAATTGTTTACACACAGGTGATCATTCTCAATAATTGATATTGTGAACATGATTGCAACCGCTTGTTAATTTCTGATGATTTCATTGAGCTGGTGTTTCGATCGAGGAGAAAACATGATACATGGTTGAAATTTTTGGTTCTAGAACAGAAATAAGTTTCTTTGATCAGTGGTTTATTTACATTTACGAATTAGCGGGAAGAAAGCATGTTCCATTTTTGTTAATATTTTGTCGTGAATGATATCTTAGTTCGGTAACAACAGTTGCCATCAATTCACAACAGTTGCCATAATATATAATAATATAATCAAATTCCTTCACAAGTCTTATGAAAAATCACCGTTAGTTGAATACTACCTACTAATGGTACTTTAACTAAATAAATAGGTACCTAATACTCATCACTTTTTGTTGACAAGATCCAAAAACATTATGTTGTACCCACCTAATTATTTATATAGATAGGTAGGTACCATTAAATCACAAAAGATCACATTTTCTGATAAGAAGAACTCAAGAACATAAAATGTACTTACTATAAGAACCAATTATGCTCTTATTTTTACGTTCGTATAGAATACCTACTTCAATAATTTCTTGCTCAATTCCAATGGTTCGTTATTGAAAATAATAAACCAAAAAACCTAGGAAATTTTGAACTATGAAAGAACAAACTTTGAATTATGAAAGAACTATGAAACTCTGCCGACCATTACAAATGCATTAAAATATGAATGATTCAGCAATTTGGACACAGTTTCTTCTGATGACTTCCGCAAATGAGTAGTTCCCATTTTGCGTCTGTGCTGGAAGCATGAAAATCCCAAGAGAATCAGGAAATTTTGAACTATGTAAAAATTATGAAACTTTGTCGACCATTACAAATACATAAAAATATGAACGTTTCAGCAATTTGGGCACAATTTCTTCTGATCACTCCCGCAAACGAGACGATTGCACTTGGCGCAGGAAGTTCCCGTTTTGCGTCTCATTGCTGAAGGGCTGATGCTACAGTACTTCCTTGCAGCTGTTGATGAAGGATTGAGAGATTGTGTTTTTGGAGAAGAGGCTAACGGAACTGGCTGACTTTGAACAGCAGATCGGGCAAGTGTATTTTGGATGGCCAACTTGAGTTCAGAGCTGATAGTTCGGAGCCATTCGAATCGCATTTTCTTCTAATCGTAAGAGAGCGGCTCCTGCAATGTAGTCATGAACTGCAGGCGAGTGAGAGGTTTATCTACAAACTGTGTCCTCCGTCTCGAAGAGATAACTTCTGATTTTTTTTTTTTTTTTTTTTTTTTTTTTTTTTTTTTTTTTTTTTTTTTTTTTTTGTTTTGCGTTTTTTGAACTTGGGATCAGTGTAAGAAGGCAGGAGTTGCCTTTTATTGTTTCTGATGGTAGCTGTAGGTCCGTTTTGCAGCAACTCAGACACAAGTGAGACACTAGTCAACCAATTATCAAATGTAATGTTTCTGTTGGTATTAGATAGGTACATACCTACAACATGTGAACAGTTGCAATGAGCCAACTTAAGGGGTGAATATGTTTTTTGTAGAGAGGCAGCTATTCCATGTGCTGAGCCATATTGACTAATACTTCGGGCGTGTTATTCCTAGAGATTGGTCAAAATTACGCCTCACATAGGGTCGTTATTCCTAAAGCGGAGTCAAAAGACTCCGCACTACCTACATTATTCCTGGACGGAGTCAAAATCATGCATATACATTGACACTTCCCTTTGTAGACCGAACTGGAAACGTCCAAACCAAGTGGCACTTCACGTGGTACTAGGGGTGGAACCTGGGGAAGGCATAGCTGAGGGGAAAAGCGTCTCCGCCCAATCCTCCAACCCCAATCAAATTCATATCGGCCAGGCGGAGTCAAATTGACTCACCCTAGGATTCCAGGGTTAATTCCTCTTCAAGCGTCGAAATAGTCAACAGCCTCATGAAATTTTCCTCTCATCATGGTCTACCCCAGTCCATAGTCGCGAGCAATAGAGCTGAATTCCAGAGTAACCTGATCAAATAACTCATGAACTTACACAAAATTAATGTCCATTTCAACTCGTCCCAACACCCGGAATCCAACGAGATCATAGAAAGGTTCCATTCAACTCTGGTAGAACATATGAGGTTGCTCAACGGCCAAGAAACGTTTGAATACTCCAATACACGGACCAACATGAATTGCGCAATCATTGCTTACAATAATACGATCCACTCCGTAAACAAACTAAACCCTTGCGAAATCTTCTACGGTCATGTGAACAATCGACCACTATTAGAAGTCGATCTAGACAAAGTAATAGTTAGAATAGAATAGAATTTTTTTTAGAATAGAATTTTGTTTATTGACAGAAGAAAAAATTACATTAGAAGTACATAAATATTATTATGTACAATATAATATATACAATAAAAATAATTATAACTGTCATATACAATATACAAAATAAATTTCCTTCTGTCCACCAACCAAATAAGTTCATAAGAACTTGTGGGGGCTGGTGGAGCTGGTCTCAACCGAAAATATTCAAAAACAAATAAGTAAAAATCTAATCAAAACATATCAAAAACTAAGACAAAAAAAAATAGAATCAAAAAGAAAAAAAAAGAAACTCTCTACTGATCAAATAACATTATCAATCTAAGAATTGTCCTCTTAAAATGCTTAAAACTAGTAAATATATCTGGGTTTAATTTACATGTATAAAGGAAACGTAAAACTTTATAATATGCATTCTTTTTTGCACGTTCCGTCTTTAATTTGGGAAGTTGAATGTTGGATGAGGCTCGTGTACGTGTATGCATGGCACTGCTTCTATGCTCAGGCTGAATACCAGTTTTGAAAACTAGTAAGCATGACTGCAATAGAAACAGTTGCCTTACATTAAGCACATTTAATTCACGATAAAGATGATTGGTGGGGTAACAAAAATTCTTACGAAAGGCTATTTTAAGAATAATATTCTGAGCAACCTGCAAGGGTTGTAGAATAGACTTCCCAGCACTACCCCAAACAAAAATACCATACTTCAACAAAGAAAAAGCTAAGCCAAAATAAATGGTTCTTAACTGAGCAACAGACAAAAAATTACGAGCTTCTCTAAAAACATAAAATAATTTTCTGAGTTTAGAAACCAACGCCTCAATGTGGAAATTAAATTTCAATTTATGATCAAATATAATGCCTAAATATTTACATCTATCTGTCAAAGGTAAGGAATCACAATTACATAATTCCCTACTATCAAAACATGAAAATTGATGGAAAGACACCCCAGAGGGGCCAGAGCGAAGGGCGTGGTTAGAAAAAGAAAATTTAATTATTGAGGTCTTATCTACATTTAGACTTAAAAAATTATTGTCCATCCAGGTCTTGACGAGAAACAAATTAAAATTAATCGTATCTATTAACTTGAGGAGCTCTTTTCCATAAAACAAAAGTACTGTATCATCAGCAAAACCCAACATAGAACCATCTATATCCAAATCCAACAATTCATTAATATATAATAAAAACAACACAGGGCCTAAAACAGTGCCTTGAGGCACTCCACAGGACAATACCACTTCATCACTAAGTACATTATTAATTCTAGTTGTCTGCGGGCGGTTCGACAGATAGGAACCAATCAACTGCAAGGGTAACCCTCTTATTCCATATTTATACAATTTTTTAAGTAGGATTTCATGATTAACTGAATCGAATGCTTTCCTTATGTCCAAAAAAACTCCATATACATAGAATCCATCGTCCAATTTATGCGAAATAATATTATTTACCCTATACAATGCATGGTCAGTTCCCAAGTCCTTGCGAAACCCGAACTGATTATCGGAAATAATGTTAAACTTATCTAAAAAAGAAACAATCCTCTTCTTCATACATTTCTCCAGAATTTTAGAAAGTGATAACGTCAGAGCTATGGGCCTATAATTAGATCTCTCCATACGATCACCAGCCTTATACAAAGGGACAACAATAGTTTTCTTGAACAGAGAAGGATATATACCAGAGGAAAAAACCAAATTAAAAATAAAAGCCAAAGGACTGCTTATGTAGGGTGCCATTCTCTTCAATATAATATTACTAATTCCGGAGTGCGTGAAAGAGCAACTGTTTTTCAGAATTTTAATATTAGCGACCACTTCAGAAGGGACAACGGGCGTCAAATACAAAGAATGGCCCGGGAGAACTTCCTTCGTAAATCTGTTTACAAACAGATCATCCGGAAGACTAATAGGAACCTGAATACCGCTTGCGATATCAGAGCCTACATTAGAAAAGAAGCAATTTGCAATTTGTTTATCTTCTACTATAATCGAATTACAATGATCCCTAATTTTAAATAATTTATCATATTCTTTAGTGGTAGGCCTGTTTGAAGCTTTATTCACCGTCTCCCAAAGCACCCTTGGATTTCCCAGAGCCTCCGAAACCAAATCAGAAAAATACATACGCTTAGCTTTCTTGATCAACTTATTCAAGAGATTTCGGTATCTAGTAAAGTAGGAATGAAGAGCAAGATTATCTGGGTGTTTTTTAGCCCTCATCTTAATTTTATCTCTATGTCTAATAGACAACAATACCACAAGTTATCCATGGTTTCAAAATTTTCCCTTTACAACCCACATATTTTGTAAAACTAGAATCAGAAATATGCTGTTCCATCACTTTACTAAAAAGTTCAACAGCCAAATCAACCTCAGTCTGAGAATACAGACTATCCCATTGCTCATTCTTTAGCAAAATCTCTAGCAATTCATAATTAATGACACTCACAACTTTCCGATCAGCACTTACACCACTACGACTTGGTAGACTGTCAATTTGCAGGTTAATAAAAGTTAACGAGTACCGTAATCAACACAAAGAATAAGTTAAAACCTTATACGCCCACCTTTTAGATAAATTCGAAAAGCACAAAGAGAAAATCATTAACGCCAAGAACGTAGGCAGACAAGCCCACCTGATATACCTTCCGAAGTATTCGTGAAAACCGTCCAAAGACAAAATAGATGGAAACCAAAATTTGACAAAGATGAAGTAAAAGCAATCGACCCAATTCTCAAAACAGCTCTCATCCACCCTAGGCACCACAATACTAAAGAAAACATCCACCTGTCAAACATTAAACCCCGGCAAAAATTCTACCAAACTAACGTGCAAAACGATTGGGATGATCAAGCACCACCATCCGAAACTCTTGCCCATAAATACGGTTTAAAAATAACAAGACGAAACCTCCTTACCTTGAAACCAGGAAACTGGGTCGATGTTATGATCATTAATTTCTATATGGAACTTTTGGACGAAAGGAGTCGCAATAACAAAAATCTACACTCTACCCATTGCTTCAACACTTTCCTTTACCCTTTAGTGAAATCTGGAGGATACGATAACGTAAGAAAGTTCACGAGTAGGTCCGACATATTTCGGAAAGACTTTATTATCTCTCCGATCCACGAAAACAACCACTGGTCTTTAGTCATGGTAGGAGTTAAGGAGAAAGAAATCAGTTACCTAGACTCCCTTTCCGGAAAAAGGCTCAAACTAGGAACAGCAAACAAAAACGCAATCGAAATCCTCGAGAACATTCAATCTTACCTAGCTTTCGAATACTTTGATAAAAGGAATGTTATGCTCGATTCAGAAAACTGGAAAACTACCCTTCTAAGGACTGTTCCCCAACAAGAAAATTCCAATGACTGCGGTGTGTTTATGTGTCAATTCGCTAAAAAAAAACTGACGCATGAAGAAACCCTGTCTTTCGAAGAGAAAGACCACCCCCAACTTCGAGAACAAATGTTCCGAAATCTTAAAAAGGTTCGCTGTCCTAAAACACCTCATCAATTTTCATTGTTCCAGGGTCGTTCTCCCCTTTTTCTCATGGCGACGTCTGGAATCGAGATTATCGATGTAACCTCAAACCCAGGGCTCATTGCAGTGAACATGAAACCCGCAAAAATTGTCAAAGGCTACCACACCCTTTCACACTATTACGACCTCAGCCAAATTATGGATGAACTCAACCTCCTGAGAATAAATTACGACGAAACCCTCAAAACATTCCCCAACAGTTCTCGAACCGTCGACCCAAACTCAATTGTTAACCCCAAAATTTCATCTCAAAGGGGAGGAGTTATGTACATACTAGGCGTATTGTAATAACAACTTGCTGACTCCACCTATTTGTTCTATATAAGCCAGCCTGCAGGCAGCTCTGCAGTCAGTCTCTCTCCAGCTTCGGAACCTATCGTGTCCGTGTTGTTGCGTGTGTGTTCAAATAAAGTTTGTTTTTCAAAACTCGAAACTCGTCGACTATTATTTTACTTATATATATGTATATACATATATATATATATATATATATATATATATATATATATATATATATATATATATATATATATATATATATATATATATATATATATATATATATATATATATATATATATATATTTAGAAGTGAGATTAATTCTAAATAAAAACATCTAATTTGATATTCACTTTTACGCACTGATTTAGTATTTCACAGAATGTAAGGTTTAAGAATGATAATTCTTAATTTAAAATTTAAATTTTAAATATAAGAATGAAAAATCATGAGAGTGAGAAATTATGAGAGAATTATGATGTGAGATTAATTCTAAATAAAAACAGTTAATTTGATATTCACTTTTACGCACTGATTTATTATTTCACAGAATGTAAGGTTTAAGAATGATAATTCTTAATTTTAAATTTAAAATTAAGAATGACCGTAGCATGCCAGACCTCCCAAAAATAAAAGAACGTCGGACAATCCAATTGATTATAATAATGACTTCATCCAAGAGTGTCTTGCTTGGTAGGTAGTTGTACATAATACTGTTGATTATCTTCAATTGAAATGGGGTGTACGCGACATGGGCAACGTTTTGTATAACCAGTTCGAGAATTACTTTATTTATTTCTTTTTTATATCTATTTTTTTATATTGGCATTGTATTTATTTACATACAGCCATAATATGTTTTGTAAATATTTACAGAATAATTCTCCACTTCTTAATATCACATAGTTACATAGATATTCTCAATAACTTATATATCTACTAAATCAATTTTACAATTTATATGTTCAAGTAATTATGTTACTTCTGTTTATAAATGAATAAATTTCTTCCCATATTTTCAATTTCTTAGTCTGTAATAGTGTAATGTAATTAAATGGATTATTTATAAGATATTTTATATTGTTAAACAATAGTCTTCCCTATTTTGACGGTACTACAATTAATTATCACATGTTTCGCATCACCATTATGTTCCCCACATTCACACGCAGGATCCTCTCGTTTATGGATTTTGAATAGGTAGGCTGGGCATATGGCGTGATTTGCCCTGAGTCTGCATAATATTCTTATGAACCTCTTGTCTTTACTTATTATCCTAAAAGGCACTGATCCAATTGTAGGATTTATATTTTTTTTAAACTGACCCTTGGAGCCTCGGACAAACACTTCCTGCCATGCGCGTCGATTTTCCTTCATAGAAATAGCGTAGGTATAGTTCCTCCTTTGTCAATCCATATTGTACAATATTACCCGTGGTGACCGCTTGTTTCGCCGCCATATCTGCCCTTTTATTATACTGGAGTCCTATATGGGATCGGACCCACACGAAATGCAAGTTCATTCCAGAGATTTTACAGTGGTGTACAAGGTTAACTACTTCCGTTACTAAATGGTTATTAGAATTACTTGAGAACTGAATTACTTGAAAACTGTATTTTGATAGGTTATTAGAATTAGAATGGTTATCAGAATTACTTGAGAATTACTTGAAAACTGAAATTAGGATGTTAGTCAAATTACATATTCCGGAAATGGCCATACCGGCGTTTAACGGTCCCACGTGAAATTCCCAAAGTTTCCTAGGGGTGTTGATTTTAAATATTATACCAATGATAATATGGTTAATTGCAAAGTTTTAAACATTGTTGGGGTCCTAACAATGTCCTACCGTGACGTTACTTATGAGGTCTGGTCCCCTAACAAGTGTATCACAAAGCTTATGAATTTTCCTATACGATTACAGAGGCTTATTATTGGAAATAGTAAACTTAGAACAGAGAACAGAACTTAGAACAGGGGAGTATTCTGTTGAGTAAAAGGTCACCGAGGAGAAACTAGAAATGAAACTGCAGACGATTTAGCAAAAAGAGCAACATCCTTATCTGAACCTACACATCTTGCCATATATTCCCACCAGATTTGAAAAGAAAGGCTACAATATCAATTAGACGAAAATGGAAAGAGGAGTAGCATGCGTACCACGATGGGGATCGTTACAAATCCATGTTTCCAGTTCACGGCCGGTACTCTTAGACAAATGAGTCTCAATTATGGAAAGGACTTATCGGTTCTCCAGACTGCCCTCATTGCCCGGAACACCCAGAATCTCTCACCATATAACTTTAGAATGCAGTAGCTACTTATAACAACTTATAATCACTGAATGGTCACAATTCACAAATACATTTTTATATTTCAATAGAAAGTGCAATACACGTCATAATTAAGAATGAATATAATAATAATTGAGAATAAACCATATAGCATCTCGTTGCCTGGATACACGATAAACATCAGTGGGGTAGCTTTGAACTGAAGTAGCCACACTTCCCCCTTCCATTTTTTTTTTTTTTTTTTTTTTTTTTTTTTTTTTTTTTTTTTTTTTTTTTTGAGAAAAAGTTAATTACCTAGTTATCCACATAGTCTGTCAATTGTGGAGGTCTGTTACGGTTCCTTTCACTTCTTCTGAGCCTTAATTGGTCAGCATGGAGGCGGACGTCGTCTTTAGATTCAGAATTGGCAAGATAAGACAAATCTACGGTTTTCTTCTTTAGAACTGCAGGCTTCCATTCTTCGTCTATTTTTCTCTAGTACCAAACCTCTTGGCCATTATAGAAATGTCTCTCTGTTAGCCCCTTGTCGTGGTTTAGTTTCATCTTTAATGCTTTCATGTCGGCATATCCTCGTCGATCAGGTGCTAACGTTTTCAAAAAAGTACGGGGTTGTCGGCCTAGAAACATCTCACTAGGTGTTCTTCCAGTAGAAGAGTGAATGCTGTTTCTATACACAAAAAGCATTGCCTGAAGACGGTGGTCTGGGTCAGAAAATTGATCTCTTGACTTTTCATATCAGAACTTGAATGTACGAATAGCTCTCTCAACTAAACCATTAGAACGGCTGTGGTATGGAGTTGTTTTCAACAGTTCAATTCCATTTGATGCAGCAAATTTTTTAAACTTTTCAGAGCTGAATATGGAGGCATTATCGGAAACCATGGTACTAGGGAGGCCGTACCTAGCAAACAATGTTCTTAGCACTCTTATGGAACCATCCGTTGTTGCGTCCTGAAGTCGGAAGATTTCCAGCCACCTTGAATGTGCATCTATAACGACGAACCACATTTTACCAGCATAAGGACCAGTATAATCGATATGTATCCGATCCCAAGGTTTCTCAGGCATATTCCATAAATTAATAGGTGTTTGTGTTGTTGTATTAATAAATTTTTAGGCGCTGGCAAGTGCTGCATCGGTCCACAAAATCTTCAATGTCCTTGTTGCAATTTGGCCACCAAATCGTATTCTTTGCAATATTCTTCATTGTCGAAGCTCCCGGATGGGTTTCGTGAAGTTTGTGGAGGATAGCTTGACGAAAATAAGTGGGGATCACTATTCGTTCATGCCACAGCAACAATCCTTCTTCAATTTGTAGTTCTTCTCGTTTAGTGTGGTAGGTATGTAATTCCTGAGGTAATGACGATAGTTCTGGCCAACCTCTTGATATGAATGAAAATATTCTTTTTAAATCTGGATCTCCTGCATTTTTATTAGCAGTTTGCCGTTTTGACAAAACTGAGGTTTCCAGCACAACTGCGTGTATTTGGGAGAATTTAGGTGGTGTGCTCTCATAGGCTGATATTTCTTGGTCATTCAAAGGCAGTCTTGAAAGTGAATCCGCTATTTGATTACTCTGTCCTGGTATGTGTTCTAATTCATAATCAAAATTACTCAAATGTATGGCCCATCTTGTTAACCTGCTAGAAGCAACTTTCGGCAACTCTTCCTTATTCCCTAATATGCGCATAAGTGGCCTATGGTCAGTTCGTAAAATAAATTTCCGACCCAATAAATATCTTTCAAATTTTGAAATTCCGAACATTATTGCTAAACTTTCCCTATCAATCGAAGCATAATTCCTTTCCGAATCAGCCAATGTTCTTGAAGCGGCACATACCAATCGCAATGATCCATCGGGGTACTTATGTTGCAACACGGCCCCTAGTCCATATTCACTTGCATCGACAGTCAATATCAGAGGAAAATCAGGCCTAAATGGACTACCACTTTTTCTGATGAAAGTTGTTCTTTTAGATGTCTGAATGTATTTCTATCATTTTCTGTCCATTGCCATTTAGCATTTTCTGCAAAAGCCTGTGCAGAGCCGCACTTTTTCCTTGCAATGAAGGTATAAAACGAGAATAGTAGTTGATACTCCCAAGAAAAGCACGCAATTGTTTTTGGTTTGAAGGTTCTGGTAGCTCCCGGATCGCTGCTATTTTATAGTCGAGTGGATGAATACCACTTGCATCAATTTTATATCCCAAATATTTAATTTCTGTCTGCAATAACTTCAATTTTGTAGGTTGGGTTCGTAATCCAATTTTCTGCAATCTAGAAAGAACTTTGTGGAGTCTGATCAAGTGATCCTGTCGATTTATTCCTCCTAACGCAATGTCATCTTGATACCAGGTAACACCCTCGATATCCTGCAACATGGTGTCCATGAATTTTTGAAATATCAGAGATGACATCGAAATTCCGAAGGGAAGTCTTCGATATCGAAAATATCCCTTGTGAGTAGAAATAACGAAATATTTACGGCAATCTGGGTGGATTTCTAACTGGTGAAATGCATCTTTGAGATCAATGACACTGAACTCGTTATAAGCAGCAAGCTTGGATATAGCTTCTTCGAACGTAGGGAGCGGATAATTTTCGAAAATAATATGAGGATTGATGGTACTCTTGAAATCCCCACAAAGGCGAATTTTTCCATTGGCTTTCATTTGAATCACCACTGCTGAAGCCCATTCAACGTTCTCTTTAGCTGTATCTACCGGCTCTATAATTCCCGCCTTTACTACCCTATCTAATTCGCTGTCAACAGCTCCTTTCCAGGCGAATGGTACTGGTCTAGCTCTCATTACCTTAGGATTGCAATCCTCTCTTACTTTAACATAGGCCTGAAAATTGTGGACACATCTATCCCCCTTAAATAAGGTTTGAAAATCTGCCAGTATTTGTCTGCTGTCACTCTCATTTCGTTCCTTACTTCTTTCTTCTTTATCTTCAATATGGCACACTTTCACACGATTATCTTTGGGCCATAGATCAAATGCTTCAATCCAATCCAATCCAAATAAGTTTTCAGCTGATTCTTCTACTGCTACAGCTAACGTGAGATTATGCTGTTCTTGATCTAATGTAACTGTCACTTTAAGCTCACCACGCATTGGAAATTTTGCATGGGGATATCCAACAAAATCGGGAATTCTGTTTAATTTAGGGGCTCCTAACTTTCGCCAAGAATTTGAATAAATTACGGTTCTATCTGCCCCTGGGTCAAATCTCATGTCTATGGGTATCTTATTAACTAAAGGTATTATCCTCAACCTTTTCACTTTGTCGCCTGTTGCATATAATTATAGTTATATTGCTAATTTCATTTGAAGCTTCATTATTATCGTCAGAATCGTCTTGAGCTACACGATGCATGGTCGAATCACGCTTTTCTCTATTCGTCCCAACAATGATTGCGTTTCCTTTATTGGAACATACTCGAACGTAGTGTCCTTTCTTTCCACACCCAGAACAAGTACTGTCGAACGCCTTACACTGTTGCTTACCAGTGTGTCGAGGGTAACCACATCTTAAGCAATCTTTGGCTGCATCAAGATGCATGGGCTTTTGTTTGTGACCTGATTTAGTCGTTTGTAGCCGATATACAGATGTTTCAGTTTCGTTATAATCACTCTTTGAAAATCGAACTGATGTTGTTCCTAAAGCTTTAGCTTGGTTTTCTGCATTTTCCAACGTCAAAACAAACTGTTCTAAATCCCTCAAGTTACAAGGTTGGTCGTCAGGAAATCTACGAAATATTTCCTGCTGGATTGACACATTTTGAAGGCCACACACTATCTGATCTCGAGTTCGTTCATCCAAAGAAGAGTCAAAACGACAAGGTATAGCATTGCTGCGTAATTGAGCTATATAGTCGCGTATGCTTTGGCTCGCTTTTCAAAACAAGGTGCTAAAATGCAATCGCTCAGCCAAATAATGGCTAGAAGTTCGGTAATGGGCTTGGAAAAATGCCTCAATATCGTCGTATTCAATCAGTAAAACTGACACCGGATTGAAATGATCGACCACTAGGCGAAAAGGTTCGGGGCCGACCCATTTCAACAAAAGATTCCGTTTGGTCTCATCATCGCCCTCTAATCAGTGGAGTGACAATTCCAACTGGAAGCGTTGAATATAGTACCTCCATTCCTTCTTACTTGAGTCAAAATTAGTAAACTTGAACTGAGATATTAGTTTTACCTTCTCGCAGGATGAGGGCTTCTCTCCGCGTACCGTGACATCGACATCATCGTCGGATCCGTCCGAGTGATAATCTTGTTGCTTAGAAGCTTGCTTTCTTCTGGTGTTCTTAACCATCTTCCGTCGCCAAATATAACAACTTATAATCACTGAATGGTCACAATTCACCAATACATTTATATTTCAATAGAAAGTTCAATACACGTCATAATTAAGAATGAATATAATAATACCTAATTGAGAATAGCATCTCGTTGCCTGGATACACGATAAACATCAGTAGCTTTGAGCTGAAGTTGCCACACTACTCCGCCCACAGAAAATAATTAATTGGTGAATTTGATGTAAACGAACATTGTGAATTATTTCAACGTGGACACATTGTCAGCAAGCAACAATCTCAAAGTGTACCTTGCTTTATAGAACTACTTTATCCGAATTGGCATTTCTGTTTAATTAAATATTATTAGTAGGTAATATTAGCGAATAAGATTATCTTTATTATCAAGGCTGTATTTTGACTATTAAGCCATTAAAAAAAAAAAGTCTGTCTAGTTGGGTGGGCAATATAGCTTCCTCACACATCGTAACATGGACGTATAGAAATAGTTGAAGAACAAAGTACGAGTTGGTATGATTGAATGAAAAATATAACAGTATCTAATTCATGTGTGCACATGCTAGAATGCAAATTAGGGATATAATTAATTTTTGCATGTGCATAATTTGAAAAAGTTTGAAAATTGTGCGTAATTGAAAATGTCATAAAATCTATTCATTATTCTCGGAGTGCCATCGAATATTGGGTTTACGCATTCGCAATACTTACCTATTATTCAAGCGAATGCGATAAAATATAAACGGCATCAACCTGGAACCAACAACCTCACGAGTTTGAACGAAAAAGGAACAACTGATGATACGAAATCGACGTTATAAGAAATTAACGTTTGCGCACAGATTGCTATTCATCCAACGGCAATGAAATGTATAGGGGACCGTCTAGAAGCTAAACCGCACGACCCCTGAAAATTTCATAAAAATCGGTAACTAGTCACGGAGTATTGTCTGTGTAGACCAATTTCAGTTTCGCGCATGCGCTATAGTTATTGCTTCACCAATCACAATGTAATTCAAAAGAAATATTTCTGGCACATAATAATATGTGCCACCTTCCTCCCTGAGTTCTAATGAAATTGGTCAAATGGATGATAAGAAATCAACGTTATAGGAAATTAACGTTTGCGCATGCACTCAGACCACTACTTACGCAACGGCAATGAAATTTATAAGGGACCGTCTAGAACCTAACCCACATAATATCTGAAAATTTCAATATGTAGGTAGTTGGGTTGTGAGGGTGAGAGTTTGTAGGCTTATCTTTGATTGAAGGATTTATTTGTCTACACTAGTTGTATATGCTAGGATTTTGTCTATAGCTAAGTACTCCTGCCGTATTCGGCCTCATCAGGGCTGTGGGTATTTGTGCTAGGTAACTATCATTGTCATTGGCATTGGTATTATGGTTCGTTTCCCTTATTACATTCATTATGATTGAGCTAGGTTGGTCCTCCTTCATCATATTGGTTTGGATAACCAGTTGTATTTGGTTCCCTTTCTTTTGGTAATTTTTTTATTAATTTGATAAAGCAGACCAAAAGAACAAAAAATTGACCAGTAGTACCTAAGGGAACCAAATAAACTGGTTACCCAATCCAATATGATGAAGGAGAAGGAGGAACAACCTTAATGTAGCTCAATCATAATGCAGTGACGGATTAATAGAATTTCGTGGGTGGGGGCGCCCCCCCCCCCCCCTCCCCCGAGAAATTTTTTTGAAAAAAGACCTTGAAAAACTAGCAGTTTTAGAGGTTATAGACCCACACTTTATATCAGGCTAGTAAAAATTAAAAATTAAATTTTAGCTTGGTTACCAAACATCCATGTATCTACAGACAAAAAATAAAAGATTATAGCTAAGTAATTTTTTTGGCAAAATTAAATCGAAAAAGGCAGGGAATGAAACATAAAACGTTGGAGAACTTCAGTCCTCGTGATGTAATATTATTTATAAATTATACATTTATATTGTGAACACAGGATTGAATAATAATACACTCTACATTTTTTCAATTTACTTTAGAAGTAAACAACCATTTAATAAACACTCACGATGAAATTAAATGAACAAAGTACATTTTTCATTAAAGATGAAAATACAAATAAAATATTACCTTGTTAAACTTTTTTGTCTATTACTGGTAAATGTAAAACAGTGAATAATTTAATTCAATCGAAAAACACTGGTTGCGATCAGTGAAGAAAACACGGTTCGTTTCTTTCTTCTTCAAAACAGTAGGTAGGTTGATTTGTAATATGGCTATTGATTATGTATTGTTACCGTTACCAAAAGCGATAAACGAGGGACAAATACTGTAGGTTCCTGACGTAAACTGATGAACACAAACCGTATTAATTAAAATTGTATTCCATGCCTGCTGCCTAATGTTTTTTAAAGAAGAAAGATGTTATCTTCCATGCTCGTTTCTTAACGGAGCTAAACTCAAACACTAAAAAAAAACTTTAGTTCGCATTTAACATGAAGTTTGGTTTCTACTGCTCTTCTACTCACAAAAGGGCGACGATGGACGACAGCACGACATGGACGCAACACCACCGATGATTTTTCCTGCAACCTCTTCTGGAGATCTCCGAGTTTACCTGCTTTGCCAACCTGCTTTGATGAGTTTTCCCTCAAGCACTTTTGGAAATCTTAGAGTTTACCGACGAATATTCTGACATTACCCACGTAAATCTCCGATTGATACCCCGTGGCACCTACGCAGTTTGCAGGCCTACTAAAATTCACACGAAAAAATTAGTAAATTGGCCGTTAGAGACCAGTAAACAGGGCTTCATCTATACTCGTATTTTCGTTAACCTACAAGCGCGACGGCGTGATTCTATTCTGACGTTCCCTCGCAAGAATTTTTTTCCTTCTGCCTCTCGGGGGGAAGGGGGGGGGCGCCCCCACCGCCCCCCCCCCCCCTTTAATCCGTCCCTGTCATAATGAATGTAATAAGGAAAACCAAGCATAATACTAATGCCAATGACAATGATAGTGACCTAGCACAAATACGCAAAGCTCTGATGAGGCCAATTTCCGCGAAAGTACTTAGCTGGCTACTATAGACAAATAAGTCCTTCAAACAAAGAGAAGCCTACATTACCCTCACAACCCAACTACCTACATAAGGAACTTGGCACACCATCAAGAGCATTATGAAAATATCATGTTAACCGATCCATTAGACTCTGAGTTTGGCCTATGTCAATCGATATTAGTATTGCGCATGCGCAAAGCTTATTACTCCAACAATTGTGATATAATGTATAGGGCATTTTCCTAGAAGATATTCCCAACTACCTTCCGAGTTTCAACGAAATCGGACCAACAGATGATGAGAGATCGACGTTATGTGAAATTAACGTTTGCACATGCGCAGGAGCTACTCTTGATTCGATGCAACCCCCCCCCCCCTCCTGTTCCCTTAATTGCAAAATATAGGGGAACGTTTAGGAGCTAACTCGCTCAATCCTGAAAATTTCGTTCGAATCGGACTAAAACTTAGTATAGTTTTGGGCGTGACAAGGATTTACCACAGACAGACATCTGGCAGACAGACACGGAACCGAAATTGGTCAGCAGGTTCTGAAACGAAAATTGCAAGTGGACATTTTGATTAGGGATTACAAAAAAAAATTTCGACTCCAGTCACGAACACAAAGCTTTCTTACCTGCGGTAGTGAGGAAGCAAAATTAATAATAATAATGTACCTAAATTCTAAAATCATTGTTATCATTCTTGAAAGTACTTATAATCCCAGCACTTGATAACTCTACAATTAAAAGGACGGATTTGACAATTCAATTGAGCTTGCCGACTAATAAATACATTTTGACCTTTTCGTGGAAGAATCCGTAGGTTCCTCCAATCACAGTCAGTATCCAAAACTCTCGCCTCAACATCCTCTCAAACGCATATTTATCTGCGTGCTCCATTGTCACAGCGACTATCGCTACTAAATCTCCGCAGAAAATACAAAATACTTGAGTAGTATTTTTTTTTTTTTTTTTTTTTTTTTTTTTTTTTTAAATAACACTATGCCTTTTTTTTAATCGCGTGACTACCAGCTTAATTGTCCCTCCCCGCTAAGGATAAATATCAAAAAGCTGAAAAAATAGGCAAAAAAGGTACGACGAATAATTTATAAACCTAGAAGAGGGTAGTACCACAATGAATATTGTAGTCTCGATGTAAAAGTGGTCGTTTTTCAAGGAGGGAGTTTTTGTGATAAGAAATAATGACACCAATGCCGTGTAAGACTTTCTAGCCAACAAAAAATTCGTTAAATCTTAATATTTCTTTTATAACAACTTGCTCCCCATGGGACGTTATAAGAAGTCGTCCTCTGTGGAATTATGGATTGATTCTTGTCTATATGGATTTATTAAGAGCAAATTTGTTGTTTTCGCTATAATCCTAAACGAAATCCCTTAAAAGCAAGGATTGAAGCCCCACTAAGGGAAGCTATACTGCCTACCATAACTGACAGACATTTTTCTATAGTGAAATTTATCATCAAATACTAAACCAAATATTTTCGCCCGTACACCTCGTTTCATAGATAGGGAAATATTGAGTTGCCTACCTAAAACACCCATTCTCAGGAATCATCAACTTGGCAAGAAGTTCCCCAACAGAACGTGGCCTTTATTACTGCTCAGTCATGCAGTATGGTATAACCACAGCGCCGTTATATACTAAGTTCCAGCATCTGAACGGATATGAGATGGTTTCGGGTCGATTTCTATGTAATCATTCACGCTGAATCGAATGGGTATACTTTCAGATCTTTCAGTTCGGTAAAATCTTAGTTTTACGCCTGAAAACTCATTAAATACTGTCTACATAATGAACAACAAATTAGTGAGTTACCTAACGATAAACTCGGTTATTACGGAGAAAGACAGATCGTTAACATTCGACACAGTGTGCGAAAATACATAAACAGTATCCCTAAACTTTTCAGTTCATGAAGGTTTCTCCACTATATGCTTACTGCCTAGAGCTTTTCTCCGAAACTACTGGGCTGGTGGTTTTGACACTTGGGTAAAAAATCACATTTGGGGTCCAAAAGTCACATTTGGTACTGAATCGTCGGTCCCCGTGTTCTGATGACCCATTGTTATTAAAATATCAGCTCATGTTGTTTACAAAGGGACCATAAAGGAGTTTACCTATTTATACCAGTTTACAGGGTTCCGAGAAAAGTCGTCAGTATTCTATTCCTATGTGTAATGAGTTTCGTTACGTTCAATATTCGAAGCAATTTTGGGAACTGGTCAGGAAATTTGTGTTTAAATCGGGCTTAACAGTAAATAATATTAGAATGGATGATTGGGTAAAACATTTTCAGAAATTATACTGTCAGGATCCCGCTGTAGATGTGATGCAGTACGCAAGTCCGTTAGTGAAGGGGGAGCTTGATCGGCCATTTTCGATTAATGAACTAAAAAGTGTTCTCACCATAGCAAAGGAGCGGAAATTACCTGGACCAGACGGGATTCCGTATGAGTTTTTTAAAAATGCCACTGAGGATTTCCTGGAAACTTTATTGGAGTAGTATAATAAGCATTTTCAGGATAGCAAAGTTCCTAAAGACTTTGGTGCGTCGATAATTTTCCCATTGTTCAAAAACGAGGACCCAAATTCACAAGATTGTTACAGAGGGATATTTTTTATGGATGTGGCTGTAAAGTTATACTCGGGGATGTTGGCCTATTGACTTACGGACTGGGCCGAGGAGAAGGGTATACTGGGGGAGGAACAGGCGGGATATATATAGAAGAGGACGCTCAACTTTTGACAATTTGTTTTGCTTATGGAACTTGATAAAATGTAAGGTGGTCGGGAGAGGGAGCAAACTCTATGGGTTTTTCGTAGATTTACATCTGCATTTGATTCGATATTGAGACCAGCCATGTACTATATGTTATACCAGATAGGCGTTTCAACAAAATTTGTTGAGGCCATTGTAAGTTTGTATAAATCTACGTATGCTCATGTATGGACAAGGGGTGGTATGTCGAGCTCGTTTCAGACGCAAGCTGGAGTGAGACAGAGTTATAAATTATCCCCGTGTTTGTTTATATTGTACTTGTAGGATTTAGCTGCCAGTCTAGTCCGATCAAGACGCATAAACATTTTTCCTCGCCATTCCCTCGCCTACAAATTTAAAAAAATAAAATAAATAAATAAAATTAAATCCACCTAATCCTCTTAGTTGTCTTATTGACGATAAAAAATTTTTTTTTTTTTTTTTTTTTTCTTCATTTTTTTGGGCAAAATTGAGTAGTGAGGTAGGTACTTCCCTGAGGCACTTCCCACAACCGCAGTCGAAAATTTAGCAAAGAAGGGTAGCCAAGGGGGAAAAATATTAGGAGAGGGGCCCTCGAGAGTGTCTCGGGGGGCGGCTGGTAAAAAACGCATTTTTTCGAGGCAGTCTTGGGCGGCGCGTTGAACGAGCTAGGTGGGGGAATCACTGTCAATAATGTACGTCTCAACCTGCCAAGTTTTGCCAATGATGTAATTTTGGTAGCTGATGATCCGGAAGTTCTACAAAAGATGATAGATCGATTATTTGAATATAAGGTACAATGGACTTTAGAAATAAATTTATAAAAATCAAAGATTATGATATTTAAAGAGCACGGAGGAATGAGAGCGAAAAGGGAATACTGGTATTGAAATGGATAAGAAGTAGAAGAAGTGAAGAACTATACGTACCAGGCTGTAAATCGAACATCTCAGCTGAATATGAAGGAGCACTTGTCCTCAAAACAAGCCACTGCAAAACTAGGACTAAACACTGTATGGTCTAAATTTATGAAGAATAGTAATATCCCGATAGAAGCTATGTTTAGTGTTTTTAATTCTGTTAGTAGAACAATGATTTGTTACGCGTGTCAAGTCTGTACGAGACACATTCACAAGGGGAAATGCTTTTGAAATTTTTCATCAAAAAACTATTATTGAAATTTTATACCTTTACTCTGGCACATAAACGAAAACGCTGCAAATTATTTCACAAAGGTTTATTATTTTTTCAATTGAGTTTGATCGTAGATTTAGTTGGCTTGCGTACGTCATAAGGCCCGTCCAGACTCCTTGGCGTGTTCTATTTCTAGTTGCCACAACCGAGGTATACTTCTATAATTATATACGCATGTTTATATTTCTCGATTTGAGCTCCTATCTATTCAAATAGTTATTGCCTTAATAATATCATTATCTAAGTACGTACGGAAAGTCGAGAGGATATGTTATTAAATATGCGTAGAAAAAGCATTGGTATTAACACACAAATATGATCTAGAAAAAAACATATATTCATGCCTCGAAGAAACGCTGTACCCACCTCATGGTGCCGCGGTGTATTATGTGGGTATAACACGTAAAAGTAATAAATATCCATTCCCCTACACCCCTTTGCTACGCCCCTGATCACTCCAGCCACCACAAGGTCCTTCCGGTGGGTTTCCACCCACCGTGACCCCCTGCCAAGCGTGCGTCTAACACGTCTAACACTCAAATCGTCGAAAAAGACACTATTTCGCCTGTTTTTGGCCCATAGCATCTATGCGAGTAAAGCGATCGGGATGGTTAAACGTTAGGACCAACTAGACCCCAAATGGAGTCTATGTGCGAAAGAACGGGTTTTTTAAGTAAATTCTTAGGCCTTTTATGGCCCGGACGGCGGACGGCGAACGGCGGATGGCGAACGGCGGACGGACATTTCAAATTTGGATTCTACGCACCTTGAAACGTAAAGTGACAAAGTTTGAGGGTGGGTTATAAAAATTTTTTGCTACACGATCACATAGGCTTATTATTGGAAATAATAAACCAAAAAGCGTTCCGGTTGGTTATCTGATGATTTCCGTTTACAACCGAGTCGTTGCTAGGGAAAGAGTACTTCGTCGTTTTTCATCCCACAAAATTCGTTGACCATTCGTTCGAAAGCTCTGGATTTATCCAACCATAAAATGTTAACTTCTGCCAAGTGCGTGGCCAACAATCTGAGTTATGAGCATGGTTATTTGAATAATTGTGTACACTCAGGTGATCATTCTCAATAATTGATATTGTGACCATGATTGCAACCGCTTGTTAATTTATGATGATTTCATTGAGCAACTGTTTCGATGATTTGATTCATAGCAGGTGATCCATATATTGCGAGAACGGTTTGATTTTTAAAGAGGTGGTTAGATAATTTTAATAGGTAATTTCTATGCTTTACACTCTAGGAAGCTGTAATTTCGTAAGTAGCCTCTTTAGGACATTTACTTGACGATCCCCAGGGTCCGGATCACCTGAGTCCTGGAGCTTGCATTCGAGTCTGCAACACATACGAGTCTGCAACTAAAGACATAAAATGTCCTAATGTGTTGCAGACTCGTATGCAAGTGTTTCTGATGTTTATCGAATATAACCTTATCGTTGCTACGGATTCTGATCGATGTTGACACCGTACAAGAGGTTCTCTTTAAAAATAGAATGCGCTGAAAATTAACGATGATCTTCTACTTGTATAGGTACTCACGTGAGAAATTTGATTCATCCATTTCAAAACGCTGCAAATTATTTCACAAAGGTTTATTATTTTGGTTTATTATTTCCAATAATAAGCCTATGTGATCGTGTAGCAAAAAATTTTTATAACGCCCCCCCAAACTTTGTCACTTTACGTTTCAAGGTGCGTAGAATCCAAATTTGAAATGTCCGTCCGCCGTTCGCCGTTCGCCGTCCAGGCCATAGAAGGCCTAAGAATTTACTTAAAAAACCCGTTCTTTCGCACATTGACTCCATTTGGGGTCTAGTTGGTCCTAACGTTTAACCATCCCGATCGCTTTATTCGCATAGATGCTATGAGCCAAAACGGGCGAAAAAGTGTCTTTTCGAGGCTTCAAGTGTTAGACGTGTTAGACGCACGCCTGACACGCTTGGCAGGGGGTCACGGTGGGTGGTGAGGGGGGTGAGCGTAGGGTGGAGTGAGAGGAGGCGCCGCGGCACCATGAGGTGGGTACAGCGTTCCTTCGAGGCATGAATATATGTTTTTTTCTAGGTCATATTTGTGTGTTAATACCAATGCTTTTCCTACGCATATTTAATAACATATCCTCTCGGCTTTCCGTACGTACTTAGATAATGATATTATTAAGGCAATAACTATTTGAATAGATAGGAGCTCAAATCGAGAAATATAACCATGCGTATATAATTATAGATGTGTAGGTTGTGGCAACTCGAAATACGACACTCCGAGGAGTCTGGACGGGCCTTATAACGTACTCAAACCAACTGAAACTACTTACGATTATACTCAATTGAAAAAATAATAAACCTTTGTGAAATAATTTGCAGCGTTTTTTCAATTTAGTTTGATCGTAAGTAGTTTTAGTCGGCTTGAGTACGTCATAAGGCCCGTCCAGACTCCTCGGAGTCTCGTATTTCGAGTTGCCACAACCTACACATCTATAATTATATACGCATGTTTATATTTCTCGATTTGAGCTCCTATCCATTCAAATAGTTATTGCCTTAATAATAATATCATTATCTAAGTACGTACGAAAAGTCGAGAAGATATGTTATTAAATATGCGTAGGAAAAGCATTGGTATTAACACACAAATATGACCTAGAAAAAAACATATATTCATGCCTCGAAGGAACGCTGTACCCACCTCATGGTGCCGCGGCGCCTCCTCTCACTCCACCCCCGGCTCACCCCCCTCACCACCCACCGTGACCCCCTGCCAAGCGTGCCAGGCGTGCGTCTAACACGTCTAACACTTGAAGCCTCGAAAAGACACTTTTTCGCCCGTTTTTGGCTCATAGCATCTATGCGAATAAAGCGATCGGGATGGTTAAACGTTAGGACCAACTAGACCCCAAATGGAGTCTATGTGAGAAAGAACGGGTTTTTTAAGTAAATTCTTAGGCCTTTTATGGCCCGGACGGCGAACGGCGGACGGACATTTCAAATTTGGATTCTACGCACCTTGAAACGTAAAGTGACAAAGTTTGAGGGGGGGTTATAAAAATTTTTTGCTACACGATCACATAGGCTTATTATTGGAAATAATAAACCAATATTTATCAATTGAAACAGCAAAATATCTCTGACAATCAACCCGTTTAATATTCGGGCATGAGCAGAGTTCTAATGAAAAGGAAAGGTTTTCAACACATTTTCGGTCTCCATAATCAAAATTCCCACTAGCATTTTACGTTTTAGACCATTCTGAACAACTTCTTTCTGTGTGTCTGTCGTGTCCACAAATCCTTGTTTTTTACCCAAGAATACCCAGAATTGTATGGTCAACTTTGAAAGTGGTGTAGAACTAATGCAAATGTATACTCTAAACGTGTGTGTGAATTATGTTGTGAAAGTCTTGGAGACCCCAAGATCAAGACAGACTAATATGGTTAGCTCGTGAGGTAATCAGGAAGAATGTATCATGGATGGTAGCATTGAATAAACTGGCAGGCAGGCACGGGATGGTGTTAAGTATTAACCCAGATGAACCGAGAAGTATTATGCAGCACATGAGCTAAGTATTGGAATTGGAAAAAACCAGATTTATCGATAGTTGTAAGTTAAAGTCTGGAGCAGCCCGCTTTGGTTGTGTAGAACGGCATCGAAGAGTAACGGTGTCGAAAACAGGTGAAATACAAACATTTATGATGATGAACAACGGCGTCGAAAGAGAGCGGCGTATAAAATAAGGAATTATATATGGTAACGCTCAAGTAGAAAATTTGCCCCTGTTTTAGACGCCGTTCCTCTTCGATGCCGTTCTATGTCGCATAACCGTGTCGAAAGTTTTAGGTATGAAAACTCCACGCGTGTAGCGCCGTCGAAAGACAGCGGGATCGAAAAGTTGAAAAAGAATTTATTAGAGGTGGATACTATACAGAACTAGACAGAGGCCTGCTTTGGTAATGTAACCCGCAATGCACCTACGATTTGCTGCTATGTATAACTGAATGATGTAAGGTGAATGATGAAGTGTGCCAAATTTCATTACGGAAGCTGTTCTTCGGCTCCAGTATTCCCTATTTTATACACGGTTATTCTTCGATGCGGTTGTACACTACATTGAGATATGTATGAAGGCGCTACAGGGTTGTTTACTAATGAATTAACCAACCATTGTAATCGGCCAAGAAAAACTTTTTTTAATCCCTCCCTTCAAGATTTGTCGGTTCCCACTTAAGAATAGGTGGATTCCATAAATCTAATAAATTGAAAACCGTCCAAATCTTTTTTTCCGAAACTACTAGACCAAAAATCTTACAATGGCTGGGGATGTGTTTGCAACATCGGCATCATTTTCGATAAACGTTGAGCGGTGAAATTTAAGGAGTGAAAAGTAAAAAGTTCCAGTCTGATCACAGCACGATCGTATGAGCGAATTTTTGTAAATTAACGTACCTACCTACTATATTATGTTAGATTGTTTTGAAAACTAAGGACTTTGAGGGAAAAGAAATTGTTAACTACCTACCAATTTTATGGCAAAACTCGTGCTAAATAATTTTCTGCGATTCAAAAAGAAATTTTGGATTTCTAACTTTTCTGCAGTTTTTATCGATTATTTAGCACATTTTAATGAAATGTAAGTACTTTTTTCAGCATAATTTTGTAAATAAATTGTTTAATGTTCTATGTTATATTTAATAAACTTTATTTGAGTAATATCCTGCTAAAAAATATAAATTTAACAATTTTAGTCGTCTTTTGCTATTTTTAGTGATTTTTTCAGAATTCTTTTTGAAATTTGACCAATTTAAAGTGCTAAAAAATGCTGGCCAACGAACTCGTCCTCTTGTTTGGAAAGCTTGATTTTTTCGAGCAAGATCGGAATTTTCATCTTAATTGACATGCATTTATATATATATATATATATATATATATATAGGTATATAAAAAGTGTTAAACTTGGATTTGATTCAGAATGTCTCAAAACGGATTTCAGTGAAGAAAATTTTCGAAAATTTTGATTTGATTGTTTTCGGAGTCATTGCAATAGCTTTATTATTTACGAAAATTCGCTAAAACAACCAGTGCGAAACTTCACACTTCTTCCCCAACTTCTTTAAATGAAGCATTCTTGTCCGACTATTTATTAACTATACCTACGAGTATAGATACTCAATTCACGAGTTGTCTCTTTTAGTAAATAAATTTGAAATCCAGTAGGTAGGTACATACTTTATCTTCTTGCTGAACGTAGGGAAATAGCGTTACGAACGGCAGGAAACGACAAAAAATGACCCAAATAGCATGTCAGTTGGGAAATTTGAAGTTAGTGGGCGAAAAGTTCGAAAAACAGCGAAAACCCAGGTTTTTTCACCCATTAAATGTGAAGCTAAAAAGTTCCAGTCATGCAGCATGAACGTATGGTTTTTTGCAGTTTTTATGGATTTTTTAGCAAAGAAATTTAAGTAGGTACATTTTTCAGCATAATTGTGCACACAGATTTTTGAATCTACTATTTCATAGTTAATAAACTATATTTGAGCAATATTCTGCTAAAAAATGTAAATTTAACAATTTGTATCCCTTTGTAGTCATTTACCTAGTCATTTTTTTTTTTTTTTTTAGCATTTTTTTGAAATTTGATCAATTTAATGTGCTTAAAAAGTGCTGGCCAAAGATTACATCCCAGAGTAGGGGGCCCTACGTTTGGAAAGCTTGATTTTTAGGCGCAAGAACGGAATTTTTATCTCAATCCTAAGGAGAATTATCGTCTGGAATAAAACATAAATATATAATATACTCTGGGATCGTTTCAGTACCTATGCTTCACGCGGATTTCAACGAAGAAATTTTTAAAAAAATTTCCGAGCCATTGCAGTAGTTCAGTGTCTACTTATGGTATATGAACAAAATCCCAGCGATTTTTTTATGTTGATCAGGGTGGTCGTTCCGCTCATCACTTTACAGACAGACTGACAAACACTCATGTGCTTCCAGGATTCGGGCCCCATAGAAATGGGAGTTCTGGAAAAATGTTTCAGGCCGATTGCATAACATCCCTTTTTGACCCTTACGGGATGGTGGGGAAGTAAAAATGGGGCAGTGAAGCATGGCCAGGTGTTAGGTAACTATTTTATCTAATCAATGTTTTATTGCTTACCTACTTACTTCATTGGTTACTGTCATGCAGACCAAGACCATATGAGCCTTGTTTTTTACTTCATATTAAGTATATCAATTTTTTTCAAACTTTGAGCTCAGAAATCCTAAACTATTAAATTATGTTGAACTATTTGATTGTGGGAGGTGTGGGAGTGATCTGTCCATCCGCCACTTCCTGGAGGACTGCCCAGACCTTATGGACCTCCGAGTCTAGCGTCGGCCCCCTCAGTGGGTTGACGTTTTATCTGGACCAGACAAGGTCCAGTCCCTGTTGTCGTACCTGAGAGCCGCTGAGCTCTACTACAAACTGTGATATCTGATGTATTTTTGTACAATCTAGTCATAGTTTTATTCATTTTGCTAATTATATATAGTGACATATATATTTAGTTATTAGCCTATTCTTGATCTAATCTTAGTTGTATTATTTGGTTTTTGAGGTTTTTTATCCCCTTTGGCTAAACAGTGGCCATCACTGTTCCCCTCCGATTTGCCAGTAGAGTCCATCATGTCACTCGGTTTGATGTCGGAGGGCAACATGATAGCCCCCTTTGGAATGTGCTACTTGCAGTGTCCCTTTGGATTATGTTGAACCATACCCGTGCCGCCATAAGGGCAGTCCTGTATCTGAGGTATTTCCCTTCCTCGTCCTTATTATGGGAAAAGAGTTGAAATAATCTCAATTAATAGCATTTTGTATAAATACGAAACCCCTATTATGGTTCATTTTATGGGATCTATGCACTACTTTTAGTGGTTCGCTTCTTAATGTAGCTTAGGACATAACTGCTATAAGTAATAATTTGGTTTTCAGCCTTTTAGCGAATTTTCAAATAAAAAATGAGCAATTCAAATGGCTTGACCATTTTAAAAGTGGGTTTGAAGGGTCAGGGTACAATTAATTCCGTTTCGTACATCAAAGAACACAATAACGAATTTTAACGTCGTAGATATATATAAATTAATGCGTAAAAACAAATTTCACAGATATAAAGAACAAAGAAAAAATTTAGATATTTCGCTGATTAAGCTTGATCACAAAAAAAATACGACTGGGCATTGTTTGCATGACGATACTTGTTAACAGTCTTGTTGCCTCGTTGCTTGCATTCATGGAGATGTTAACATTATGATCTTCATCCTGATGCTTTCATTCAGTCTTTGAGACCGAGTGCGCGATTTACACCCAAGATGGTCCTGTGGGCTCGTTCTGAATGTTGCAGAAGTCTATCATTACTTTTCTGTATGATTAATTGTTAATTAGGTATGTATTTAATTATTATGATTAAGTTTATCATTTTATGATCGACCTAGAACAAAGAATTTTACCCTAAGTTCATTAGTTTCTGTAGTGGATTTAAATATGTTTTACTTGGTGTAGGTAGACCAAGTGGGACATTTATATTCTGGTTATGCGGGTTAGTCCCTGAGGGATTCCTGTAAGGAATGTGAGCGAAATCGCCAAGGTCAGCTTGCTTGGCGGGAGGAACTGAGGGGTAGTTCGTGTCGCAGCCGCGTGGACCACTGGGCTCGCATAGTGGGTGCTGGGTTCGATCGGTTTGGTGCTGAGCCGTTATGTAATATTCCGGCCTAAGATTTATATCTGTAGGAGGAATATGTTGGGCTTGGTTGAGGTACTGAAAAGTATCCTTTGTTTTTAGCACATTTGGAGTGTATTTGACACTCGGATCGGCCGGGTAGCCTTGTGTAGAATATCGTGGATATTCGGAAATCTTTGTCGAATCATGATGATTGACTTCAGAGCGGGTCTGAAAGGTATCCTCGAACTTTTGTGTGTGTGAGGCTTGATCTAACGTTTCCTTCATGAATACGTTAGGTGAGAAGGCGATCTCTTCGCGAGGATCGAGCCTTGGGCCGTCGCTAGGAACAGCGGACGGGTCGAGCAGCTGGTAGGGAGCGCTGCGTGGGCTAAGAGGCCCGGCCGCGCCGTGTTCCGCCTCCCCTTGCATGAGGAAATAGGACGGGCGGCGCTCCATCGAAATATCCGAGTTTATTAACTCGTTTTCGATACCTCTACGTATAGAAATAGAGGGTTTGGAAGGTGGACTCGCTTGACAGAGCTTCTTTCCTTTGCTCGGATGTCAGGGTCCTACCTTGTAGTCTTGAAAAAGACTTCCTTGGACGATAAATTAGAGCGGATGAGCTGTGTAATTTATCGGCGTGCCCACAGCGGTCGGTGACGAGCCTAGTGCTACGAAACCCGGGCGACACGTCTCGGAACGTCCCAGCGGGCGTACGATCTAATGAGAATATCAATAGATGTACCGGGTGGCGTCCTGACAGAAGAACTACGTTGGGCAATGAGCAGGATGAATAATCACTGGACTCGTAGATGCCAATGCGAGATTTGTGTGGAGAGAAGGTATGCCTTGTAGAAAGCAGTAGGAAGCCGTTCTTGAGATGAACTCGGGAGCAGAAGGATCGTCAGCGTAGAGCGTGTAGAATCTTCGTACTTCGGAGTGTAGTCGTCGAGAGCGGAGAGTGGAATGAATTTCGGAGGGCTCCGAGCGGGGTAATTATAGGGAGGTGGCCGCCTCCTGATTGGTCCGCTTAATTTCGTTAATTCAACTGTGTAATCTCATTGGCTCGCACATTGTTTTCTCAGTATCTGCGAGTATGATAGCTGAGCTGGTCCTCCGGGGTGGTTTCCCCACGTCCGTCGCTGCGACGGGGTCCCCGGGGGTGGCTTACGAGCGTCCGTCGCGGAGCTGACGACCTTGAGTTTAGACGGGGTCCTCGGGTGGTTTCCCTGCGTCCGTTGTTCAGACGGGGTCCCCGGGGTGGCTGCTGGACCAGAGGTGGTTGCTTTCCGCCTCCTGGTTGGTTCGCCTATTGTCTCTCGTGTAATCAGTGTTTCTGATTGGCGAGTAGGCTTGTTTGAATTGTCCTTGTTAGTTTTAGAGGACGTTTGATTTTCTGTTTGAGTTTTCTCATTCAAGGCGACTTGGTTCGAGATACTTGTCGCGTCTCTCTCGCCCAGTAAGTGTTTAGGGAGGTCGCCTTGTATGTTATTAGTTAATATTTCACTTTTGAGAGAGAATTTCGTATTTTCTCTCTGGTGAAATATTTTGTTTGACGGAGTTATAACTCGACGTCTTATAAATATTTGTGTGTCGTGTCTACCTCTTTTTGGTAGCCCTGAAAAGGGCTGTTGACAAGAGGGGGTGGTTTTCACCACAGTTTCTAACTTTATTCAGTTGGTTGCTGCGTTTTATGAACCAGTGATCTATTTGCACAACGCAGAAGGACTGTCAATTAGAGAAACAATAAACCTTTGTGTAATGATTTGCAGCTTTTTGGTATTCGCACCGATAAAATTAACTGATAAATCATTCAACTGTCACAAAAAAAACTACCAACGATATCAATAGGTTGGAACAGCTTCTGAAGAGAATCACGCACTCACATAATATATCACTCATTTATCGCACACGTGTATTACATTTTCTTCCTCAAATTCGTCGAAGGAAATTCCAGGTTTTTTTCTCATCAACAGGTTTAATTTCCATTTAATGACAACACAAGTATACCTATATTCAATAAATTTGTTCAAGTCATAGGTATGCAACAGTAACGTAAAACCATGTTGTGTGCATAGCTTAGAGCTTATCTAGCGGTTAGAACGATTTTCAACATCTCAATCGATGTTAAATGAATTTCAACATCCCAATCGATGATGCAATGCATTAAAACTTGAAATTTCCCGTTTCTTGCCCTGTTTTATTAGGGCAGGATTTCCATGGCCTAGAAGCTAGAAAAAAAAAATTACAAAATTACATCCTTTTTAGGTTTACTTGGTACCCCCCCCCCCCCCCCCCCCCCCCCCCCCCTCTGAATAAAATCCTGGGCTCGCCCCTGCAACCTTATGTATGGCGTCTTGTGGCGTACTTAAATTATAAGCAAAACTAGCTGCTGATTGTTTCTAAATACCAAGGGAAATAAAATAATTCAGAAATGAAAAATCACACATTAAATAAATATATTTTGAATCTTTACATAAATAGCATTGATATTGCTAACAAGTTACCTATGTATTGTAATACATTACTAGGTAGGTAATTTGTGAATTTTTCGAGATCTCGATTTTTGAATATGTTGGCCCTTAATTAGTACCTACCCTTTAGGGTTGATCAAAACTGATGCCGATGTTACTGGCACATCCCCGGCCGATGTATGATTATTGAGCCATATTTCATAAACTTTGGTCCAGTAGTTTTGGAGAAAAGCTCTGGACAACGGGGCGCGCAGACGGATTATTATTATTTTTTTTGTGGATTCTACGCATCTTAGAGCATAAACCGAAAAATGTTAAGGGGGGAGGGAGGGGGTTAAAGTGTTTCTTGGTCGATTACAAAGCAGTGGCGTAGTTTGAGGAGGGGCAGGGTGGGCAAAGCCCCTCCATTAATTACAGAGGACGCTAAAGTTCGAGGTATGCGGATACAATCAAAATCAATAATTTTACGCTTCAAACTAAAATACCTAACACCTTCAATTAAAGAATGTAATTAGTAATACACAACGATTATTATTATTATTATACGATTCTGGTTGCCTAGCGACTTGAGACGCTCTTAGAAATACAGAAATTTTTATTAGGTAGGTTCGTTTGCGTAGGGGCAAAATGGCATGGATATTGTACAGCCCCACGGAGCGTAGTAAAATCACCTAGTCAACGAAACGGAAATGTGGATACTACAAACTGAAATCAAGTCGTTCCCCACTACCTTCTGGGGCCAGCCCATATGCGATTTTCCCCTAGAAAAATATCCATTGTTCAGTATCCACCAAATTCTCCTACGAACTTCCCCTACTTTTCACTGCCTACTTGATCTAGCTTGGTTGTTTTCCGTATTCTTTTATCAATTTTTTATTGTTGGTATATCGTTTGTATTATACCATTTACGAATTAAATCACAGTTAAAATACTCGTAAAGAGGTATTACTTTTTTACGAGGTATACTTGTAGCAGTAGGTATTTCTATTCTAACCTACCATATTGCTGGTTTGAGTTTGTTTTGTTTACATTTTGTTGTTTGTCGTTCTCAGTTTCATGCCCCGTTTTTTATCCCGCGTACTTATATATTACAATTTATTGTGTGATATTTTCTAGAATTTATTGTGGATAATAATAAATTTACAGAAAAAATAACAATTTATTCTGTAAGTGAGAAACAACCGCATACATAAATAAGTGATTTTGCAGGCATTAAGTATAGTATACTATTATATAAATCTAGTGGTCCTCAGTTCATCGGTAGTGATTTCAAATCATTACGAAAAACGATTGAATATCTACTGAAATATGAACGTTTGACAGTTTATAGAAATGAATACTAAAACTATAAAATAAAATGTAGTCCTTCACTGCTGCCCCTCCACGAGAAATGACTTTGCTACACCACTGTTACAAAGGATCATTTATTGAAAATAATAAACCAAAAGTCTGTCATGTTGGGTGTGGCACAGCTTCCTCGTATCCGTAACCTGAATGTATAGATCATAGAGAAAAACATTATGGTGCAACATCAGTGTGAATATAGAAGATAATTTGATGTTACTCAAGAAATAGCAGACCATTCACAGCCTACACCACACACTCCCTGGAAATGTAAATGAAATCTGATGAAAACCGTGGAATATACTTGTTAGAAGTATTTCAAATTCGCGCATGCGCAGCAGCTACTAATGATACAATCATGTTAAAATTGATATAGAATAAAATCGTGTTCATTACGGTTTCAACATTACAAGGATCTGAGGGCACACGACAGACACGCAATAGAACTTGTTTAGAATGGTCTAAAACGTAAAATGTGCTTGTAAATTCTAATTTTGGAGACAACAAATTTTTCATCCCTCGAAAGTGAAATCACAATGCTTCCGCTACCTATAGGTAGACTCAAAAGCAACAATTAAAAAAATATATTTATATTAACATCTTCAAAACCTAGCTAAGGTAGATGTACCCATAGTCGACCACGTACCAGTAGTCGACACCCTCCTCAAAAAACGCAAAAAGCTAAAAATCAGGATAACTTCCAAGGTTTTTAGCAGGGGCGGCCCGTGAGGGGGGGCATCGGGACATTGCCCCAGTACATTTGGGAAAAAAGTAACAAACTGGAATGAAGACTTTACAAACAGCTCCATGCTGTGGCTCCAAGGTGGATGCTAGAAGGACTAGGTTTACGCTCCATCCAAGGAGGTTTAAGATCCATCTACCAGCGAAAAAGTACGTAGATTGCGATTTGCGATGATATCACTCTATCAAGAGGGAAATTTCGTCGATTCAGGTTAGACTTTGAAGGGAAAAAAAAGGGAAATAAAGGGCAAGAAACGGGAAATACGGGGCAAGGAACGGGAAAAAGAGGTCATAACGGGAAATTTCTCATGATTTTGGGGGCTCTGCCCCAGACAGGGTTTCCAACTTTTCTAAAGACCGTAGAATGAAATTTACGTTATGAGTCGCTTCCACTAGAGGAGTTTTGGTTTATTCCGTTAGCCAAACTGATTTAGCCTGTTGGGTATGTTCGTCTATGTTTTGTTGTCTTTGCAAGTAATATGTGATGTTTCTTTAAGTTCGTTTGGTTGTTCCCAAGAATTTACTCTAATCTAAAGTAAAGTCCGTATTATAGCGTTGTTATAAGTACCTATAAGTTGTTGAATACATACCTAAGTTGTTGAATACATCTTTTGTAATAAAGTCCTTTGTATTGTCGGTCGAGTTGGAGTGCGTTGTTCTATGTGTTCTATGTTGTGGAATGAAGAAAAATCAACGATCACTTTGAATAAAATTCTCACCTAAGCACAACGTTCATCGACGGATTTACGTAAGCAGAAGTTTAGTCAGGTATTGATTTTGACATTTTCATGTCTTTGCTTTGGCACATTAACTGAAAAATCGTCACGAAAACTTGCTCACGCGATACCAATAAATAAAATAGACTCGCTGTATTGCGTAGAGAACAATCAACTAGTTTCTTTATGTCTTTGCTATGACACATAAACTAAAAAACGTCACGGAAAATTGCTCACAAAAATATTTTGATGATTTCAGCTTACAACCGAGTCGTTGCTAGGGAAATGGTACTTTGTCGTTTTTCAACCCACAAAATTCGTTGACCATTCGTTCGAAAGCTCTCGATTTATCCAACCATATTATGTCAACTACTGCGAAGTGCGTGGCCAACAAGCTGAGTTATGAGCAAGGTTATTTGAATAATAATTGTGTACACTCAGGTGATCATTCTCAATAATTGATATTGTGAACATGATTGCCACCGCTTGTTAATTTCTGATGATTTCATTGAGCTGGTGTTTCGATGATTTGATTAATAGCAGGTGATCCAAATATTGCGAGAACGGTTTGATTTGTGAAGCGGTGGTTAAATCATTTTAATAGTTAATTTCTATGCTTTACACTCTGGGAAGCTGTAATTTCTTATGTAGCCTCTTTAGGACATTTACTTGACGATGCCCAGGGTTCGGATAAGATGAGTGGCTCTTGAAGCTAATTTCTATGTTTTACACTCTAGGAAGCTGTTGAATTGATGATTTGAATTGAAGCCTTGATAATTTTTAGTACTTTTAATAATATAGTCCATTCTACAACTTTTAGATACCTAGTAAGTAGGTACCTACCTATAAGATAGTATTTTTAATTCAATTTATTTATCTAATTAATTTATATTTAATTTATCAATAATATTTAATGATAATGATTTATTATTATTTAGTAGCCATATTGTTTCATAACAGTTGCCCAAGGCATGACATGACCCAAGTGCGATTTATGTATCATGTGTTTAGGTCAAAGTTAATTCACACTGAAAACAAAACTAATGGAAGAAAAACCTCAATGCTCTTCTTGACTGGCAAATAGGTAAATATTTTTGTGCCCCACTCCTTTTGCAGACCACCGGCCGCCACTGGTTTTTAGCTCCTGTTCTTGGTTCTTTGATGTCTTCTGGATGTGTAATGATATGCTATCGTGGAAATAGGAGGGAATCATGTTATCAGTGTCGTAATGTTTGTGACCAGTTCTGTTTTCATCAAGTTGGAAGCCTCGTGTTAGCTGTTTGGTTAAGGACTCACCACATAAAGTAAATACATTCCTCCTATCAAAACCTCATTTTTCATTTGTTTTCTTTTTTAACTATTCCTAGTTATTATACAGTTCGTGTTTATTCAGTGTAGATGAGTATTCCATCACTTAAATGCTGGGTTTGAGGTATGTCGAATACTGGTACAGATTTTACCCAAGTTCCAGTAGTCGACACAGGGTGTCGACTTTTGGAGTATCCCCAATTTTGCCTTGAGCCAGTACTCGACATGACGATTTTTTCCAATGCCAAACATACTTACTAGGGATGGGTATCGAACGACAAAACACAGATTAACAATCTTCACTAAATAATCGATTTACTGATTAATTATGACTAAGAAAATCGATTAATCGGAAAAAAGTTCCAGTCATGTAACATGATTGTATGGAAGAATTTTTCGAAATTATCACATTAAGTAAGTATGTTTATGTTGTATTATATAATGCATTATATTAGGTATATTATATAGGGGTTAGAATCCAGGAATCTTTTCAGAATACCTCTGAAAATGTTTGAAGCCATTGTAATAGTTTAATTTCTAAGAAAATTCGTCAAATCTTATTCATCTTTAATAAATTATACATTTAATTAATAATAAATAATAAATTCCATAAATGAATCACCAATTGGAGAAGGACATTTTCCTGTTCCATAAAGAACTCTATTTTTTGAAGAGTAGCTACAGGTAATGTCACAACTGATGTGAATAACCAGCGTGATCAACCCAGCTCTTCCTTACCACCACCAGCACAAGGTCCATCGACATCTGAAGGGATTCCGTCAACTTCTGCGATACCTTTTGAAGTTCCTAGTCCGTTCAAAACTGCGAGATTTGTTCCAGATAAAATAGAACTGGCCCGCAAAGAGGCCAAGAAGAAGAAATTTGTATTTCCTGACGTCGTCACATCTGAGAGCTGGCAAGCATTCCACCGAAAGAAAGCACAACAGAAATTGGAAGAAGCAAGATCAAAGAAGAAAAGGGCAGAAGAGAGGTTGAGGAAGAAACAGGAGAAAGAACGATTGTAACAGGAAAAGAAGGAGAAAAAGAACACGAAGAAAAAATGCTCAAAAGGAAAAACTAGTCGAAGAAAGTCTAAGACAGTCTAAGAAACGTCAAGGAGCCCTTCTTCCGAAGAAGATTAAGATTGGGATTCTGCTCTGTCAGCAGAAAGCTGTGAAGCTCCAGTCAGTTCTGATCCAGAAGAAGATGGTGTTGAATCCACTGTTGCTTGTTGAGTACTCTCCTTTACTGCAGAAGATTACGTTCAGCTGATCAATGCACCTGATTGAGTAGAACCATTGGTTGATGATTCAGAACTGAAGAATGCGTGCAATTCATTGCTAGAAAGCGTTAACTTGGTGGAACAAACTTATCAGGATCACACTGAGAACCCTCTTGATTTAGTTGAAAATGACATTGTTATTTCAGTTGAGGACCAATTTTTTAAAGTAACCTGCCTTATCGGCGACAGTTTCATCGGTATTCCCCTGGTTCGCAAGTCTGACCAATCATTCAGATGTATAGATGATGATGCCAAATTGATATTTCTAAAAGACATTCGCGAAAAGGTGAATCTGTAGTTGATGGAAGAATAAGGGAATAATTGAAGTACTTAACTTCCTTTTAAGTAATACCTACGTTACTTCTGTGATTAATTTAGTCAAAAATGTTACCTAAAAATTAAGTACTTTAAGTTCTCAAGTAAGTACTCCAAGTTTTTCAAGCTAGTCTTAGCTCATTTTAAAAGCATTCTTCAATAAGTATTTTTGAGATGTTTCAGTCAAAAATGATTCAAGCAAAAGCTGAAACGGTCAGTACTGATATTTTATTTTATATTTCTTGTTCTTTGTTTTATATTGCTTCTCTCAACTCAAGTTGACAATTCTGATGAAAGAGAAAGTCTGATGATTAAGACTGGAATAGCTAATTGCTTAGGTAAATCTTTTACTTTCTTATTGTTCTCTGTTTTACTTGAATAATAAAAACTGTTGAAACTACTTGCTATGTCGACTATTGGTTCATCCCCTCTGTCGACTACTGACGATTGTATGTCGACTATTGGTACATTGGCCATGTCAACTTCTGGAAAATTCGAGATATGCCATGTCGACTACTGGAAAAATTCCACTAATTGAAAAAAACCGTTTTTATCTTCCCAGAAAGTAGTTTTAATGATAATTATTATTTATCCTAATGGAGAGATACCTAGTGCACAATGTGAACAACTTTGAATATAAGAATTAAATACCCAGTAGGAGTTTCATACGTTGAAAGTCAATATTTGTCTAGAGGAGTCGACCATGGGTACATCTACCTTAAATACTTCATTCTGCAAAAATTAACTCAGAATCCACAGAATTTACAATCAAGTTACAAAAGCTTTTTACCGCTACCACTATTGGTCACTGTGATAACCACAATTTGTAGTAATTTTCATTGTATGTTTTTCAAGGAAACATCTCCCTTGCTCATTCTAAAATAAGATGATCAAGTCTTGTTCGAACTGCCGAAGAGGTAACATCGGAGAGCGAAACAAAAAACGAATGTCAGTTGTTTCCGCGAGTGTTTTCGCGCGTTTGCGGAATGGAGGTCACTGTCCTCGAAGTGATATCGCGAGCGCTAGCCCAAGCAAAACAACAACAAGAATTTGTCAACACCTCTCCAGAGCTTCGTAATTCGCCTGCTGTTCATAGCACAGTTAGTGAGTTATTAAAAATCATTACCCATTTATGTGATATTTTGAAGGAAGCTAATGACGCTGGTCTACAGGAACGTGCTCGAGTCAATCAACTGGAGATTGAGATCGACACAATCAAAACTAAAACACTGAGCAAAACAAATCAGCCAGCCCCTCCCATTGAGTCCTATTCAACAGACGAAGAAATCCTAGCCGAAGAGACGGGCGAATGGGATAACGTCATTCAAAGAGGACACAAAAGAAAAAAATCTATTTCACGTCCACTAATCATAAATTCTATTGCCAAGCCAAAACCAAAAAAAGATCCAAAACCTCCTCCCGTTTATATTGAAAGGGTTACTTCCTTTCCAGCCCTCAAGAAAATGGTCGAGGAACAAACCGGCGAAGTTAGTTTTACCACTATGTCAAATGATGTGGTCAAAATTAACACGATGGATTCAGATGGCTTTCGTGCTATCACTAAGTGTTTTGCGGACAAAAAAATTCCGCACTATACATACCAAAATAAACAGGACAGGCCCATCAAAGTCATGATTAAAGGAATCCACAAATCATGGACAAATGAGGAGGTCCTTGATGATCTGAGAAACCAATTTGGTTCCCACAGTGTACTTCAAGTAGACAGAAAACTCGAATGGAAATCTAAAAATCCATTAGATATGTGCATTGTCGATTTTCGTAAAGATTTAGATCCCGAGAAAATCTATGAAATTAAGCAGGTTCTCAAAGGGCGTGTGACAGTGCATCCGATCAAATCTTCGAAACATCCATCCCAATGTAAAAGATGTCAAGAATTTAACCACACCAAAAACTACTGCTCCAAGCCACCTAGATGTGTTAAGTGTGCTAAGGGCCACTTCACTGAAGAATGCACCAAGGCCAGAGATACACCTGCAAAATGCGCCAACTGCTCTGGAGACCACACTGCAAATTATCGCGGTTGCCCAGTAGCTATTGAAGCTATTAATAGAAACAAGAAAATTCCTCATCAACAACAGATGGAAAAGTTAGAGCAAGTAAAACCCAATAAAGAAACATTCATACCAAAAAAGCCGTTACTCTGTAATAAAAAAACGGCCCAGGTGGCCGCCAGTCAGGTCTCTAATCTCCTGTCATACTCGAAAGTTCTGCAAAATCAGAAAAAGCTACAACAACTGCCAACCGGGCAATCGGTCGATCCCGTCAACAAAGACACCCACTCAAAAATAAATCAGATTTTCGAAATAGTCACAAAACTCAGCCAGAGTATCAGCAACCTGGATGAGCGTGTTCGTAGAATCGAAAGCACTCGTCCGGAAAGATCAACATGAATAGTGTCAAAATACTCTGCTGGAATGCCAATGGGCTCATGTCACGAAAAACTGAGCTTCAGTTGGCTCTAGACTTCAACCGGATTGACATTTGTCTCATTTCTGAGACACATTTTACCAACGAATCGTACCTCCGACTCAAAGGCTACAAGTGCTACCACGCCATTCATCCAAGCAATCAAGCGCGCGGCGGCAGTGCAGTATTGATTAAAGAAAGCCTTTATCACCATGAGCAAGTCAAAATAGAAACTGAAGCGTTCCAGATATGTGCCATTGCAATCAGGACCACTTCATTCATGATTAATGTTGCAAGCATATATTGTCCGCCGAGGCACCAAACGACATACGATGAATACATGGGTATACTCTCCCAACTTGGGAATCGTTTCATCCTAGGAGGGGATTTCAATGCTAAAAATACACTTTGGGGTTCAAGACTAACTACTACAAAAGGTCGTAGATTGATTCAAGCAATCAATGATAAAAACTGCGAAGCATTTTCAACCGGGAAACCAACATACTGGCCACAAGACCCCGACAAGACACCCGATCTGATTGACTTTTTCATTACGAAAAACATTTCAGCGAACTACCTGCTAGTCGAAGAAAACTTTGATCTCAGTTCAGATCATTCACCCATCATACTGACACTCAGTGATCGAATCATTCAGAAGCCATCCAACCCTGCCCTAGTCAATCAGAAGACCAACTGGGAGCTCTTCAAGCAAGAAATATGCAGACATATCGACTTGAGTAAGTCCTTACAATCACCAGAAGAAATTGAACACGAGCTCGAGCATCTTGTTTGCAGTATACAAACTGTTGCTTGGGAAAATACACCAACACTTACAAGGCGACTCCGAGGGATCAATTACCCTCGGGAAATAGTCACTGCAATAAAAGAAAAACGCAAGGCCAGAAAACGATGGCAAGTAACTAGAGTACCCAGCCATAAATCAGAATGGTACAAGGCAGAAAGTGAACTGAGGTCTTTGACACAGGAGATCAATGAAGAAACCCAAGAGCACTATATCATGGGACTCACAAGTCATCGTGATACTGATTACTCACTCTGGAAGGCTACCAAATATCTTAAAAGACCAATAATACAAGCTTCACCCATAAAAAATTCCGATGGGAGTTGGGCTAAGAGTAATCAAGACAAAGCAGCGATTTTTGCTGATTACCTAGCAAACATATTCACTCCAAACATTGCTATGACAGATGAACTGACTCTAGAGGTCGCAAATGGTATTGATCAAGATGTCGACATTCCACCCGTTACTATCAAAGAGATTAAGCTCATAATCGATAAGGAAATCAGTCCAAAAAAGGCTCCTGGCTACGACCTTATCACTGGTCAGATCCTTAAGCATCTCCCGCGTAAAGCCATTGCAAAAATAACCATGATTATTAATGCAATTATAAAACACCGTTGCATTCCTCAGTTGTGGAAGATTGCCGAGGTCATAATGATTCCTAAACCTGGAAAGCCTCCCACGGAGCCAAGTTCGTACAGACCAATCTCACTTCTACCAGTATTATCAAAATTATTTGAAAAACTAATCCACAAGCGACTAGTACCCATAATCGAAGAACGTAAGCTGTTCCCAAGGCACCAGTTTGGCTTTCGACAGAAACATTCCACTATCGATCAAGTCCATAGAATAACACATATAATTGAACAAGCCCTTGAGGAAAAGAAAGTCTGCTCAGCCGTCTTCCTAGACGTCGCTCAGGCGTTTGACAAAGTTTGGCATGAGGGACTCAACTACAAGCTGCGCAAAAATCTACCAATAAAGTATGCTGAGCTGCTTCAGTCTTATCTCACCAATCGCTATTTCAGAATAAAGCAAGAAGACGCCTACTCAGAGCCAAAGCTAATCAAGGCAGGAGTCCCACAAGGGAGTGTTCTTGGACCGCTCTTGTATGTCCTTTATACCAGTGATCTCCCAGAAATTGGAATGAACACCACAGCCACCTTCGCAGATGATACAGCGATTTTGGCAGTCGGAGAATGTAACACTGAATCCACCAACAAGTTAAATCAATCAATATCCAGCATACAAAAGTGGACAGCAAAATGGAGAATCAAGATAAATGAAACTAAGTCGGTACATGTCGATTTCACCAACAAGAGAATCGAGTATATTCCGGTACATTTCATGGGAAAAGTTATTCCGAATGCTAATGAAGCCAAATACCTAGGCATGACACTGGACGCCAAACTTAGATGGAAAGCCCATGTCAAGAAAAAGAAGGAAGAACTCCTTCTAAAATTCAGAAAAATGCATTGGCTAATGGGGAGACGGTCGAAGTTGTCAATCCAGAACAAGCTAACATTGTATAACCAAGTCCTTAAACCAGTCTGGACTTATGGAGCTCAGCTTTGGGGCTGTACGGCTCAGTCAAATCGAGACATCATCCAAAAATTCCAGAACAATGTGCTAAGAACGGTGGTCAATGCACCATGGTACTTTCGAAACGAACGTCTCCATCATGAGCTTCGGATCGAAACAATAAACGATGCTATAAAGCGACAAGCTGTGAGACACCTACAGCGGTTAAGATGTCACATCAACGAGGAAGCTGTCCAACTCCTTGATACAAGTGATATCATCAGAAGATTGAAGCGTACCAAACCACTCGACCTTGCTTACTTGTGAAGCAGTGAAGTGAAACATCCACCATAATCAACAAAACTCAGTGATGTATCTTAGTTTTGAATTAAAGTCCATATTTTCAAAATAATATTGTTAATAAGTAATACTTGGTGCAATAAAGAATATTGAAAAAAAAAAAAAAAAAAAAAAAAAAAAAAACTCAATCACGTGAATTGATGGCAACTGTTGTTACCGCCACAGCCTAATAAACAACTCTTGTTGATAAGGACCGCCTAGAACACGATCAAGGCGGGTATAGAGACGAACGGCGACACTTTTGCAACAAACTGGGGGCCGTGCTGATTCGGATTAGCTGTCTTACACTAAAATCGGACCGCGAAGTTCTTCACAATTTCAAAGACCGTTCGGAATTATATATAAAGATATTTAATGGAGCTTGTAACTAGGGAGAGTGTTTAAAACGAACTGAAGCTTGCTGGGACGCCTCGGGAAGCCACTGGGCTAAGGTATGTGGGGAGGAGAAGGGAGGGGAGGGGGGCTTAAGACAATGGAGTCCCATTGATTGATTTCCAGGGGAAGATTTGTTCCCATTCGGGAAATAATTAAAGAACCTATTGGCGAGGCCGTCCATTTACATTTACCGTAGAGAAAAATCTTCATCAAGGATAGCCCGAAAAAGGCGGTCAAATCACAAAGGGGGTTGATCAACCCACCCAGGTATTCCGACAGTCCAGCAGAAGACATCCAAGAAAAGATGAAAAAACTCTACGCCTAAACGCAATGATTCTGCAAGTAGAATCAGATTACGATAAAAAAAAAGAAAAAAAAAAAAAAATGCAAAGCAAAGCAAGGTCAAAGAAAAATTATCCCAGTTTGACGATGGAGGTCATCGTATAAGGGCGGAGGAAATGTTTTAATCCCATGCCAGAAGTACAATTAAAATACAACGGTTGAATAATATCCACAATTATAAAATAAAGAACAACCTTAAAGGGAGGTATGAGATATGTACAGAGGTAATGTATAAGAACTGTAAAACGAATCAGTGAGAGTCTGATAAAAATTGTCAACGATAAATGAAAAATAAAAAATTAAGACTACGAAAAAATTGAGAATTATAAAAAATATTGGAAAATTGAAATGTAAACGCAGAAAAATATTACAAGTAAGTCATAAAATTAAACTAGAGGTATTAAGTGAAAAAATGGAATAAAGAGTATTAAAATTCAAAGAACTTCTACAACAAAAATGTGTACAGAGCTCAATACATCAAGTTCAATGGAGATTATAAATAATAATTGCATGGTAAAGAACTATAAACTGACAAAAAATTAGTATTGATACAATATTCAACAATTAGAAAATTCAATAAATAAACTACTATACAGGTTGGGTGTGACATTAATTTGGGAATTGGTTTGAGATGTTAGGACCCTTTGGAAGAGGATCGGTTCTTCACTTCCACCGGGGCCATGGCGAAGACTTGCCCGAGGGACAAGGAAGCCCAATGGTTCAGGATAAAGGAAAGGAATCCACCCAACCCCTCACTATATACATTTATATGACTTATGTTAGTTTATAGGTAACGGACACAGTCATCTCAGGAGCAGGTGTAGTCCACTTGTCCACCAATTATACCGGTATTCCTTTACTTTGAAAAAATGTTAGAACGTAGACAAGAGCTGGGAAAAAAATAAACAATAATGAAGAAACATATATGTTTCAGTTAATGTAAAATCGCCAGTGCATATAATAGCCCAGTCAAATTAGACCAAAAAGAGAGAAATAGGAGAAAAAATTCATAGTAAAGAAATTTCTTCACCACGCTCTTCCTTCACACGTAGTAAATCATATCTCAAAAGTCCCCTAGTATGGGGGGCTCGACGAGGGGGGGGGGGGTGTGTTTTTTCTCCTTTTTTTCGACTTTTTTCGGTTTTTTGCCTATAACTCGAAAAGTAAGCGTTCTAGCGACTTGTTTACTATTACCAGAATTAAAGTGCATAAAATTTCCTACAATTTTCACTCCTGACTTCATTCTCTATGATTAGGCGTTCCGCCGCTAGAGCGCGTTGAAAAGTAGGTATCATTTCAAAAAATCAGCAAAAAGGCCTTTATGCTCTTTTTACGCAGAAATCATTCGTATGTAGCTTCTGGGTGACTTAGAATACATCATGACTTGTTTTCCGAACGTCAGTGATGCTTGGACAGTGGCTTGAGCAGGTTTCATGTACGTCTTTTTTTCTGTTCTTCGCTTACATCCTAGAAACTGTGATAACCATAACATATTTTCAGCACCCTTACCAACTCACTGTGAATTATCAGTGAATATATCTATACTATTTTATAAAACACAGTGGCTCTAAAAAAGAATAGAAAAAAAGGAACTAAAGAAAATGAGCTGTGTTTCACCAAAAAATGTTTAATGTGCAGGTAAGGTATAACCCATGTTAAAGTAATATTCACAATAGGAGTGGGAGGGGGAAGGGGTCATCAATCTTCACAGGTGTCTGCCCTTCATCCATTGAGAATCACCATCCACAGTCAAACTGAAAATTCAAAATCGGATAACAGTGAGGTGCATATAATCTTATATTGATAGATAGATGAAGTACATGCAGATGATTAGGCTGAAACTTACAGGGCGATGACATACCTATATGTTGAGTGGGTAGTCTTATGGTTCCATGTCTGTTTCATCATCTTCTGTAGATGAACCGTCATCAGCAAGTGGTGGGTTGTTTGTGCAGGAACCTGAACAGTTGGAACAGAGTGTTGAGCAGTGGACGCCAGCTCTGCGGCATCCACATCAAGCACTACCGCAGCTTTTGGTGCAGCTACAAAATATATTCTGCAGAATTTCAGATGTTGCTGGTGGATCCAAAGTTGGGATTGGTTTGAGGAAGCCATCGTCTCCCCTACTCCAGCCCCGATTCTGCAGAATATATTTTGCAGCTGCACCAAAAGCTGCGGTAGTGGTCGATGTGGACGCCACAGAGCTGGCATCAACTGCTAAACACTCTGCTCCAACTGTTCAGGTTCCTGCACAAACAACCCACCACTAGCTGACGATGGTTCATCTACAGAAGATGATGAAACAGACATGGAACCATAAGACTACCCACTGAACACATATGTCATCGCCCTGTAAGTTTCATCCTAATCATCTGCATGAACTTCATCTATCTATCAATATAAGATTATATGCACCTCACTGTAATCCGATTTTGAATTTTCAGTTTGACTGTGGATGGTGATTCTCAATGGATGAAGAGCAGATACCAGTGAAGATTGAAGACCCCTTCCCCCTTCCACTCCTTTCGTGAATATTACTTTAACATGGGTTATACTGTACCTGCACATTAAACATTTTTTGGTGAAACACAGCTCATTTTCTTTAGCTCCTTTTTTTTCTTTTCTTTTTTATAGCCACTGTGTTTTATATACATATGTATTCACTGATGATTCACAGTGAGTTGGTAAGGGTGCTGAAAATATTTTATGGTTATCACAGCTTCCAGGATGTAAGCGAAGAACAGAAAAAAAAGACACATGAAACCTGCTCAAACCACTTTCCGAGCATCACTGATGTTCGGTAAACAAGTCATGATGTATTCTAAGTCACCCAGAAGCTACATACGAATGATTTCTGCGTAAAAAGAGCATAAAGGCCTTTTTGCTGAGTTTTTGAAATTATACCTACTTTTCAACGCGCTCTAGCGGCGGAACGCCTAATCGTACAGAATGAAAATCGTACAGTCAGGAGTGAAAATTGTAGGAAATTTTATACACTTTAATTCTGGTAATAGTAAACAAGTCGCTAGAACGCTTACTTTTCGAGTTATAGGCAAGAAACCGAAAACAAAGGAGAACCCCCCCCCCCCCTCGTCGAGCTCACCCCCCATACTAGGGGACTTTTGAGATATGATTCAAGACGTGTGAAGGAAGAGCTTAGTGAAGAAATTTCTTTACTATGAATTTTTTCTCCTGTTTCCTCTAATTTGACTGGGCTATAAATAAATGATAAACTACAATCAATTCTTACATATAACGGACAACAAGATTCTATGTCCAAAACAGCTCCACAATGGAGAATCTTTGCCTGCAAACACCACACCAAGGGTGGCTGCTTGCCAAAACTGCTTCGGCACAACGCAAGCAAGAGCTAGAAATCAAAGTAAAACAAATGGAATTAATTAAAACCGTTGAATGTATGTAGGTAAATGAATTGTAAATCTGTAACTTATTTCATAAAGGTTGAAAGTGTTCGGAATTCACTGTATTTCCATAGTACAGGAAACATTTTTGTCTGCATTTAATCACAATACTTTTTTAAACTACTTGTCGGAGAAGATTTCCTTCAATCATCATAAACATTTTCATATGAAAATCATCAATTTATTGCAATGTTGCTGTTTGAGCAGCAACTACGAAAATGCTGTGCACAGTTACCTAATACAGTTCATAGTATATAAACTAATCATTAGAACATTTTTTTCACACAAACTAATATATATATATATATATATATATATATATATATATATATATATATATATATATATATATATATACAGGGTGATTCCCTCGCAGATGCAAAAAAAATTTGGGTGAAATGACATCAAAAATGGAGTAAAATGCTGCCAACTGCATATTTTTATCTCAATCCGTTCTCGAGATATGATTTTTTTAAAGGTTTTTTCAGGAAAACCGTGTTTTTTTCCTTTTAAACTCAGATTTCTCCACTTTACTTCATTCAATTTTAACTGTTGACCACATTTTCGGAATCGGCATTTAATTTACTATAAGAATAGTGTACTTGGGTTCTTAAAAAGTACCATCCAAAGGCCCTCACATCAGCTCAAACATTGACGATTTTGAAAAAAGAATATTTCTGAAAATCTTTAAAACTTTACTACTCTTCCAAAACGAATCCTGGAAACTGGCAAATCTCATGAAAACTGCTTCGTTTAGTACTGTTTCCAACGGTATAATCAAGTTTACTTTTATTTTGTTATTTAGTGGAGAAAATTATGTTTTAATGTTGAAAAATGTGGGTTTTTCAATGAAATTGTTGGTTTTCTCGAAAGATGACCCTCCATGAACCTACGAGTATGGGGTCGGTTTCTATGCATTTTTTCACGCTGTATCGAATGGTAACATTTTTAGATCTCTCCAACTCGTTATAACCGAGTTTTACACTTAAAATCGCAAATGTTAAATTTGTTTGTTACGATTAAATGTATGTGTGTTATAGGGTTAAACTTGTTAATTAAAGTGTAAAACTCGATTATAACGTAGTTGAGAGATCTGCAAGAGTTTCCATTCGATCCAGCGAGAAAAAATACATTGAAACCGACCCCATACTCGTTGGTTCATGGAGGGTCATCTTTCGAAAAAACCAACAATTTCATTGAAAAACCCACATTTTTTAACATTAAAAATTATTTTCTCCCCTAAATAACAAAATAAAAGTAAAATTGATAATATCGTTGGAAAGCATATTATATGAAGCAGTTTTCATGAGATTTGCCAGTTTCCAGGATTCTTTTTAAAAGAGTAGTAAAGTTTTAAAGATTTTCAGAAATATTATTTTTTCAAAATCGTCAATGTTTGAGCTGATGTGAGGGTCTTTGGATGGTACTTTTTAAGAACCCAAGTACACTATTCTTACAGGAAATTTAATGCTGATACCGAAAATGAGGTTTAAAGTTAAAATTAAATGAGGCAAAGTGGAGAAATCCGAGTTTAAAATGAAAAAAACACGGTATTCCTGAAAAAAACCTTTAAAACATCATATCTTGAGTACAGATTGAGATAAAAATATGCGGTTCGCGGCATTTTACTCCATTTTTGATGTAGTTTCACCCAAAATTTGTTTTGCATCTGCGAGGGAATCACGCTGTATATATATATATATATATTTCGGGAAATTTTAAAATCCAGGATTGTATTACGGAAGCCCCACACGTGTTTATTAGTAGTCATTTTCATGAAAATTAAGATGGACCGAATGGTACAGCTACTAAGTTGACCGTGGTTAAGGAAGTATACTTTTTACACTGTTTCCCCGAACTTTCAATTTATTTTTGAATTTGAAGTTGCTTTCAACATTCGCGAAAATGGATTTAGTAGGTACATGTGGAAAATTATCCTAGTTCATACAGAAAATTTTTCGTAGGAAATTTCATTATCGAATCACCAACTAGGTGACAGAAACTGAATGTGTTTAATACAGAAAAACTAGCCCGTTTAATTAATAAATAGATAGTAAGTAACAAAGGATTTTACCACTTCTCTAATCTTATTTCGCCTGCTAATTACACTAAATGTCGGCATGGCATGTTCAGGACATTCCTTGGATTCAGGAGACATATATCGCACCTCAATCGTCTGTTCATTACTTCTAAATCCATCCTGTAACATACATAAATTGTTACTCACAAGCATGATACACTTAATGATCCATATAACACAAATGCAATCAATTGCTGAAATGTAGGACGAAAGAAAAGGTATTGCATTATTGAGCGATTTGGAATCATTTGGATGACAGTAGGTTTGTTGAACGGTCACTTCTGGTACTGGTTCATATTTTATTTCACAAAGTCGAGGTAGATAGCACCGATACTTTCTGGTGTGCATATTAGACGTGCTACGTTTAATCTGCAATGCGTTGGACAGTACAGACAAAAAGTTGAGGGAAACGTAGCATCTGGACCACCCTGCACAGCCTGACACACACACACGCACGCACGCACACACCATTAAATTGAAAAATAAATAAATAAATAAAAAAGAGGGGAGGGCGCCCAGATTTACCCGACCCGCTCTAGGGATAAGGAAGTAGTAGGACGAGGAGGAGAATGGGATGAAAGGATGTGCCCCTATAAAATGACCACCAGTTCAAGTAAGAACCCCTCAGGACGCGGTGGTGATACCACGGAGTACTCCTGCCGAGATGCAGCCAAAGCACCTGACACTGCACCACATGATACACACACGCACGTTGGTGTTGCTCGACGCACACACACACACACACACACACACACACACACACACACACACACACACACACACACACACACACACACACACACACACACACACACACCCGGGCGGAAAACCATCTCCTACAAAATGTCATCAAAATCGGATGAAAACTGTGGATGCTTGATACTAGGATTTCATAATCTTGCATGTTTACACGATTATGAAACGTGCATGTTTACGTGTGTTCTGAACTTACTCTTCAGATGAAGGATTCTCCACATTCAGATTTGAACTGGGAGCAGCTGATCTCTCCAAACTTGGGACTGGCCTGTACAAAAAAAGAAAAAATACGACACACCTTGAAAATTTTGTGCTATTTTATACTACTCACATGTTTCTACATTCGCGTGAATGTGAAAGCAAGCGGATAAAGCGAGCATGATCACATGCTTACCTTTTTACGTTCATTTTTCGGCAAGTTTCTCTGAGAACACGAAAATGATAACTCCTACACAGACTGTAACGTGACTCCTACGTAACGGAGAAAAGACCAGCTGGTACTCACCTGGTACACAGCTGATGTCCTATCTGCCTAGAGGAACTCGTCGTTGGGTGTCCAACCGGCTTCCGCTTGAGGCGCTCGAGCACATGTAGCACAGTACCTAATGTGATTGTTCACACTCTGATGAGGTCCACCACGGTCTAAGAAGTAGTTAGCTTAACCCTTTGAGGACTCCACACGAAATGATCGTCCAAACTAACCCTGCCTGTAGGACTCCAGACGAAGTATTCGTTCGCAAGCGGCTGTTCCCTCAGGACTCCAGACGAATTTTTCGTTCGACATTTTCAAATAAGGGAGGGCGAAACTCAATCTTCTCTCAATGTTAGCGCTTCCTACCGACAACTTCACTATCTGCTTCATTCTAACAACATCCGCTATAGGTTTTATCATCAGTTGAAGTGTATTTTCATTTGATTATATATGGGGCTTGATAATTGTAGCGAATCAAGGGACTGAGCTTAAATAAAACTGAACCAACTACAATATAAATTTATAATAATTCTGACCAGACTCAGTTGGAGATGGGGGGATTCGAAATGAAGGAATTCAAAGCCAAATCTTCGGGATATTTAAACACTTTAATGCCGAAAGAACGTAAGAATGAATAATTAATATCTATGTATATTATGATGAATAATTAATATTTATGTATATAATGATGAATAATTTTCTACACTTAGAAAATCGTAGAATAAGATTGGTATTTATGAAGAAATAGTTCAAAATAATTCGCTTAAACGTTCGTTTAACGAACCCTCGTTCAATTTTGAAGAAAAATATAAAAATCTCCGGTTCAGTAAATTAATCAAAGTTCTTATAATCTGGTTACCTACGTATATATTCTCTTATTTTTATTCAGGTTCATTAATTTCCTTAAAACCTTAATATTATTTAAGAAAAAAAATTAAGAATTTCCCTGAGTGGCCACCCTCACACTTCATTAGAAAATAATGTAATCTATACCTAATTAAATCGATGGTGACGACACCACGTAAAGGAATCGGCCGTTTAAAATGAAATTTAGTTAAGGAAGATCGAGGTTCTCGGCAATTTGCAATATATGGACCAAAATCTATTAGGTCGGAACATAAAAGTTGGAATTTCGGCACCTGAATATCTTCCGATGTGAGCGCTGCGAAGGAATCCAAATTTCCACCCAAAACTTGCTGCCTCCAAGTGGTGCACTTTGGTAGGCTGTAAACAGATAAAGGGGAGACAAATTTTAGGGTTTAATTTGTACACCCTTTCCGTTAAGACCTCTTGGAGTCATTGTGAGACATAAGTAGGTATGAATTTGAAATTCCAAAAGATTTTCGAAGTAAAATCAATACCTTTGCAATGGGATTTGAGGTGTCTGGATTTAGTGAAAGATGGACAAGTTTCCTCAGTAGACGGAGTCGCCTGAAGATGTCGTCACAGCAGAGAAATGATGATCCTGATGCTGCCGACGAATCAGCGAGTCAAGACGAACTGTAGGAGAAACGAAAATGGGAGAATTCCCATGAATATCGGAGAATATGAAGGATTTACCTCGACCATGAGTATACTTCAGTTATAATAATCAGCAAGTATTCCATACCTCAGAAACGTTGAATTAGAAGCTTTGCTTTCCAGGGCGATCCTCCAGAAGTAGTACTATTCAGCTACTATAAGAGATGAGGCAAGGTAAGCTCCACGTGGAAATTGCAAAATGCAGCATAGATGGCTGCTCCAACAATCCGCACAACAGGGCGACAGGAAACGAACTGACGAGAGGTGAGGAGCTGATTTCCGAAGTATCAAGAAGCGAGGGGTGAAGGGCATCTCTGCCGGGTTAGCGATTCATCGTGCTCGCCAACACAAGGGGATTAAGATAGGCGCGAATACGGCACTCGGATGATAGCGGCGCTTCGGGGTCAGGGTCTTATATTTGAAATCAGAAGGGTTACATAATAATTGTAGACCAATGATCTGCGTAGAAGGGCTATCTATCTAATTCAGAAACAATATACCTTTGTGTAATAATTTGCAGCGTTTTTGAAATTAGTTCAATTTAATGGGCTCAAAAATTCTGGCCAACAAACTCATCCTTTTGTTTGGAAAGCTTCATATTTTTGCCTAAGAACAGAATAGCTTCATTTTCTACAAAAATTCGCTAAAAGAATATCGCATAGTACACACATAGCTAAAAATAATCACAATCATATGTTAAAAATTTTAAACCGATAACTAAGTTATGAAAATGATATATTAATATCGAAGTAATAATACAAAGGAAAATAAACAGAGGGGGGGCTGGACCCACGAACTGAAAATTAATTAAGTATCTACCCACCTAGATAAAATTGATTATAAACTCGATTTCGTGGTTACAGTAAAACGCCATTGGTGGGTAAAACTCCATTGGTTTTATAACGCCATCACTTGTTTTTCATCTTGTATACTCAACGTTCGAAAGTGCCACTCCGTTGGTCGAGCGCCACAAGCAGAAGCTAAAATCGACACCCAACGTATAGTCCCAGAGGAAGTTGGTTACGTGGTTGGTTACTAGTGGAAAGAGTTGTTACAAAGAAAGGCTATGTTGCCTTCCCGTGATCATGAAATTGATGATTCCATGACTGGTAAAGTTTACACTTCCCATGTCAGAAACTGGAGCATACGCAGTAGCTATTATTGATACAATCATGTTTACATTGATAGGATGTGATCAATTCGTTACTTCCCCAATATCTTCAATTTTTCTATTGAGCGAAAAAGGACGACGACGAGGGCGTGAGAAAATTATGCTAGGTAGAATTTACGTTTTCACATGCGCAGAGTTAAGCCTAGTACGCACTGGGATTCTTTGTTCGGACTCTTTGTCGCGGAGCTGCGTCTCGGACTCATTTTCTTGCATCCGGGAAGCTCAGCGACATTGAGTCTTGCATCTCGTGTGTTGCGTTTTAGTATTTTTTGAGTCCCATGCGGAATGGGATTCTTTACACAATGTCGCGCAACATTGAGTCAGTGCGTACGTGAATATCGAACAAAGTGGGCATCTCACCAGTGTATCATCGTTGTTATCGCTTTGTAGTTATCGTTGTCATACTTATAGCTAAAAACGGGTAAAAATTGTTAATTTTTTTAAGCAGAATTTTAGTCAAAAGAACTTTATTAACAATAAACTAGGAAAACTAGAAATTTGTGCTGAAAAAAGCAGGTACTTAAATTTCATTAATATTTGTCAAAAATTGATAAAAATAGCTAAAAATCAAATACTTATAGCTTCATTTTTTCGAAAAATTCGCTGAAACATTTTTTGAATTGCCGAAAATTATTTAGAACAAGTTTATTTGCCACAAAATCGGTAGTGAACATTTCTTCCTAGTTAAAATCCTAAATTTTCAAACAATTTAACAAAATATAATAAGATAATTTACGAAAATCCGCTCATACGATCATGTTGCATGACTGGAACTTTTTACTAACTTATTAAGTCGTCTTATAAAATCGATTTTAACATCAAATAGCTGGATTATCCAATCAACGCTGTTTCCAACGGTGGTCATATTTTTGATTTTACAGTGATCTCAAGTGGAGTTATAGTAGATATATGGAGTTAGATATATATGGAGTTATAGTGGATAGTTTGAAGGTAGAAAAAATATCTTAAAAATGAAATTACTCAGAAAAACAAAGCGTTGAAATAAATCTCTAACAAGTACTTTCGATCAGAAATGAGCTCTAGAATTGATCCATGAAGCACCATTACACCCTTCTTAGTGGTTGGCGCAGATGGGCTATCTAATGCAGATCTAATAAAATATCATGTAATAATTTTTTACCTTCTTCTTCTAGTCTTCTAAACAGTTTGCTTCAGTTCAGGCCACACTCTCATCTCTACTCTATACACTCTCGGAACCTCTTTCCCCCTTTTGTCTATGATGTCCTGCAGGCTGCAGTAGCTTTGTGGCTCCTCCACAAAAGATGATAATGGCCTCACGATATGGAAAAAACCGTTAAAAAAAAACCGAGTGTTAATGAAGGGTCCACGCATCCACCAACGCGCTGGTTTTTTTTTTTTTTTTTTTTTTTTTTAGTAGCATTTATTTTACTCCGTAGAGCTATGTAAAGTGCTACTGCAATCCCCGAAAGCACGACCTCGTTCGACACGGCTCAGATTAAAACTAGATGCGTACACGATTCGCAGAGCGACAATGTCGCGGGGCAAAGAATCTGAGACATGAATCCGAGCGTCTACAACAAAGAGTCCGAACAATGAATCCCAGTGCGTACTAGGCTTTAAGTATAGACTGAGGAAATATGAAACTGATAGGGGACTGTCTACACCATAGCCCGCACATTCCCTAAACACACACGACACAGAACCAAAGTTGTTCAGAATTGTCTAAAACTATGCTCTAAAATTTCTATTTTGGAGACCAACAATTTTTGTTACCCACCTATAGGTAGATTTGGAAGCAAACAAATACGTATTCATCCAGATTCTGAGGATACATTCATAACTAGAGTTTCCAAGTACTCCACAATTCTTCTAAGTCAGTAAACATACCCCGGTTGAAGCGTTGAAATTTCTGGAGGGGAAAAATTGCTGTTGGCGGTAGGGGAACTCCGTGCAACTCCCCTCCTTGATGCTCTTCGATTGGAGAGACCTCCTCGAGCTCTTCTGCCTCTGCCAGAGAAAACGCCGCGTGTCCCTCTGCCTCTGCCACGGATTATGTCGAGGGCCTCTCTGCCTCTCCTACTCCCTCTTGAGGTGTCTGGTCTTGCTGGGATCTCATCATTTCCAGAGTTATCTAAACAAAAGCTTCTATGTTACAAACACCCTAAGAAGTCTTAGTGTCATTCAACAATTCGAGGATAGGTATTACTACTTTTTAGCGAATTTTCAAAGAAAAAACGAGCTATTTAGATTAATTTTTAGTTTTACAGGTGGGTTTGAAGGCAGTACGGCTGTAATAGACCCTTCTCTACGATAATGGGTTGAAGATTAAAAAAAGATTTAAGGTACTGACTGCAGTGATCGAAACTGAAGCCTCCAAACTCGGTTTTGCGAGATTGATTCATTGTGGAACAACAGCATGAACTCACTAACAACTTTCTTCATTTATTCATTTAGAAATACGCCAGTCTAGAATAGAGCTGTACAACCCCTTCTGACTTTGGTTAAACAATTTTATTGCTACTGTGGTGAATTTACTGTGGTGAAATAATGGGGCCTGAGCAGCCATATTTATTCTACTCGTGGTGGGTGTCCCGGGGGCGAAGCGTCTTTTCCCCTCGCGGTTTCAATGTCGTTTGTTATGGGACAGACCCTGCCTACCTAAGATTTGAAAAGTGTCAAGTTCAGGTGGTTTAGTTGCCGCTGGTGCCCAGTTCAGGTGAGCCCGACTCTCCGTCGGGGGTCCCTAGTCTTTTGCTAGTTATAAGATGGATGTTTATGCAAGAGGCTGAATCACCCTTCACAATATAAACAGCAACTTTGTTTAGTCAGAGATCAACAACAAAAGAGTTGTAGGGTAAATTGCACAATTGAGTACTCACTCTGACTCACGCAGACTCACGCAGACTCACACAGACTCACACAGACTCACACAGACTCACACAGACTCACACAGACTCACACAGACTGTCAGAGAGTCACACAGACTCACATAGACTCACACAGACTCACACAGACTCACACAGACTCACAGAATTTGATGTATGACCCAATCCTTGAGCTTCCTTACCCAGACTCAGTTCAAACATATGCCTTCGCAGATGATTTGATGTTGGTTGTGTCTGCCCAAAGTGAAATGCAACTTCAAGTGGACTCGAATGAAGCACTGGCACTGATTGAGGGATGGGCTACTGATAACAAGCTCGAATTTAATCCTTCTAAATCCAAGATCCTGTACATCACTAGGAGGAAAAGAGGGGAAGAGGAACTTCGGGTGTATCTGCGAGGCCGTAGACTTGAACAGGTCCCTGTTCTTCGATACCTTGGTGTGTGGTTTGACCAATACCTGACATGGTCTCATCACATAGCAAGCATATGTGATAGGGCTGGTCAGCTGGTCCACCAACTCTCACGGTCGGCTCGAGTCTACTGGGGATTGGGATGTGATGCCCTGGACATCATATATAGGGGTGCGATTCTCCCGATACTTACGTATGCAGTGCCAGTTTGGGGCGAGGCCTTAAAACGTAAGTATAATGTCCAAAAACTGCGGAAGGTACAGCGAAAAATAGCGCTACGAGTTATTAAAGGCTATAATACCATATCGTACGGGGCAGCCTTCCTCCTGGCCGGTTTTGTGCCAATAGACCTTCTGCTTCAGGAGAAGATTGATGTTTTTAACAGTTTGGGAAATAGTGCAATGGCACCTGCTTTTGAGGTGGAACGGGAGGTGCACCCTAGATATTGGAGCCACCCCTCTGTAATTCAGGGTATGAACGAGAATGAGGAGTTTGAGCCATTCTACAGGGTGTACACTGATGGAAGCAGAATTGACGGACAAACTGGCTGCGCATACGTTATATATGGACAAGACTCTGATAGCCCTATTAGCACCATGAGGATTCGTTTGGCTGATTGGTGCAGCAACAACCAAGCAGAAGGTTTGGCGATTCTGGAAGCTTTCAGATGTCTAAGAACGGCTGTTGTCTCATTGGACCAACGTAGCGTGGTCCTATACACAGACAGTGCCATCTCCCTTGCAAAGCTCAATAACTCCAGGAAGCACGGTAAAATAGAAGAGGAAATCCGAGCACACATACGTCAACTGCGTGAAGAATCTTGGAGGATTGAGGTAAAATGGGTAGAGGCCCATGCTGGTGTTATCGGTAACGAGATGGCAGATCTGTTGGCGAAAGAGGCTGCTCAGGATGAGGAGGCTGTGGTGACATTTGCAACAGTTCCCCGTTCACACATCAGCAGACTTAGTAGGGACATAACCACCAGATCCTGGGAGAGGGAATGGCAGTCTGCTATAAATGGGTCTCACACCAGAATGTTCTTTCCTACCGTCCATTCTCGAACGAAAGTGGAATACCCTACAGGCTGGAGGATGACCCAGTTATTGTCCGGCCATGGTCGAGATAGATCATATCTACATAGATTTAACCTACGACCAGATCCGGATTGTGATTGCCCAAGAGGAGGAGTTCAGAATTGGACACATATTCTGTTTACCTGTGAGTATTTTGAGCAGCCTTGGAGTAGGCTTGAGCGGAAAGTTGTCCTATCAGGAGACAGTTGGCCCACAGACTTCAGTGTCTTGATTGAGAAATATACGAGTGAATTGGTGCAGTTTGTGAATGATATGGATTTTGACTTACTCGGGTAGTGAATAGAAGAAAAAAAACTGTAATTTATCGAGCTGATTAAGCGAAAAATAAGTAAATAATGAACTATTAAAGTGAAATGAATAGGTGAATACATTTAACAAGGACATTGTAAGAATATGTATCTGAATATTGTATCTGAACCTATATCTAATTGTTAAAGCATGTTGTTCTTAAATGAGGTGCATGCAAGAATAAACTCCCCCACTGCAGGGTTACTGCAGTAGGGAAAACGAAAGAAAAAAAAAAAAAAAACAGACTCACAGAGATTCACACAGACTCACACAGACTCACACAGACTCACACAGACTCACACAGGCTCACACAGACTCACAGAGATTCACACAGACTCACGCAGGCTCACACGGACTTACACGGACTCACACAGACTCACACAGACTCACACCGACTTACACAGACTCACACAGACTCACACAGACTCACACCCTCTCACACAGACTCACACAGACTCACACTGACTCACACAGACTCACACATACTCTCAAAGACTCACACAGACTCACACAGACTCACACGGACTCACACAGACTCACACAGACTCACACCGACTCACACCGACTCACACAGACTCACAAAGACTCACACAGACTCACACAGACTGTCACAGACTCACACAGACTCACACAGACTCACACAGACTCACACAGACTCACACAGACTCACACAGACTCACACAGACTCACACAGACTCACACAGACTCACACAGACTCACACAGACTCACACAGACTCACACAGACTCACAGAGACTCACACAGACTCACACAGACTCACACAGACTCACACAGACTCACACAGACTCACACAGACACACAGACTCACACAGACTCACACAGACTCACAGAGACTCACACAGACTCACACAGACTCACACAGACTCACACAGACTCACACAGACTCACACAGACTCACACAGACTCACACAGACTCACACAGACTCACACAGACTCACACAGACTCACACAGACTCACACAGACTCACACAGACTCACACAGACTCACACAGACTCACACAGACCCACACAGACTCAGAGACTCACAGACTCAAAGAGACTCACACAGACTCACACAGACTCACACAGACTCACACAGACTCACACAGACACACACAGACTCACACAGACTCACACAGACTCACACAGACTCACACAGACTCCCACAGACTCCCACAGACTCACAAAGACTCACACAGACTCACACAGACTCACACAGACTCACACAGACTCACACAGACACACAGGCTCACAGAGACTCACACAGGCTCACACAGACTCACACAGACTCACACAGACTCACACAGACTCCCACAGACTCACACAGACAATTTATAATGGAATATTACGTACTACACATTACCCAAATAAATGGAAACATGCACACATCATCATGGTTAAAAAACCTAAAAAGCATCAAGACAACCCACATTCATATCGTCCAATTAGCCTTCTGTCTCTTCTTTCCAAAATTTTTGAGCGGCTATTTCTCCCTCATCTTTTACAATTTCTAACTCCTCTCCTACCTGATTCTCAATTCGGGTTTCGTCGAGAACACTCATGCCAAATGCAACTTCATCGCGTCATCGACACAATTTTAGACACTTATGAGAAAAAGCAGGTCTGCTTGGGAGTCTACCTAGATTCAGAAAAAGCGTTTGACAAGGTTCTTCACAATGTTGTCCTTTCCAAGATCAAACAGTACTTACCTGACACTCATTACCTTGTTGTCCAGTCCTACCTTTCGAATCGTACCTATAGCATAAAATGTGGTTCCACTTTATCCAAATCAAAGAGCATTCGTGCTGGAGTTCCCCAGGGAAGTGTATGGGGGCCATTCCTGTACCTGGTTTATGTGAGCGATGCACCATCGACTGATGTAATTGTTACGGCTGACTTTGCTGATGACAAAGCAATTCTGACCCAGGGGGAAAAAACCAGTGACGTGCGGCAAAAATTACAATCTCATCTTGATAGAATCTCCGGTTGGTGCAACGATTGGCGCATATCGATTAACCCTCAAAAGTCAGTATCTATCCTTTTCACTCTTCGCCATGAACGGTTGATAGATGGATTGACCTTCAACGGAGCCCAAATTCCAATCAAATCGTCCACCAAATACTTGGGAGTCTATTTAGATCCAAAATTAACATGGGAAGTCCACATCAAACACCTTGTACACAAAATAAGATGCAGAATACGACAACTAAAACATTTGTTGCGACAACCGTTCTTCACTCCCTCTAATCACTAAAAGGCTACTATACCTCACATTGATTCGACCAATTTGGCTTTATTCGTGTGAAATATGGGGATCCGCTGCCAAAACGCACTTAAATAAGATACAAGTTACCCAAAATAGAGTACTTCGTTTGATAACTGGAGCTGAATGGTTTGTGCGAAACAGTACTCTGCACCAAGACTTGGACATCCCAACAGTTGAAGTACTGATCAAGGAAAGATATGCCAAGATCCACCATACCATGTCAGACCTGGTACCAAGACAATGCCGCCTAAGAAGAAAACGCCCCCAAGATTTTCTCTTAGCTTCAGACAACGAATAGACTACTCTGGTTAAGGGCAGCCGCTGGGTTGTACCTTCCTTCACGTTCCATGTTAATTAGGCAAAGCCTACTATATACTTTGAGCAAAACTGTAGTATTCAATGAATAATAAAGTTATCATTTATTTAAAAAAAAAAAAAAAACAAGATCTGAAGATGTCCTCAGTAAGAGGACGAAACGTTATCAAATAAAACAATAAATGAAATAATTTCATTTATTTTCCCTGGGCCGCATCCCGACTAATTCCAACAAAACAACGGTTTACTTATAGAAATGTTGAAAATAGCTGTGGAGAGAAGCCACTACAATGAGTTGTTGTTGACAGTCGACTGTTGTCAAGAGAATGAAAATGTTTCCTATGGAGTGGAGTAAATGAAGCTATTGCTTTACGTTAACAATATTGTAACCGGCTTATTAAAATTGTTTATAGTCCAATCAACTTAGTTTAGGAATGTAGGGGGGTGGAGGGGGAAATGTAGTAGTACGTACTGAAATGAATGTAGTAGTATGTAAGGAGGGGGAAATTGGTAGCTTGAGATGTGAACATTTATCAAATAAATCAAGCGCTTTCCAACAAGCTGCGAACGATTTCTGTGCGATGAAAACTGCGGAAGTTCCATTCCCCTAATAACGGATGGGTTATACGAGAAAATCATTAGAAATTGTGACATCAACTTTTGCGTGACGAAAATTTTTGGTTGACCCCCCAGAGCAAAGACATATCCATGTCAAAACAGTTAATGAACTACCACCATTTGAAATGTGGTACAATAAACCAGGGGTCTTCAACCATTTTTCAGGGCGGGCCGAATTCAAAATTTTCCTCGAATGCGTGGCCAAACAATATATAAGAGAAAAAAAGAAATTTACAGATAAAGAGGAATAAGTGAAATTTATTTAGAATGCTCAACAGGTAAGTACCTACCTAATATTGTAATTGTAAGAGTGAAATCACTTTAATGTGAGGTTTATTACTGTTTGTTGCTCAAAGTATTTACGTAATCTTGCTCAAATTTTGTCGTTTCTATCAACAGATCGCTTCCAAATGGTCGGTGGTTCAGTGCATTTTTTCTAATGAAATTCATTATCTGCACCACGACAGTCATGACTTCACTTACATTGAAACTTTTTCCTTATAAAGCTTGCTGGTGAATAATACAGTGAATGGCCATTGGTTTTTCTCTAATGCTGCCTCAATAACAGATTCGTGAGATTCACAGTAGTCCCTTTCTCAACAGCCCATCCTCCAATTCACTGGAAAGCGGTAGTGATGCACTTTGAAGAAATTACTGTTGTGGAAGTTCTAGGGTAAAACCCTAGATGATCGTCGGGCCGGTTCAAAAAGCTCGGCGGGCCGTAGGTTGGAGACCCCTGCAATAAACCACCAACAGTTAATTATTTTAGAATTTTCGGATCAAAAGCCATTGTTTCAGATAAATCGCCTAACAAAGGAAAATTTCAACCTAGATCAAAATCTTGCACATTTTTGGGATACTCGACAACCTCGAAAGCCTATAGAGTCTGGCTAGAAGAAGAAAGAAGAGTAATAGTTACCGGAGATGTTAGATTTTTTTGGCAAATTTAACGAAGAAAATGAATTTAAAGAATTTTATACTGAAACTCACAATGAAAATGAGGAAAAACAAGAAGATAAAATTGAAAAAGATGTCGAAATTTTCATGAATAATAGAAATAACAGAAACCGCAACCAAATAAATCAAACAACAAATAATGAAGAGCAAGAAGAAGAGTTTCTAGATGCTGTTGAAGATCCAGAGAGTACTATGTCGAATCAATCTCGAGAAACAGAAACGATCCCCTTTCGTGGTCGCGGAAGACCAAAGATTGAGAGAACTGGTCATCCAGGAAGACCGAGGAAGCTGTACAATATGGTACACAAACAAAATAGCATAGATTGCTCTCTCGCAGAAGAATGTTTGATGACTATGGAAGATTATGCTGGAATTGTAGATATGACTGTATCTGAAGCTCTGTCACACCCGGACGCAGCAGGGTGGAAAGAGGCTATCCAGTCAGAATACAGTTCAATTCTTGAAAATGGAACTTCTGAAATTGTTGAAAAACAATCCTAAGCCAACATTATCGGGAGTCGGTTGATTTTGTGAAAGAAAAGTTGAGAGCAGACGGTACTCTAGAAAGGAAAAAAGCGAGGCTGATAGCAAAAGGTTACAAACAGAAGATAGGAGTTGACTTCAAGGAAACATATGCCCCTGTTGTGAGAATGAGCTCTATGAGAATTTTAATGGCCCTTGCAGTGGAGTACAGCCTTGAAATTCATCAAATGGATGTGGTAACTGCATTCTTGAATGGAGATTTAGAAGGAACAATGTACATAGAGTTACTCTGAACTGTTAATTGAAATGTTGAAAGATTTAAGCGATAATCCTGAATCAAATGTGAAGGACATTGCACGTAAAATGCTTGAAGAAACCAATAACAAAAATAGAATCTGTCATCTAAAACGAGCACTCTATGGCCTCAAGCAAGCACCACGGCAATGGTACAAGAAACTCGGCAAATGTCTAAAGAAAATGTCGAAACCTGTTAGTTCGGATCCATGTTTCTTTCATGCACAATCGAGGAGACGACCCACTTTTTCATCACTTTCTATGTTGATGATTTATGGATTGCTCAAACAGGCAAAAGTAGATCAAAGAAACCAAGAAAAACTTGAAAATTGTGTTCAGCATGAAAGACCTAGGAAAAGTTCATAATGGACTGGGCATCGAATTTAAACAAGATCTCGCCGAGGGGACGATTGCGATGAGCCAGAAGAAATACGTTTATGATTTACTCAAACGGTTTGGTCTTGAAAATTCGAAACCAGTATGCACCCCGTTATAAACGGGAATAAAACTGACAAAGCCAGAACTTGTTTCCGAAGATGAGATGAAAATAATTCCTTATCAACAGCTTATTGGAAGCTTGCTGTATTTGTCAGCATGTACACGACCGGACATCGCACATGCTGTTAACTTCCTCAGCCAGTATAACAATTGATACACAAAAGTTCATTGGGCAGCAGCAAAGCGCAACCTCCGATATCTGAGAGGGACCGATGATTATGGTATCACCTTCGGGAAAACGGAAGCAGAACTAATAGGATACACAGATGCTGACTGGGGAGCTTGTTTGCATGATCGGCGGTCATATACTGGACTCTCGTTCATCCTAGGAGGAGCAACTATAGCATGGGAATCCAAAAAGCACTGTCTGCAGTTGAAGCGGAATATATGGCCATCCGGAAGCTTCAAAGGAAGCAATATATTTTAAGAACTTCCTTGAAGAACTGGGCGCCGGAAAACCGAATAGATTCGTTGAGATTCACATTGACAAGATCAAGGTCAAGACATTGACAAGATCAACACATTGATATCCGTCATCACTTCATTCGCCAGTGTGTTGAAGACTTGTATATCACCCACGGAATCTATGGTCACGGATGTGTTTACCAAAGGGTACTCGACGGTAGCCGTACACCCGGCCCGTGGTTCCCTCCTCCGCCGCGTAGCGGCGCTAGTCTCCTCTTTTATCAGTCTGGGCTTGTATGATCACTCCGACCGGTAAATCTACGGATTTATCCGTATGCCAAGAAAAAATAGATTTATTGGTGTCATGGATCTCCTGTTCCAGGCTCCATGCATTTCTCCCCAAACCATCTCTTCTCTTCTCTTTCTCTTTCTCAGTGCTGCCAATATCATTTCTATTTCCCTATAGTTGGCAAAACTGCCCTCCCTCTTCAAGGGAGGTCGCCTCATCTCCACAGTAGTTAGTTAGTTCCCTGCTTTCATACAATTATTACCTACATTACCTTTACTACGTTTATTACCATCTCCTGTGCTATTTAGCCAGTCGCCATTTTTGATTTCAATTTAGTTCAGCCACGTGCTATCTTTATTTTCCCTTTTTAATATTATTTCAAGTATTTAATTTACCCCTGTGTGGTCGACACCTGTTATTCAACAACCAGGTTGCCGTGAGTTATTTAATTTTATATATTTTCCATCTCTTTGTTCATTTCATCTATTTTCCATTTTTAGGTTGATTTCCCTTTATTTTAATACGAGGTTCTGATTTTTCCTTTATTTAGTTTCACTGCGCATTCTGCCAATTTATTCATTTCACCAAGTACAGTTTCTTTTTTCCCTTATTTATATCTTTTTCATTGCTTTACCTTGATTTCCTTTTGTCTTGTTAGAAGCTGTTTAATTTTATATTTTCCGAACTCTAAGAGTAGTTCGGTGGTAGCAGAGACTCTGCATATTACTGGGTAGCAACGAGCGACACAAATTGTCTGAATTAGCCTATTTGCTGCCCCTTCTAGTTATTACATGGTACCATAGCGTGTACTGTATTTATTACATGGTAAGCAGATCGATTTCTGCTTATTACATGGTAGCTGGAGCGTGACACTAATTCACTGTTTTATTTCAGCGTTTAGTGACGATCCAATCCCCTCATTTTCATTCCCCAGTACGAATTTTCCGAATTTCTTTGTTCTATATAACCAAATTTTATTGCCTTGTTGCATCACCCATTTCAAGTTAATTCCTGTCTGTCTCGCCACGCGGCGATTTTCTGAAGGCGTCAATCCATTATTGAACTCCCTTTGTTCCAAGAATAGCGACCTGTTGATTCAGGAGCTCTCAATTTCCTTTGTGTTCGAGCCAGGCCTGGCGATAGGTAGGGAAACACCCCCCAAACCCAACGTTACTAGCATCCTCCCTGCGTTTAGCATCCACCCGAGCGATTACTATCCACGTGATCGGCTCCGCACAACCCTTTTCTTGAGTTTCCACTGATAATACATAATCTTGATGGCGACCGAAGCCGAAACTTGTGATTACTGTAGTAATCAGCTCCCAGAAGCTGAACTTGATTACCCCATCTTATGTGTCACCTGCTTCCAACAATATGATTCCCAGTGTGCTGGAATCGCTTATGCTAATTGGAAGAAAATGGGTAAGGATCGACAATCCCAGTATAAATGTAAATTTTGCCGCGAACTCACAAAACCCAGTGACATAGCTCAAATTTCAGATGCAATCAAGTCCGGATTAGCACAAGCTAGGACATTAGCCCCCGAATCTAATAATGATCCAAATAAGATCCCAAAATACCTCCAAGAGAAACTTGATGAGTTTAAATTCTTTGATAACACAAACCCCAATAGGATTCTTCGTTTCCTTTTACAATTATACCAAATAAACACAATAGCACCCAATTCCATAGGATATTCGGCAGCTCTCAATGCGCCCTAACTTCAATTATTTCAAGCAACTCCTCAGTAGATGGCGCGGCCCATTAACGTATCAAACATTAGTTGACAAGATAAAAGAAGAATTGATCGATCCCAAATCTAAATTACATCTTACAATGATGTTTATTCATCGATTGCAACGCCCAAATGAATCTTTACGTAGTTTTATTGATAATGTTTACGCAGCAAACAGCATCCTCCAAGCTTACTCTGAAAATGACTTAATTGACGTTGTGTTAAAACAAGTCCGCCCTGAAGATAGGCAATATTTTACTCATACCAACAAACCAACTGACGAAGCTAGTCTTTACCAACTTGTTAAAGAAGTGGAAGACATGCATAGGCAGTTCACCACTTCCAATTTATATCAGTATGGTGCAACGTCATCCACCCAACCAAAATTTAGTAACAAGCCACATTTTTCAAATGTGGGTACGAATTCCCAAGCTCAAGTGAGCCGCCCTAATGGTTATCAACGGCATGACGCCAGTAGGAACCGCGGTACATATACCCCTCCTGCTAGCTCAGCAAATACTTCTTTTAATCATCAACCTAGATATAATAATAGGAATGTAACCCATCCTGAACCAAGCATGCGCACACCCAACCATATAAATGTACACCCTACTTATAGCAAATCTGGCAATTTTAATAGAAATAATATAAGTACCCAAATTGTTAAGAAGGAACGTAGTACTGTCGCTCACTCCCAGCGGACAATGCCTAATTTAAGTAATTATAAGCCAAGCCAGTACTTCAGAAATAATTCGCAAAATCGGGAAAATAGGGGTGAACCTATGCCCAATTTTTCCCCGGTTAGTTCACACACCCGCCGCAGCCCACCGCCGGCGCTAGCGTCGCCGACCCACCCGATTCCCACTGCGAATTATTCCAACTCCCACCCGACCACCACTACTAGTACTAAGCCTTTAATAACTGAAATTGCTAGCTTTCCAGCAAATAGTACTCAATATACAAATAATACCCCCCAATCTAATGTTAAAAGGGAACGTTTATTCCCACTCGAATTTCGACATGCTGATCTGGAAACACAGATCGATCTAGTAGCTTGTACAGCATTACTAGATACAGGGGCAACATCATCAGCTATTAACTTAAGTTATAAGGAACAATACTTTCCAAAAAAGCCTGTTTATACTGTACCACAATTCAACATTACAGCGGCGCACGGTGATGAGCTCATCACCGATCAAGCCGTACTTCTTAAGATTCGCATAGGAAAAAATACGTGGAAGCAACAGTTCCTCATTATTAAGGATTTAAGTGTAAATGTCGTAATTGGTATGGATTTTATGACTAGAGTCCAATTGATATTTTTCACCCATCGAGGTGCAATCACATTTGAACATGACATGTCTTGTATGATTCCTCTTAACAACATAGTTGATAAAATGTCATTCCCTGATCCACCCAAAGAACGTATGCAAGTAGTACGTGCACTACCCACCACTCCCAATAATGCAACTCTTTTACAGGAACTGACTCATGAATATTCCGATGTTATGATTGAAATTCCAGGAAAAACCAGTTTCACTGAATATAAGGTGCAACTGAACCCCAATGCTGACGTACCCATAGCAAAATGTGCTTATCATGTTAACCCTAGCTTACTTCCTGTTATGAAGGAAGAAATTTCCAAGTTATTGGAACTTGGAATAATATCCCCTTTAAGGGGGAAACCAACCGCAGCTTGTTTTTTGGTGCCGAAGCCAAAAACAACAGCTGAGGAACCCCCTAAATTTCGACTCGTATGTGATTTCCGCCCACTCAACAAAGTATTACAATATTTCAATTACCCAATACTATACCCATTTTATTGTCACATTTACAAGATGCTAAAGTTTTTACATTATTGGATATGAATTCCGCATATAATCAGATACCTATTTCAGCTGACAGTCAACATTTAGTGTCGTTCACAACACCATTTGCGAATTATAAGTATAATTATGTACCATTTGGTTTAGCAACAGGCGGCAACATATTATCAGAAATGCTACATCAATTAATGGGCGATATTTTACACCAGTATGTAATTTGGTTTTTTGATGATATTTTAATTTACTCACCTAATATGTCATTCATTCCACGTACAGCATGTGAAAAGTGTCCTTGACAGGTTACGCCAAGCTAATCTCACGATTAGTGCGAGCAAAATGCAATTTGCTTGCACAACAGTAAAATTTCTGGGACATACTATATCCCAGGGCCAAGTCCGAATCGACGCGGATAGAACTAAAATTCTATCTGAATTAAAAAAGCCCCAATCCGCCAAAGAGGTAGCCCAATTCCTTGGCGCGATTGGTTTCTTCCAAACATTTATTCCTAATTATGCAAATTTATGCTTCCCTTTGAACAGGTTACGACGCAAAAACATTGCCTTCATTTGGGACTCTTCTTGTGAAGAGGCATATTTGAAATTGAAACAAATTATATCTAATCCACCAGTACTTATCTTACCCAATTTTCAGCAACCATTCTCCATTTGGACAGATGCGTCCCAACATGCTATTTCTTATGTTTTAACATAGGTACATGAGCCAACCAAGAAGCATATGCCCGTAGCATATGCGGGTCGGAAGCTCACCGACCAAGAATTGAAATATTCCATTTATGAGAAATAGTTCCTCGCGGCTCTTGAGGGAATCACTAAGTTTAGATTTTATGTCGAACATACCAAATTTACCCTGTATACTGATAATAAGTCTATAGCGACTATCACCAAACTGGACAACCCATCTCCCCGTGTCCAGCGGTGGGTAGTCAAATTAATGTCCTATAATTATGTAATTAAACATGTACCATCACAGCAGAACGCTTTCGCTGACTTCCTGTCACGAGCGGAAAGGGAGGAACCGTCGAGTGAACCCCAACCCCCTCGACGGCATGTTGTGAAGGCGCCCACACCATTGCTGTCTGAGGGCAAGGGGACACCTCACTCCACCCCACCCTCCACGGCAAATCCGCCGACCCCACCCACACAAATCCAAGAGCAACAAGCTCTATCGTATAAAATAGCCATTTCCAAACTATTACAGGATGAATGCCCTGTGATTACAATTACTTTACCAACCCCCCATGTACATGTATCTTCCCAGGAAATTGCTGCTGTATCTCCGAATGAGAACAGTAATCATAATACATCCAATTCATCTAATCATAATTCTACTAATTCTACACAGCTTGTCCCTTATCACCCACCAAGGGCAACCCCAATGAATATCTTGTCCCAATACCCCCGATTGTTCCATGACCTGCAACAAATGCAGCATGAGGACCCCAATATTCATCATATAATACAAAACATTCATCTACCATCTTTCTCACAGGATTATGTAATACAGCAAGGTTTGTTGTATAAGTTGACGAATAACCACCGCCGTATAGTATTACCAGATATACTAATTCCGATTGTCCTCAAATATTTTCATGACTCCGTAATTGGCTCCCATATGGGTCAACAGAAAACTGTTGACAAGATAGCGCAACATTTTTATTTTCCTCATTTGGCTACGGTAGTTAAGGAATATGTATCAAAATGTTTAATTTGTGCCCGATCCAAATATATACAGCATACCCCGGGAGTACAATCCAGTACTCTGTACAGCTACCCCATGGAGGCTGTCTACATCGACGTAGCCTATTTCCCACGTAGTACTACAGGCTACAAATTTCTCTTGATAGCAGTAGATGCTTTCTCTGGATTTATTTTCCTAATACCGATGCGCCAACACACATCATCCATTATAATTGACTGTTTAACTAAACTTGTCTTCTGCCAACATGGTTATCCAAAAACACTGATCTCCGACAACGCCAGCACCTTCACCAGCCGGGAATTCAAGGCCTTCCTCCTCGGCAATGGTATCAACGCAAGGCTGCTGCAGCGCCATTACCACGCCCCGAACAAGGCGGAACGAGTCATCCGAAACGTGAAGACTGCGATCACAGCTTTCCACGCTGAAAATCAGGTGAAGTGGGATGAAAATATTTACCATTTCCAATTAGCAATTAACAGTGTACGTCACAATTCCACCCTTTACTCTCCAGCCAAGCTATTTTTAGGAAGAGAACTCCAAACGCCTTTGCTTGTTCAGTGGGATATAAATCCCAATGAAACTGAGCAAGAGGAGGACCAAGCATCGCTGTGGGCACGAGCATATGCGAATGCCACTAAAAGTCGCCTACTCCAAAAGCGGTATTATGATGACCGCCATCGCCTGCAAACGTTTGCCGTCGGCGACAAGTGTCTCATTAAAACTTATATTTTATCAAGTGCAATCAATAAGATAGCATCTAAAATTTCGTACAAATACACCACCCCATATGTCATTACTGAAATACTTTCCCCTGTGACGTACCAATTACAAAATACAGTCGACCCCGCTGACATTAAAATCCAACACGTCAGCCAACTTGAACTTTTCCAACGTAAACCGCCAGATGGCCAACCAATAACTCCATAATGCCCATGAAACTTTATACCCTTAAGTATGACATGATTTCTAATAACGACCTGATGTTTACCATTATGTTTGACATGAACCATATGTTTTCTACTAATGACCATTTTTTTTTTTTTTTTTATATTTTTAAATATATCTATGACATGTATGTTAACATTAAGAACAAAATTTTTTTTTTTTGACTCTCCTCCAGAGATGCACATTGCTTGCTATTATGCACTAAGACTCAGTATACATTCTCATTTCCATTCTCTTTTATTCTCTGATTTTCGCTCATCTATGATTTCAACATCGGCCTTCAGCAACCTCCTAAACCCATCAGGCGTAATTCCAGTAAATTTTTATCATTGATCATTAAACAGCTTCACATGCCTTCAGCATCTATAAGCCCATCAGGCAATACAATTCTACCACGTAACGTAACTTCTTCTTCTACAATAAAACAAATGTTGTAACATACCCTTGCCACAGTTAATGCCTTGATGTTTTCCAGGAAAGCGACAACACCCCGGCCCTGACCCTACCAACACACGCAGAGAGTTTTTACCCGGTGTGGGAGCAGTCCAACAGAACGGTCTACCCTACTCACGGTTTCTCTCTGCACACCCCTCGGAAAACATCACATCAAAATGAATCTTCCTCAAAATTTAAAGTACCGATAATATCAATAATCACTTAAAAACTTTAATTCTCAAAACTTGTAATTGCTTGCTTAAAGGAAGAAAATTTTTAATTGCCAAACCGAACATCTCCCACTATTTTTTTTTTTTTTTTAAGGGAGAATGCTGTACTTACACTTAAGATTTATCGATAATGGAATATCAGACCTCACCTAGTTGAACATGTATTTCGCTTCATTATCTCAGATTATTTCTCGCTTTCACTTCATGTCATTTTTGAACCACTCTCTCTAATTTCCAACTTAAAATCTCTTCTCTGGCATCCAATGCGAACCACAACTACCAACGGCACTTAATTAGCGACATATGTACCTCAAATTTCGTTTCCTGAATGATACTTTCACTATTATATACCAAGATTCACTCTAGCTCCCAAAATATCATAATTCAAACCAGTCCAATTCTTATCAATGTAATTTTATGAAATTCATCCAGCGCTCAACGCGTGGCCTGCGCGCCATAAGCGAGAAGGGGGGGGGGGGGCGTTGGATGAATGTGTCAACTGATGCCTACTTCGGTACAGCACCAGTTTAGGGGGGGGAGTGTCATGGATCTCCTGTTCCAGGTTCCATGCATTTCTCCCCAAACCATCTCTTCTCTTCTCTTTCTCTTTCTCAGTGCCGCCAATATCATTTCTATTTCCCTATAGTTGGCAAAACTGCCCTCCCTCTTCAAGGGAGGTCGCCTCATCTCCCCAGTTAAGTTAGTTAGTTCCCTGCATTCATACAATTATTACCTAAATTACCTTTATTACGATTATTACCTCTTCTGTGCTATTTAGCCAGTCGCCATTTTTGATTTCAATTTAGTTCAGCCACGTGCTATCTTTATTTTCCCTTTTTAATATTATTTCAAGTATTTAATTTACCCCTGTGTGGTCGACACCTGTTATTCAACAACCAGGTTGCCGTGAGTTATTTAATTTTATATATTTTCCATCTCTTTGTTCATTTCATCTATTTTCCATTTTTAGGTTGATTTCCCTTTATTTTAATACGAGGTTCTGATTTTTCCTTTATTTAGTTTCACTGCGCATTCTGCCAATTTATTCATTTCACCAAGTACAGTTTCTTTTTTCCCTTATTTATATCTTTTTCATTGCATTACCTTGATTTCCTTTTGTCTTGTTAGAAGCTGTTTAATTTTATATTTTCCGAACTCTAAGAGTAGTTCGGTGGTAGCAGAGACTCTGCATATTACTGGGTAGCAACGAGCGGACACAAATTGTCTGAATTAGCCTATTTGCTGCCCCTTCTAGTTATTACATGGTACCATAGCGTGTACTGTATTTATTACATGGTAAGCAGATCGATTTCTGCTTATTACATTGGTGAGGAGATTGTGTACCAGTCAATCCCTTAGTAAAAATGAAGATTAGTTGGGCATGTAGATCAGAATGATGTGCATAGTTTGGTGGTCTGGATGCTCACAAGCTCGCATCTCAAAAAGACATAACATCAAGTAGTCAATCCCTTAGTAAAAATGCAGATTAGTGGACATGTAGATCAGAATAAAGTGTATAGTTTGGTGATCTGGATGCTCGCATCTCAAAAATACATAACATCAAGTAGTCAATCCCTTAGTGACAATTTAAATTAGTTGGACATGCAGGTCAGAATGACGTTTTAGAAGTATTTTGGGAGTTGTACGAGCAAAAAAAAAAAAAAAAATTACCAGTCAACAGGATTTAAACCCACGACTTTCGTCTCACGAGACTGTTATCCAAACCTATGGGCTACGACTCACCTATCGTTTCAGGAGACAATCACAGTACTTCACCATTCAGTAGTAACCATGGGCTGGGTGTACCATCGAGTACAAAGGGTTGCCAGGATTGAAACACATGAAGTTAATTTAACAACTGGGAATATGTCGAATCTGAAGGAACAAGTTTGAGAAGACGTGTCGGAATCGCAAACTCAATTTCTTCAATTCAAGTTACCTACTCCACATTCCAATGTTAGTTACCTACTCCATATCACATGTTGTTGATATCGACACAATTCAAGTTCTAATTTTCACAAAAATATAATTTACCCGTTTTCAAATAACTCTGAATATTACTCACTCATTTTAAATATCACTTCATAAATAACCATGCTCATAACTCAGTTTGTTGGCCACGCACTTCGCAGTAGTTAACATATTATGGTTGGATAAATCGAGAGCTTTCGAACGAATGGTCAACGAATTTCGGGGGATGAAAAACGACGAAGTACCATTTCCCTAGCAACGACTCGGTTGTAAGCGGAAATCATCAGAATGTTGTCGTCACATTTCGTTTCAGATTTCGTTAGCTTTTTTGCCTAGTTAGTCCATGGCTAAAACACATTCTGTGTTAAAACTACTGTTATCTTCTCCTGTTAATGGAAACAAAAATTAACATAGGTAGTTTATCTATTATGAAAACTAAGATAACTCACCATAATCTAAAATTGGATAAACAATCAACTGTTATTTCCTCCGAATTCTTCTGGTATCACTCGTGGGTGGATGAGTAGGTGTAATGCATTTCTGCATTTCTTTTACGAGCATCTGAAATAATTTCATTAAATTTAGTGATGTTTAATTATTCGAAATTTCAGCACTTTGCGTGCTCAGAAATGTAAAATGAATAAGATTTTTCAAATTGGCTGTCTTTTGTAGTTTTCATATATTAAGGCCATTTTATTGATATTCGAGTATGTTTTTCACCACAATTTTGAGTGTTCTAGTTTATAGTTAAAAACTTTCCTAAGTTAATATTATGTTCAAAAATATAAATTGAATGATTTGTAGCAGTTTTTTGTCATTTTTAGTGATTAGTTCAGCACATTTGTTGAAATTTGACCAATTTACAGTAGGTGCTCATATACAGGATATCGCAAAAGTAACCCCCCCCCCCTCCTCCCACACTTTTTTACACAATTTTTGAGATATCGAAGTGAAACTTGGAGAGCGTTTTTGGAGAGACTGAAACTAAGTTTTAGCAAATACAAGTAAGGAATAAAATCCAAAAGTTGTTGGACTACCCATAGGGGGAAATAATGGGTAAGTAGGTAGGTACCTACTTGAAAAAAAAAAAATCAAACAATAAATACAAATAAAATAAATAAATAATACAAAATAAATAACAATGTTCAATTTTTTGCCGAGTGAGACCTCATTTTAAAGATTTTTTAGTGCTGAACGCGATGGTAAAACCAGGATTTCGATTTCCTATTCCGATCTTGGGTTGAAGCTGATGGAACATGAAGATGCGCGATTTCTTCTGAAAAAAGGTAATTTTAGAAATAATTGCACTTCTTTGTTCATCAGCTTTAATCCAAGAACAGAATAAGTTATCGCGATTCTGGTTTGTTTCACCATTGTGTTGAGGACCACAACATCTTTAAAATAAAGTGTCACTTGGTGAAAAATGGAAAAAAAAATTATCAAAGTATTCAATACCCATTAGGACTCTCCAACGTGCACTTCAATGTGTCAAAAATGGGGTGGGGGGGGGGGTTACTTTTGGCACCCTCTGTATAGTGTTGACCAACGAAGTCATTCTTTGTTTTGGGTTGCTCGATTTTCTGACGAAAGAACGGAATGTGTATCTCAACCCTAAGGAGTTTAACTCCTTGAGGTGTGTGTGTGTGTCATACTGTATGACACACACACATTTATATACATATATGAAAGTATTAAAATCCAGAATCGTTTCAGAATGACTCTAAACGGATTTCTATGAAGAAAACTTAGGATTTTTTTCTTTGAGTCATTGAAACTGCTTAATTTTTTTAATCTATTTTTCGAATTCGCTAAAACTAATAACATCAACTACATACAATTATTACAAATGAGGAAATTATTTACCCCCATCCAAACATAACGTTGCTTCAAACTGATCTGTGCTCAAGGGTGTCGCAGGTCAATCCTTTTCTTTTGACATAGAACCTAAAAAAAATAAAATAAATAAAAATAAACGAAATATTGATAATTAAAATGATCAAATAGTAATGGAATTTGAGGAAGGATTTTTTAATCTCAATCCTAAAGAGAGTTATCTCTAAAATGAACAATACACACACACACACACACACACGCACACTTCATCTCCCCTCAAAGGCGGAGGGGGCACACCATTACCATTAAATTTAAAAAACCACCACACCATTAAATTTAAAAAGATAATTAAATAAATAAAATAAAGTGGGGAGGATGCCCAGGTTTACCCGATGCCGGCTCTAGGGATGAAGGAAGTAGCAGGAGGAGGAGGAAGATAGGACACACACACACACATACACACACACACACACACGCACACACACACACACACGCACACACACACACACACACACATATATATATATATATATATATATATATATATATATATATATATATATATATATATATATATATATATATATATATATATATATATATATATATATATGTGTGTGTGGGTGTGTGTGTGTGTGTGTATAATCATACTTAAATGATTCATTTAAAATGTATCAAAATAATTATTATTATCTCGGCCATGGATACGGTTGAAGAACGCAAGAAATCATTTCTTTCTGTACCTTATCTGTGATCAAGAATACTATTCAAAATATCAGATTTAATTACTTTCGTTTTTTTATTTGTGAAATTTCTCTTCTAAATCAATTTATCATATAGTTCAGTAGAACCAAACAATCAATAAGTGCATATATATATATATATATAATTGCTATGCAATTCTTAGGCCGACCCCCAATAATTTTTTTTTGTAATGTCCGTAACGAAATTTGTCTCGTGAGACGAAGGTTGTGGGTTCAAATCCTGTAGACTGGTCAAATTTTTTTTGGTCGCACAACTCCCGATTTTTTTATATATATATTTTTTTTTTTTTTCTCGTGAGACGAAGGTTGTGGGTTCGAATCCCAGCCAGGCTTGAAAATTTTTTTATTTTATTGCATAGCAAATTATCCTCGTTTTGTACGCAGTACAAAGGAGAAAAGATCCGGGGGGCCCAGGGGGGCGAAGCCCCCCGGCGAGGCGCGAAGCGCCGAGTATATAACTATAAATAAATATATATATATATATATATATATATATATATATATATATATATATATATATATTAATTGCTATGCAATTCTTAGGCCGACCCCCAATAACTTTTTTTAAATGTCCACTTTTTGGTTTATTATTTCCAATAATAAGCCTATGTGATCGTGTAGCAAAAAATTTTTATAACCCCCCCTCAAACTTTGTCACTTTACGTTTCAAGGTGCGTAGAATCCAAATTTGAAATGTCCGTCCGCCGTCCGCCGTTCGCCGTCCGCCGTCCGGGCCATAAAAGGCCTAAGAATTTACTTAAAAAACCCGTTCTTTCGCACATAGACTCCATTTGGGGTCTAGTTGGTCCTAACGTTTAACCATCCCGATCGCTTTACTCGCATAGATGCTATGGGCCAAAAACGGGCGAAAAAGTGTGTTTTTCTACGCGCGCACGCCTGGCACGCTTGGCAGGGGGTCACGGTGGGTGGTGAGGGGGGGTGAGCGGGCGGTGGAGTGAGAGGAGGCGCCGGCGCCGCGGCACCTTGTGGTGGGTACGGCGGGCGCCGGCGTTCCTTCGAGGCATGAATATATGTTTTTTCAAGGTCATATTTATGTGTTAATACCAAAGCTTTTCCTACGCATATTTAATAACATATCCTCTCGACTTTTCGTACGTGCTTAGATAATGATATTATTAAGGCAATAACTATTTGAATAGATTGGAGCTCAAATCGAGAAATATAAACATGCACAACATAATTATAGAAGTATAGGTTGTGGCAACTCGAAATAGGATACGCCGAGGAGTCTGGACGGGCCTTATGACGTACGCTAGCCAACTAAAACTATGATCATACTCAATTGAAAAAATAATAAACCTTTGTGAAATAATTTGCAGCGTTTTTTGTGTAACGTTTTTTGTCCCGAGATGGGAAGCGAGAGGTCGTGGGTTCGAATCCCGGCCAGGCCTGAAAATTTTTTTTTTTTTTTTTTTTTCTCGTGAGACGAAGGTTGTGGGTTCGAATCCCGGCCAGGCCTGAAATTTTTTTTTTTTCTCGTGAGACGAAGGTCGTGGGTTCGAATCCCGGCCAGGCCTGAAATTTTTTTTTTTTTTTTTTTTTTCTCGTGAGACGAAGGTTGTGGGTTCGAATCCGGCCAGGCCTGAAATTTTTTTTTTTTTTCTCGTGAGACGAATTGCATAGCAAATTATCCTCGTTTTCTACACAGTAGAAAAGAGAAAAGATCCGGCGAGGCGCGAAGCGCCGAGTATAGATTAGGGGGGGGGGGCTAAGCCCCCCTGGCGGGGTCAAGGGGCGGAGCCCCTTGCGAGGCCGAAGGGCCGAGTTATATATATATATATTATATATAATTTGTTTTGAATTATTAATAGATAAACGAAGAAAGGAAAAAGTTGTTTTTGATATTTCGAATGAATCTTGTTCACAAGTTAGAGTTGAAAATGAAAATGAAAAAATAATTTATAGATTGTTCAGGTGATGGGATGGCTTGTTGACAGGGAGATGTATGTAGATAATTTCAATCGCAAGGTGAAGATAATTTCAATCGTTAATGTTGAGGCCGGGAGGTACGTTTGCTCTCAAAACCCACTTGTGTGCTTTTTCTAACGACCGACTTCTCCACCAATCAGAAAAAGCACACAAGTGGGTTTTGAGAGCAAACGTACCTCCCGGCCTCAACATTAACGATTGAAATTATCTTCACCTTGCGATTGAAATTATCTACATACATCTCCCTGTCAACAAGCTATCCCATCACCTGAACAATCTATAAATATTTTTTCATTTTCATTTTCACCTTCTAACTTGTGAACAAGATTCATTCGAAATATCAAAAACAACTTTTTCCTTTCTTCGTTTATCTATTAATATTCAAAACAAATTATATAGTTCAGTAGAACAGTTATTTAGTTTATCAAGAAGTGTGTTCCACTTGTAGATGCAAAAACGAATTTGCGAAATCTACATCGAAGTTGGAGTAAAATACCGCCAATCGCATATTTTTATCTCAATCCGTTCTCAAGATATGATTTTCTAAAGATTTTTCCAGGAAAATTGTGATTTTCCTTTTAAACTCAAATTTATTCATTTTACTTCTTGTAATTCTTACTTTCGACGTTAGTCCTTACACACACTCCAATAAATCACACTTAACTAGTAAGCTGAAGATATTAAATGCGTACTAAGAACGTTTACACCTTTTCTTCAAACTTGTTTCTAATAGTAAATACAATGTTTTCATTCCGAAATTGTGCTCAACAGTTCTGCTACCCTTCGTATTATTCGTTACAAATCTAAAAACGCTGCAAATTATTTCACAAAGGTTTATTATTATTTCAATTTAGTATGATCGTAGTTTTAGTTGGCTTGCGTACGTCATAAGGCCCGTCCAGACTCCTCGGCGTGTCCTATTTCGAGTTGCCACATCCTATACTTCTATAATTATATAGGCATGTTTATATTTCTCGATTTGAGCTCCTATCTATTCAAATAGTTATTGCCTTAATAATATCATTATCTAAGTACGTACGAAAAGTCTATAGGATTTGTTATTAAATATGCGAACGCAAAGCATTGGTATTACACAAATATGACCTAGAAAAAAACATATATTCATGCCTCGAAGGAACGCTGTACCCCCATCAGGTTGGCGCGGCGTATTATATGGGTATAACACGTAAAAGTAATAAATATCCATTCTCCTACACCCCTCTGATCACTCCAGCCACCACAAGGTGCCGCGGCGCCTCCTCTCACTCCAGCCCCGCTCACCCCCCTCACCACCCACCGTGACCCCCTGCCAAGCGTGCCAGGCGTGCGTCTAACACGTCTAACACTCAAAGCCTCGAAAAAGACACTTTTTCGCCCGTTTTTGGCCTATAGCATCTATGCGAGTAAAGCGATTGGGATGGTTAAACGTTAGGACCAACTAGACCCCAAATGGAGTCTATGTACAAAAGAACGGGTTTTTAAAGTAAATTCTTAGGCCTTTTATGGCCCGGACGGCGAACGGCGGACGGCGGATGGACATTTCAAATTTGGATTCTACGCACCTTGAAACGTAAAGTGACAAAGTTTGAGGGGGGGTTATAAAAATTTTTTGCTACACGATCACATAGGCTTATTATTGGAAATAATAAACCAAAAAAGAAGGTACCAAGCTGGTAATAGCCAGGTAGGTAGGTCAGGTGCTTTGATTAGAAAATCCAAGACTTACCAATAGATAGTTGCTTTCTCTTTCTGGTTGAATCTGTAAATGAACCATCTTTGGCCCGTTTTCTGGGAGTTTGCTGGCTCAATTGTGGCGCAACATCAGGCTTCAATTTCAGTTGTTTCCCCTGCGACTTCGAACCACATCCAGTTTCGTGCATCTTCCTTTAGCTGAAATGAAAAATTGGAATAATAAGAAAGAATAAAAACCATTGTTGTTAAAACCAATTCGGGATTTGAAAAAACTATTCATTTCAGAAATAATTCCGCCTTATCATGTCATAAAGTTGCAGGGAAGCCTCCAACACCCATTCATTTCTTTTGACTCTTTTTTACCTAAACTAGTTTGGAAATTCATGAAATCGCCTTCTGACCGCCATTATTGTGAACTTTTCAAGAAAAAAAAAAGTCCAGTCATGCAGCATGACCCCATGAGCGAATTTTTGAAGAAATCTTCGACATTTCAGTCGCTATTGATCGTGTAGAGAAATTTTAGTTTATGATTTTGATAGACAAACATGGAATCAAATTATTAAAAATAATTAGGAGGTACTCATACTTTATTATTATTAACCTAATCTTGTAGATTTAAAGACAAATGTAGGTAAATATTCATAGATTTCGATGTCCAATGTGGTCAGTATTGAAGGCAGTTGAAATCTTAACAGTATACTATCATAACATCATCAAATCTTGACATAAAATAAAATAACATACCGACGTCATATGAAAGAAACGTATTTCAACAGCCAATCGATGATGAGGCTTTATATTACGAGTGATATAAAGTCAGTTGCATTCGAATCTAGTATCCCACAGCAAGAAATTGACAGACAAACTGTAGTCTCTGTTTCGAACAAATATTACCGATTTTTACAACTAGCGAACGGCATTATTTCGATTTTTGACTGTTTTTCAACTTTGAAATTTTTGAAAACTTGATACATATTCTTATAGGAAATTTTACGCTGATTCCGAATATACCACATGTTAGTATGCTGGAAAAATTATTTCGCACAACAAATCGCAAAAAACAGGCTATTTTGAAATTTTTGACTACATTTTTGAAAATTTCAACCCGAATATGTAATCCGATCATGCTGGCCAACGAACTTGAACTTTCGTTTTGTGTCCTTAACATTTTAAAATTTGTTTGAAGTTTCTAGCACAATTCTACGGACAGTTATCGTCTGGAATGACACATACATATATACATATATACATACATACATATATACATACATACATACATAAAAAAAATGCGTTAAACTTCAGAATATGATTCAAAATAGCGTGCATAAAAATTTTTCAAAAATTCACATTCTACAAATTCTGAGGAGAGAGCAATAGCTTAATTTTCTTCAAAAATTCGCTAAAAAAATGGTTGTGAAAAATTTGGATTCAATTTTGTTTCAGCATTTGATAGTTCAAAATGCACACAGATTCCATATGAACTGAATGCTGCTAGAGGTGTTAAAACGTTCCAGTCATGCAGCATGATCGTATGAGCGAATTTTCTTAAATTGTATTATAATATGTTAAATTGAATTTTATTTAGTATGAGTTTTTGTTTGCCATAAAAAATTTTTTTAACTATTTCTTTCTACTGAAATTGCTCACATTTCAATATATTTTAACGTAATATAATACGATAGATAGTATAAGAAAATTCGCTCATATAGTCGTGCTGTATGACTGGTTTTCTATGCATTTTAGTGGGTTTTTTCAAGTACATTTTTCGAAATTTGACCAATTCAATGTGCTCAAAAATTGTTGGCCAACGAACTCATCCGTTCATTTAGAAAGCTTGATTTTTTGGCGCAAGAACGGGATTTTTATCTCAATCCTAAAGAGAGTTATCGTCCGGAATGACACATATTATGTATACATACATATGAAAAAGCGTAAACTTCAGGATTCGTTACAGAATACCTCAAAACTGATTTCGATGACGAAATTTTTCAAAAAATTTGATTTAAAAATGTTCCGAACCTTTGCAATAGCATCATTTTTTACGAAAACGAAAATTACATCCTGTAGCTATTTTCTTTGAGAATGAACCAGTCAAATTTTATTTAATATTTATACCTCTCAGCTATCTTAAATGCTTACTTCTTCTAAAATAACAACATTCGCAGATAATATGGCACTCTACACATATGGCCAAGACCTAGCAGAAACAATAAAAAATCTATAAACAGGATTTGACATTTTGCAGAGTGGCTAGGAACAGTTGCGGCTGCCCATCAACTACACTAAAACATGTGTGGTTCACTTCACAGACGACCAAAACAGCCCTCTATAAACATTAAATGTCCCAACGGACACTTGAGTCAAGCCACCTCAGTAAAATATTTGGGTTTGATCATAAATGAAAAAGTTCAGTCATGCAGCATGACCCCATGAGCGAATTTTTGAAGAAATCTTCGACATTTCAGTCGTTATTGATCGTGTAGAGAAATTTTAGTTTATGATTTTGGGTCTGCGTGCTAGTACGTACATAAATAGAACTTCTTCATAATTTCATGGCTGATATTTTCTAAGCCACAGTCAGTATTAAAGCTACATCAAGTCCTAAAACAGTTGAGCGTAAAACATTAAAGAGAGCGACCGACAGAATCGGACGACGGAATATTTCACGGAGTAAACTCATCAGTTGTGATTACATTTTTTTTTTTTTTTTTTTTTTTTTTTTTTTTTTTTTTTTTTTTTTTTTTTTTTTTTTTTTTAACAAACACCTACTACCTACGTTTTAAACAGGGTAATTGTTTACTATTACTTTGTCACCTCTAACTTTTTCAGTATTGAGATATATTATCAGCAATGGACTACCAACGACAGATAAACATGTTTGAAGGGTCGGAACAACCAGATATTGCTAGTTATTGCTAGATATAACTAGATATTGCTGTCCGACTAATCTGTATTTTTACTAAGGGATTGACTACTTGATGTTATGTAATTTTGAGATGCGAGCTTGCGAGCATCCAGACCACCAAGAATGCAGAATGCTGTGTATAGGTTGGTGGTCTGGATGCTCGCAAGCTCGCATCTCAAAATTACATAACATCAAGTAGTCAATCCCTTAGTAAAAATACAGATTAGTCGGACATGTAGATTAGTCGGAACTTTGATAAGACCTGTACTTTGACCCCATGTAACTAGCAATATCTGGTTGTTCCGGCCCTTCAAACATGTTTATCTGTCGTTGGTAGTCCATTGCTGATAATATATCTAAATACTGAAAAAGTTAGAGGTGACAAAGTAATAGTAAACAATTACCTTAAACAGCATGGTTCTAGGATTGGTTATACAGGGTTACTTCCATAAGAGTAGTTCAATCTGAATTTGGACAATGTTTCATGCAAATATTACCGATTTTTACAACTAACGAACAGCATTATTTCGATTTTTGACTGATTTTTCAACTTTGAAATTTTTGAAAACTTGATACATATTCTTATAGGAAATTTTACGCTGATTCTGAATACACCACATGTTAGTATGCTGAAAAAATTATTTCGCACAACAAATCGCAAAAAACAGGCTATTTTGAAATTTTTGACTACATTTTCGAAAATTTCAACCTGAAGATGTAATCCGATCATGCTGGCCAACGAACTTGAACTTTAGTTTTGTGTCCTTAACATTTAAAAATTTGTTTGAAGTTTCTAGCACAATTCTACGGACAGTTATCGTCTGGAATGAAACATACATACATATATACATACATATATACATACTGGTTGGAATCAGTGGGGTGTGTGAGCACCAATTACCGAATTCCAGAAGTAAAAGGATGGATGTTGGATTTTTCTCTACTCGAAGGACCACTCCCTTTTAAACGGGAGAAAAAGATATTTGGATGCTGGTAGAATGATAAAAAGATAGATTTAAGTTAATGCAGATAATATGCAAAATATATACTTGTAACGAGAAGACAGGTGTATACACTTTATATGGTTCGCCTATGTACCTAAGTGGCCACTGAAACGGAAGATATGTTGCAAGCAAAATGTATGTAATATTAGCTACAACTAGTAACAGGTCGTATCGCTTTCTATTTTAAATAGTTCGTAGGATTCGATGATAGAACGATGAGATCCTGACAGGAAGATAAGTAGATTTTGATAGGTCGGAGAAACACGTATTCGCAATGGGCACCAAAGGCAGTGACGTGGCAGGTAAGTATGCACAAAGTTGTAGGTAGGCGAAAAGATCAGATAATGGTAGGTATTTGAATGAATTTACCTCGCAACGGGCGTTAAATGGTCGTCTGCTGGTTTTACCTCTGACAAATATCCTTCCTTCGTTCAACTGTCGTCCGTCCAAATGCTGATTCGAACTCGCAGTAAATCCTCTACGGTCGGTTGGCAATGGTTGAGGCAGGTCAGGCAATGCGGTACAGTTCCCAACGTAGAGTATATGAAAACCCCAGGAAACGGATGATCGTGATACTGACACCCAATTCCGGTTCACTCTTACGTCAAATGAACGACAGACGATAAAATAAAAGGAAAAACTAAGGATTATTGTCAAAATACTTTATGGAAAGCGATATAAGTTGAAAAAAGGCAATAGTTGGTTGTAGCTTGTTGAAGAATTCGTTTGATAATGGCGATGGCCGGACGATGCGCGAAGGGCCTGCGCAGAAGGATGGTAGAATGTTCCAGAACAATTTGAGATCACATCACAAATCACACTTTAATGTCCATTTCCGTTGAAGATAAATAAGGTATTATTTTAGTATAAATGTTAATAATAGTAACAATAAAAATTAATGATAATAAATTAGAATGTGGTAACAAAGAAGGGGACAAGCGGATCTAATGGGAATGACGGATCGTATCCTATCTCCAGATCGAGCTGTGCCGAACCACAGCATATATGAAAACAGTGAACCAACCAACATATGAAAATAAATAATTTAAATAGGTGATAACAACAAGTGGTAGCAAAATTGAATAAATTGAAAAACAATAAGATATTTTGTGGTTTGGTGCATATTTGGATCTATTATTGGTGAGTACTGTTTCAAAACATGAAAGCGGCGTGACCACATACATACATTATTTATTTTATTTTATTTATTTATTTAGTGTACAAAGGACCTGGGCCCACCTAGCGTACACCCTTGGAGCAGGGCAGAGAGTTATAAACAAAAATTATTTTAGTTTATGTAAATAGTACTGAAAATAACAAATAAAGCCAATAACGTAAAAAAAAAATTACCAAGTAATGACAAAAACGATATAATAGTGTAGATAAGAAAAAATGACCTATACATGAGAGAAAGAAGAAATGAGAAAAATAATGAAATGCTAAGTAGAAGAAAAGATGGGTGGTGAAAGATGAAAAAAAATAAAAAAGAGAGGAAGAAGGGGTAATGAATGAAGAAAAGAAGGATAAATGAAGGAAGTGGTCGCTAACATTCCGCAAAGTGAGCAAGGCATCGTCTCCTGAACACCGAATAGGAGGGAGAATCCTTTATTGCCCTTGGGAGGGCGTTCCACAACCGAACACCATTCACTGCAATGGAGCCCTTGAGGGAAGAAGTGTGCTGGGGCATCAGCAAATTTTTAGCTCTGTTAGATGAAGTAGGACAGAACATTTGATGAAGATAGTATGGATGGGAAACATTAATATATTTGAAAATGAAGCATAAGAGATTAGTAGCCATTAGATTGTCAATGCTGCAACCCACAAGTGAACAGTAATAAGGGCTTATGTGCTCTCGCATGGAAACATTGGTTATGAAACGGACACAGAAGTTGAAGGCGTTGTAAGACGTTTAGTGAAATGAGCATTTAACCCAGTGCTGAAAACAATATCTGAGTAGGTAAAATACGGCAACACCAGGGATTGAATAAGCGCTCTCCTCAACTCACTCGTCACAAAACGCTTAAAAGGTTTCATGAGATACAGAGCATGGTAAACCCTACCACAAATGAGTGAAACATGATTGTTCCACTGCAGCTGAGGATCAAACATAATACCCAAGTTTCTTACTTTAGATTGAAAACTGATAGGTTGATTGCTGATTACAGTGAAAGGGATATTTTGGATATCAACAGCATTTTTTGAAAAAACTAGCTTGACTTTTCTTTGGATTTAATGTGTTTCCATTAGAGGAGGACCACTTATTAATATTGGCTAGATCAGAGTTGAGATGGTTAATGGTGGTGGAAATTTCATTAATAGGACACTGGATATACAATTGTAGGTCATCAGCAAATAAAATGTACTTAGAAAATAAAATAGAGTTTGGGATATCATTAATAAATAAAGAGAATATATGGGTCCTAGAACAGATCCTTGAGGAACACCATATTTGAGAGCTAGAGGGTTGGATATGGATGACCCGACTCTCACTGCCTGAGTTCTGTGAGACAAAAAAGAGTTGATGAGTTTGCAGGAAGTAGCATCAAAATTGTAAAATGTTTTTAGTTTATGGTTTAAGAGGGCATGGTCGACTGAACCAAAAGCATTTGCAAAATCAAGAAGGACATTAATGGTGACGGGGGACTTTGAGAAGCCATCTCGGATGTCCTCAGTAAGACGCAATAAGGCGGTGGAGCAGCTAAAACCTTTCCGGAAGCCTGATTGATGGTTATCTAGAACATGGAAAGTGTTCAAAACATTAATGAGCTGCTTGTACATTAGCCACTCCAAACCCTTACTTAGAATGGGCAAAACACTGATTGGTCTAAGTTCATCGGCAGAGGTGGGGTTATCATTCTTTGGAATTGCTGTAATTATAGCATGCTTCCATAAAGCTGGAAAAGTAGAAGACGTAATGGAATAATTGTAGGCATGGGTGAGAGCAGGAAGAAGAATAGGCAGAACTTTTTTTATAAAACTTAGTGGAAGTGAGTCAAAACCAGCTGAGTTCGACTTAATAGCTTCACGAACATCGTCCTGAGATACATTGCTGAAGGAAAATCCATTAACAGTGTTTAGATTTCGAGGGTTGGTTAGTTGATCAGGTGAAGAAGTATGCTCAGGATCTCTGACAAAATGTATGTTAAGGTCATCAGGGCTGACTTGATGATTGCTGCCGCCAGACTTGGTTTTGGTTTTCATACCAAATTTATTTATATTATTCCACAGGATTTTCGAAGGAAGCTTCAAATCTAATAGGGACGAATAATACACTTTCTTAGCAGCTCGAACAATAGCTTTGGCTTTAGTACGATGGAGCTTGTATAACTTTTCAGCATCAGGATCACGTGTCCTGTCCCAGATTTTGAAAAAGTAATCACGTTTGTTAAGGGCTGCTTTTACCTCAGGACTGAACCAGGGCGTGTTGGGATGACGAATCTTGATAGAGCGTACAGGAGCGAGATCATCAATAATAGCAGTCAAATTGTCCTGCAGATAATTTACCATAGAATCAACATCACAAAAATCCTCAATTTTCTGCCAGTCGGTAATCATCGCTCTGGCGATAATAGCTTCATCAGAAATCCTGCCCAAGCATCTTGACTGAATTATGTGGGGTTTCAGTTTAGGAACTGGGATAGAAAATGAACCTAAGAGCATTTTGTGATTAGAGATTCCTGGGACTAAATATTGGTCATAATGTACAACAGATGATTTTTTTTAAACAAAACAGTGGTCAATGAGAGAATTGCGATTGGGGCCAATATGAGTTGGACTAGACTAGAGAATATACATAGGAAAAGAGTCGCACATCCGTCTCAATAGTTTAGTAGGTTTTTGGTTTTTGTTCAATAAATTTATATTTAAATAACCCATAATAAAAATATGTTCATAGTTAATGTTGATGTCAGCAAAGGTAGGCTCAAGAGAAGTAATGTCCGAGAAAGGAGTAGGAGGCCTGTATATAACACCTACAGCTAGTTTTTTCATGCCAGATTTTATCTCAACAAACAAATACTCAATAGTACTCCTAGCAGGTGATTTACAAATTACTGAACTATGCAAATCACTTCGGATATAAAGCCCAACCCCACCCCCACGTCTACCAACCCTGTCATTTCGCAACAATGTATAGCCAGGAATGTCAACTCTAGCAGAAGCTATTCTTCGGGTCAGCCATGTTTCCGAGATCCCCATCACACAGATATCAGACGAATCAGTATAAAATCGAATAGCATCAATATGGGCAAGAAGGCTTTGGGCGTTAAAGTGACACATAGAAAACAATTTAGGATTTATATTAGGAATATTATAAGCTAAGTCAGATGGTTCAATATCGTCAATATCTCCCTCAGTCTCAATTTCAACTCCCTCTTGATTCTCCATACATACATTTTTTTTTTTTTTTTTTTTTTTTTTTTCAATATTCTTTATTGCACCAAGTATTACTTATTAACAATATTATTTTGAAAATATGGACTTTAATTCAAAACTAAGATACATCACTGAGTTTTGTTGATTATGGTGGATGTTTCACTTCACTGCTTCACAAGTAAGCAAGGTCGAGTGGTTTGGTACGCTTCAATCTTCTGATGATATCACTTGTATCAAGGAGTTGGACAGCTTCCTCGTTGATGTGACATCTTAACCGCTGTAGGTGTCTCACAGCTTGTCGCTTTATAGCATCGTTTATTGTTTCGATCCGAAGCTCATGATGGAGACGTTCGTTTCGAAAGTACCATGGTGCATTGACCACCGTTCTTAGCACATTGTTCTGGAATTTTTGGATGATGTCTCGATTTGACTGAGCCGTACAGCCCCAAAGCTGAGCTCCATAAGTCCAGACTGGTTTAAGGACTTGGTTATACAATGTTAGCTTGTTCTGGATTGACAACTTCGACTGTCTCCCCATTAGCCAATGCATTTTTCTGAATTTTAGAAGGAGTTCTTCCTTCTTTTTCTTGACATGGGCTTTCCATCTAAGTTTGGCGTCCAGTGTCATGCCTAGGTATTTGGCTTCATTAGCATTCGGAATAACTTTTCCCATGAAATGTATCGGAATATACTCAATTCTCTTGTTGGTGAAATCGACATGTACCGACTTAGTTTCATTTATCTTGATTCTCCATTTTGCTGTCCACTTTTGTATGCTGGATATTGATTGATTTAACTTGTTGGTGGATTCAGTGTTACATTCTCCGACTGCCAAGATCGCTGTATCATCTGCAAAGGTGGCTGTGGTGTTCATTCCAATTTCTGGGAGATCACTGGTATAAAGGACATACAAGAGCGGTCCAAGAACACTCCCTTGTGGGACTCCTGCCTTGATTAGCTTTGGCTCTGAGTAGGCGTCTTCTTGCTTTATTCTGAAATAGCGATTGGTGAGATAAGACTGAAGCAGCTCAGCATACTTTATTGGTAGATTTTTGCGCAGCTTGTAGTTGAGTCCCTCATGCCAAACTTTGTCAAACGCCTGAGCGACGTCTAGGAAGACGGCTGAGCAGACTTTCTTTTCCTCAAGGGCTTGTTCAATTATATGTGTTATTCTATGGACTTGATCGATAGTGGATTGTTTCTGTCGAAAGCCAAACTGGTGCCTTGGGAACAGCTTACGTTCTTCGATTATGGGTACTAGTCGCTTGTGGATTAGTTTTTCAAATAATTTTGATAATACTGGTAGAAGTGAGATTGGTCTGTACGAACTTGGCTCCGTGGGAGGCTTTCCAGGTTTAGGAATCATTATGACCTCGGCAATCTTCCACAACTGAGGAATGCAACGGTGTTTTATAATTGCATTAATAATCATGGTCATTTTTGCAATGGCTTTACGCGGGAGATGCTTAAGGAGCTGACCAGTGATAAGGTCGTAGCCAGGAGCCTTTTTTGGACTGATTTCCTTATCGATTATGAGCTTAATCTCTTTGATAGTAACGGGTGGAATGTCGACATCTTGATCAATACCATTTGTGACCTCTAGAGTCAGTTCATCTGTCATAGCAATGTTTGGAGTGAATATGTTTGCTAGGTAATCAGCAAAAATCGCTGCTTTGTCTTGATTACTCTTAGCCCAACTCCCATCGTAATTTTTTATGGGTGAAGCTTGTATTATTGGTCTTTTAAGATATTTGGTAGCCTTCCAGAGTGAGTAATCAGTATCACGATGACTTGTGAGTCCCATGATGTCAGTTGCATTCGAATCTAGTATCCCACAGCAAGAAATTGACAGACAAACTGTAGTCTCTGTTTCGAACAAATATTACCGATTTTTACAACTAGCGAACGGCATTATTTCGATTTTTGACTGTTTTTCAACTTTGGAATTTTTGAAAACTTGATACATATTCTTATAGGAAATTTTACGCTGATTCCGAATATACCACATGTTAGTATGCTGAAAAAATTATTTCGCACAACAAATCGCAAAAAACAGGCTATTTTGAAATTTTTGACTACATTTTTGAAATTTTCAACCCGAAGATGTAATCCGATCATGCTGGCCAACGAACTTGAACTTTCGTTTTGTGTCCTTAACATTTTAAAATTTGTTTGAAGTTTCTAGCACAATTCTACGGACAGTTATCGTCTGGAATGACACATACATACATGTATACATACATACATACATACATACATAAAAAAATGCGTTAAACTTCAGAATATGATTCAGAATAGCCTGAAACGGATTTCTGCATAAATTCTTTTCAAAAATTCACATTCTACAAATTTTGAGGCGAGAGCAATAGCTTAATTTTCTTCAAAAATTCGCTAAAACACACTTGATCATGCAGATCACATCAGAAATGAAGTAAAAAAAAGACATATCAGCACTAATGTTTCTCAAAGGCTCCACATGGGGGAACCATCCCAGAGAACAACTAACCCTGTACAAAATGGATATCAGGCCAAAAATGGAACATGGAGCCTCAGCATTCATTTGGCATTCAATACTACTCTAGAGAGCTACAGAAACTATAGAATCCAGCCCTTCACCAGATCCTGGGAGCAGTCCTAACCTCTCCCATTTATTCTTTACATGCCCTAGCCAGACTGGAGCCTCTCTCCTTCATATTATCAACATATGCTCTTCGACACTTATTATATATCATTTCTACTTCTGAAACAATTAGATCCTATCTTAGCCGACATCTAACCGACACTACCTAACTTGGAAATCGATCAATACATAGATCGGGTCATGATCTAAAAACTATATTTAACATCATAACTAAATACAATATATATCTCCCTCCCGATACTTTGTTAAGCCAGAGAGTAAAATTAAACAATATGAACACTGTATGCTTACCAATTTTTTTGACAAGTTTTATTGCGCCAAGTAATAACAACTTATAAGCAATATTCATGTGATAAATTATTATAAATTTTCTTAAGATCTAATATACTTCACTTTAGACTTATTGTTCTGATTATTGAGTCACTAGTCTTGACGTTCATTTTATTTCACTTAATTCATGCGGTTTAGTTCTTTTAAGTCTTCTAAGTAGATCTTCGGTGTCAAGGAGCTGAACGACATCCTCGTTAACATGATCTCTGAGCCTCAAAAGGTGATTGACGGCTTGCTTGCGGATAACCTCATTGAAAGATTCAACTTTCAACTCTTAGTGTAATCCGTCGTTTCTGAAGTATCTGTATGCATCAACGCAGGTACGCAGAACATTATTCTGAAAGCGCTGAATAATGTTGCGGTTACTTGGTGCAGTGCACCCCTACAGTTGCGCACCATAAGTCCAGACAGGATTGAGGACTTGGTTGTACAATATGAGCTTATTGTGGATAGACAGTTTTGAGTGTCTTCCCATAAGCCAGTAAATTTTCCTGAATTTGATAACTAGTTTAGACTTTTTCTTTTTAACATGTGATTTCCACCTCAGTTTGGCATCGAGTGTCATCCCAAGATATTTAGCTTCATTGGCATAAGGAATCGCCTTGTTGTCAAGGAAGGCTGTCACGTAGTTGATCCTTTTATTTGTGAAATCAACATGTACAGACTTCGCTTCATTCAATCTAATTCTCCATCTTTTTGTCCGTTCATGGATGCGGAGGATGGAGTGGTTTGCTTACCAAATATAACAGGAGTTACTAAAAAGAACAATCTTAGCCACTCAGAACGCCGTCAACGCACACTAGAACGAATAAACAGCAAATTTCAACCTACAGTCAAATTTATACTGACAGTTCTATGAGTAAGGATGGGGTGGCTTGTGCCTAATATTGTCTCCCACAATCATGGAACCGGCAAATAATTGCACCCAATCACATCTAGCTTCAATGCTGAAGTCATGGGTATATACATGGCACGAGACCATGTATTGAATGCACATGAAGTAGATAAAAACATGATTATTCTATCCGATTCCAAATCCAAAATCTCCGCTCTTAGCTGCTACGAAGAATTTGATTGCGTACCTGTCCATTTAATAGATATAACAAATCTTTCAGAGAAACTACAATTCTCTGGTAACACTGTAATACAGTGGGTTCCCTCACATAGCTCCTTAAGGTATAACGACGCTGCTGATGAACTCTGCAGACAAACGGCTAGGGTTGGCTCCATAAACACAAACGCAATAACGTCGGGTCAAGCGGGGCACTTTCGTCTCTTCGTTTTATTTCGCTATGAGGCCACTCTATTTTAATAAGTTTCTTAGCAAATGATAAAACATTAACCTGACAAAAATTTTAACCTCCACAGTGAACAAATAAGCGTAATTGAAACCATTTTCTGCAAAGCCTTCTTCCGATATCAGAGTGTGAATCTGAGGGAGGTACAGTTTTCAATGGTTTTCTTGTATAAAAACCCTTCCTTTCCTGTTCATTCCACTGTTTATCTTTCAACATTTTGTCTCTGTATGAACTGCAAACTTGATAACTTCAAGGCTACAGAAATCGCAGCAGCAAATCAATAAACTGTTCTTGCCCCTCTTTTTTGACAGTGGGGCAAGTGCGTTTCATTAAAACCTGCATGAAATTACATGGGGAAAAAAGAAAATCAAAGTCTTGAAGCCTAGTTTCCTTTCAGAACCTCTTCCTCAACCCCCACGCACAACCGCACGCTTCTCCCAAACCGCAGTCCTATCTGATTCTGCAAAACTTTGGAGTCTTCAAATTCTCTCTCACGCAAACCTCATTTCCCAACCGACAGCGAATCAAGAGGACAGCCAACAAGTGGATGAGTTTGTTGACTTTTTTATCAACTCAGCAATTCATGTTAAGTTGCTAAAAATGATCTATTTTGCGGCGTTTTATTTTTCATTAATTCATTTTAAATTATGCCTAAAAATCTACCTACATTGGTTCATTTCATTTTTATTAGTTTTTCGGGTAGAAAGTTGAAAACGCACTTGCCCCAATACGCACTATAAATATACTTGCCCAACAGGAGGCAACTGCGTTGTTTGAATGCTTCTAGGTTTTTCCCAATTCTCAATGAACTATTAACTTCAATTCATTACATCCACACGCTTTTCGTCGTAGAAAGGTCTGAGAAATGTAATAAAACTGTAGTCATTATCCAACTTGTAGTTTGAGGAAAATAGTAGCATCACAAAGTCAGTTTTATGAAAAAAAAACAGGTACGCACTCCCCCCCCCCCCCCCCCCCCCCAACCCTACCAGAAAGACAGTAACCAAATTATACCAAACCCAACAATAAGCATGGATCACAGACTACATCAATGAAGAGAGTGCAGGATCTTGGACAAAACAGATCGTTCTAGACCCCCTAGCACAACCATGGTTCTATAATACCACAAACAAAGCTATTGGTGATATCACCAAAATTAACAGAATCATAATCGGACATGGCTTCAATACACAATCACAATCAATTCAATAAACAATTTAAAAAGCGCATGCGCAAAATTGATACTGATCACTACGATCAGGGTGGCCCCAAAATGGAAATTTTAAATTTCCCTGACCAAAATTCAGATTTCCCTGACAAAAAATAGCAGTAAAATATTTTTTTTTGTCTTCTCATCATTTTAAAGTAGGTATAACGCACCACCTTCTAAAACTAAAATCGTATAATTTAAGAGAGAGAAAAAAGAAAAAAAAAAAAAAAAAAAACCAACCTACTCCAGCATATTGGAGGTAACAACGAAGGTCAAGCGTCGGAAAAAAGATACATTTTTAAGGTAAGTAATTGCATTTGTGAAAGATTTTAAAAAAATTCGCAGTTATTGACTCCCAAGAAAGAAATGGTTTTGAGTACCTACGTACTTAAGGGAACTAAAAACCTTGAAAACTTAGTAAAAAGCACCAAATGGCCAATTCGGTTAAAAATCGTTAAACTTTACATTTTTAGCGGAATATTACTCAAATAAAGTTTATCAACTATACCTAAATTAGAACATTCAAATATGTATGCACGAAATCGTACTGAAAATCAATCAAATATATAAATTAATAAATAAAAAAAGCAATAAAAACTTCAGAAAAGGTAGAAATCCAAAATCATTTTTAGCGAATTTTTGAAGAAAATTAAGCTATTGCTCTCGCCTCAAAATTTGTAGAATGTGAATTTTTGAAAAATGTTTATGCAGAAATCCGTTTCAGGCTATTCTGAATCATATTCTAAAGTTTAACGCATTTTTTTATGTATGTATATATGTATGTATATATATGTATGTATGTATGTATATATGTATGTGTCATTCCAGACGATAACTGTCCGTAGAATTGTGCTAGAAACTTCAAACAAATTTTAAAATGTTAAGGACACAAAACGAAAGTTCAAGTTCGTTGGCCAGCATGATCGGATTACATCTTCGGGTTGAAATTTTCAAAAATGTAGTCAAAAATTTCAAAATAGCCTGTTTTTTGCGATTTGTTGTGCGAAATAATTTTTTCAGCATACTAACATGTGGTATATTCGGAATCAGCGTAAAATTTCCTATAAGAATATGTATCAAGTTTTCAAAAATTTCAAAGTTGAAAAATCAGTCAAAAATCGAAATACCTACTGACGTTCGCTAGTTGTAAAAATCGGTAATATTTGCATGAAACATTGTCCAAATTCAGATTGAACTACTCTTATGGAAGTATCCCTGTATAACCAATCCTAGAACCATGCTGTTTAAAACGTAGGTAGTAGGTGCCTTCAATACTGACCACATTGGACATCGAAATCTATGAATATTTACCTACATTTGTCTTTAAATCTACAAGATTAGTTTAATAATAATAAAGTATGAGTACCTCCTAATTATTTTTAATAATTTGATTCCATGTTTGTCTATCAAAATCATAAACTAAAATTTCTCTACACGATCAATAGCGACTAAAATGTCGATTTCTTCAAAAATTCGCTCATGGGGTAATGCTGCATGACTGGACTTTTTTGAATAGCAGACCATTATTTAGAATGCTGCATGACGTTTTATTTAATATTTTACGGTCTCTCACTTTGTAATCTGAAGCGATATGTTGAAGTTCAAATTTTATTCATTTAAAATGAAGAAAATACACACACACACACACATATATATATATATATATATATATATATATATATATATATATATATATATATATATATATATATATATATATATATATATATATATATATATGACATGGATATTTCTTAGCTCTGAGGGTAATTCCAAATTTTTGTCCAACAGCAAAAAATGTCACGCTTATTTTCACCTACAACTAAATTGTTGCTAGAGAGAATATAACTTCCTGATTTTCCGTCCCACAAAAATCGTTCGTTGGTAACCGTTAGATATTATACAAGACTCCACATTTCAACGGGCCAATTTCCCTCACCTTAACCCTCTTGAGAAGTCCTAGCTTATGTACCTATACAAACTAGTTGTTGGGACTCTCAATGGATGAATCCACTAGTCTGCTGTGTTTGCTCCTTGTTTGATACTCTGTTGATTTTTCTTACATGTGGTTTACTACTGGGTGATGTAGTAAACAGAGGAGCCAAAGACATATCCACTCTTACTCTTCGAACAGTTTAACCACCACTCGATAAATATTTTTGTCATTCGCATAACCCACCTGTGAAATAATATGTAGTTTGATATAGTAAGCTATTGAAGTTTGATTGATTAGGAGTTAGAATGTACCTAAATCACTATAAATTATTACACAAAGTTTTCATTTTAAAAAATCCCTGACATTTGGTGATTTTCACTAAATTCCCTGACTTTTCCACTTGGGGGCCACCCTGTGCGATCTATGCAACTAACACGTCACTCAATCCATGCACCATCTTCTGTTAGAATGCCAACATTCCTGACAAGCCATGCTTATAACCTTGAACCTATTTCCAAACTCCCCTCTCTATAACATCCTTGACTCCACAGTACTATCTGACCAAACGCTATTCCAATATCTCAAAAATCGCCTCTCCCATCCAATACAATTATTCAGTTTCCTAAATATTCTCCTAGAACTCCAAATGCAGATATAAATTCACCTGAAACAACACCAATGGGCACACGAAGATTTCTTCACGTCCAAGAACCAGAGAACCAGCAATCCAGCAATTATTCCAAATTCAAACAATTAAATTTTTCCTTAAAAGACCTCAACTTCTCTGTTATTATGTTCAAACAGAACATAACACTCGCCGCCACAACAAAGTAATGGTTCCTTATCGATCCCTACAAGTGACCCAAAATCATGTGATGTATGTAGGTCCTAGGTTGATAAATAAAATTTCGGACTCAATATTCAACCTTTCACCAACTAAAAAATGCAAGTCTCTGATTTTGGCTGAGGGAAGGAATTTATTAGTGACAAAAATAGGTAACTCGAATCTTTTAGCGAATTTTCTTAGAAAATAAAGCTATTGCAATGGCTCCAAAAATTTTAAAATAAAAATTTTCAAAAATTTTCTTCATAGAAATCTGTTTTGAGGCATTCTGAAATGATTCCTGGATTTTAACGCTTTTTTATATGTGTGTATATATATATATATATATATATATATATATATATATATATATATATATATATATATATATATATATATATATATATATATATATACTCTTCATTGAGAGATAAAACAAGAGGTTTAAAGATGGACTTACGTCAGACGTTTCGCGAGGATGCTTTATCAGTGACTGAAGTCTTCCACCGACGACCTCGAGCTCCCACGGTGTTGAGTGTGGAAGAGGGGATCGAGGGAGGTTCAGCGGACATCAGTGGAAAGGAAAGAAGAGGAGCAGAGGTTACTGGGTGATAAGTTAGGGCAAAACCAAGGGACAATTGTGTGATTTCGGGTGGTGTGTGTGTGTAAAAAATAATAATTCAACAGTTTAAAATCACTAAATTAAAACAGGTAAAAGTAAATAGGTAAATAAAAACAGTTATAAATAAATAAATTAAAAAAAGAAGAAAAACAGTTATAAATAAATAAATAAAAAAAGAAAGGGTTGAAGCGCCCGCCTACCGGTTAGTGTTTAGCCCAGGTGGGCGCAATGCACCTAGGAGCCACCGGTATGCTTTTTCTTTTATTTGTACGTCCGTGTCGGATGCATCATCCGGCAGGCGGGCGAGTACACGGAGTTTATAACACTCCTCCAGGCCCTGCTGCCCATGGACAGCTATGTGCTGAGGAACCTTCTTGAGGGCGCCACGTCGGAACTCGTACCTATAATTGTTCATCCTGATATTGAGCTGCGTGACGGTCTTCCCAACGTAGAACGAGTCGCAGCTTCGGCACTCCAGCATGTAGATTACATTCTTGGTATTGCAATCAGACGCATCACCGGTCGACCTGTACGTGAACGGGGTGTTCACTGAAGAGAATTCGGCCCCCGACTCCACCATCCCACACAGCTTGCACCTACGCTTTCCGCAAGGGAATAAACCGGATGGCCCAGCTCGTCTAGCTTGTGGGGGAAACGTTTTATGAGAGAATATGTTCTCAAGCGTCAGCGATCCCCGGTACGACACCAAAAAAGGCCTGGGGAAGATGTCTCTGGTGGCTTCACTTTCCAATAGGATAGGGTGTAGCTCCCTCAAGAAGGTATTCACTCGCTGGATGCCAGGGAAGAATGCTGTTACCAGAAATGGCCCCACTTGCTCTCTCTGGTCCGTGGGAGGCTGGTACCTAACAGTGGCTGGTACGATTCTATCTCTTAGGTGACGAAGGGGATATCCTCTTTCCAGGAGGCGTGCCTCCAAATCCGATAGATAGGAGCGGAGGTCCTCTGCACGGCTGCAAATTCCATATTTGTTATATATATATATATATATATATATATATATATATATATATATATATATATATATATATATATATATATATATATATATATATATATATATATATATATATATATATATATATATATATATATATATATAACAATATGTTGAGTTCTCGACCACTTTTTCTTAAAAACAAGGTGTAAAGGTTCTTGAGGGTTGACCAACCCTCAAGAACCTTTACACCTTGTTTATATATATATATATGTATGTGTCATTCCAGACGATAACTCTCGATAGAATTGAGATAAAAACTTCGTTCTTTCGCCAAAAAATCAAGCATTTCAAAAGAAAGGATGAGTTCGTTGGACAACAATTTTTGAGTACATTAAATTGGTCAAATTTCGAAAAATGTACCCAAAAAATCACTAAAAATGGCTAAAAACGGCCAAAAATCGTTAAATTTCTATTTTTTGCAGAATTTTAGTCAAAACTAAATTTTCAACGATTAACTAGGACATTAAAAATTTTTTCTCAAAATTATGATGAAAAATGTACTTAAATGTCATTAAAATTTGCTAAAATATCTATAAAAACTGCAAAAAAATTTAGAAATCAAAAATCCCTTTGAATCAGTGGAATTTTATTTAGAATAAGTTTTTTGCCATAAAATTGGTTTTTAACCATTTCTGTCAACTAAAATTTCTCAAATTTCAATGCAATTTAACATACTATAGTACAGTAGATAGTTTATGAAAATTCGCTCATACGATCATGCAGCATGACTGGAACTTTTTTTCTTAAATTCCTACAACGAAGTATACTATTGTGTACTCATAATACAAATACTGCATCCTCATTGTGACTGTAAAGGATGCATAGTTTTGATCCCAGTATTGAGTCCTTCGTTATTAAATCAGGTAACGTGTTTTCAAATTTTATGATTATGTTTTATGTACCTCATGTATGTACCTCATATTTTATTCACAGCGTTTATGTATCATATTTTATGAATATGCTTTACGTATTTTAAATGTTATAAAACCTATATTGTGAACAAACAACTTTTAATTTTAATCTTTTCGTAAGTACCCACACTCTGACTGTGTTATGTCTTGTGGGATTTCCAACGGCTTCATTTTGTTCTTATGAATATTCAAAACTGTTCAAAAGATTTGGAAATAAAATATTTTTGAAAAGAAAAAAAAAACCAACCGGTGTTTGTGATATTATGCAGGGAAACACGGATGGTAAATATGAAAATAAGCTGACAGAATGAGTGCTCCCTCGCAACACATGTTAATAATTAATTTCCCACTTGGCATGTAGCTGATTCCATTTTTTAAACCGATTTAGTGACCGTACTATACTGTACATTGAGATCTTTCCAACGAATGGTGAACCATTTCTGTCCGATGAAAACTGTCGCAGTTACAGTTCCCAAGGAACGGCTCCGTTACGAAGCAGAAATAAGTGCGACATTTTTTTGATGTCGAAGATATAGAGTGACCCCAGAGCTAGGGCCCATATTAATATAACTATTTGTCAAAATGTACTCACATCTAAGTGATCTTCACAGCAGTACGATGAATAGCTCTAGATGGTTGTCTTGCTATAGAAAACCACAGCTACCGTCTCTCTTGGTCTTAGGCACCCCCATGAACAACTTATCGCGCGGTTCTTTCGATCACATCCTTGGATGATAGTTTTTTTCGATTGTTAAGTGACATTGATGTGCATCATTTATGATATCAATCAGGTAAAAAACGAGATATCAAAGAAAACGAGAAAGAGGTTGTTTGTCTTCTCTGGTTTCTTACCGTGGTGGTGGTGGTGGTGGTGATTCATGGCTTCATTGTCCTCTTTTTATGTCGGACACTGGTGGAGTAAATTCACTGATATATTCAATGACGAATTGTTTGGTGTTGGAATAATCACTTCCTAAAATTGCTGCTTGTGAAGCTTTCGAGAAATTGTATAGTTTCTTTAAAAAAAACTCACATTGAGGTTATCCTCTATATGGTCTTGAAGGAATGATGTTGCGGTATGGTTGTCTTCTTTAGATTTTACTCTTTCGGCTGAAATTCGAGTGCATTGGTTCAATGTTGTCTAGGTGTTGAGAGCCTTGGCATGTAGAGCAGAATGGGGAGGGATGATTAGTCCTGTTCATGCGGAATTTGAATAAACCGTCATTGTCGTGGCCAATAAGGGTTCCATTTATTGCAGTGAAAAATTTGTTGGAGCCTGGAACACCAGCACACCAAGGGAGGGATGTTGGGAGGGGTATGATTTGCTGTGTCCATTGTTCACTACGTAACAATTCATTGCAGTGTTGTTCCAGTAGTTGCTCAGTTCTACTTGATTTCAGATATTTAACGTGGTCGCTGTGAAGAATGTTGTTGTGGAGACCAACAGTGCCTTGTTCAACAAAGTGGCGTGCTGCCGCATCAACACGAAAGTTAGAGATCAGTCCGAATGGCTTGAAATCCATTGAAATGTTGCGGAATTTGGAGTGCTGGAAACAATACGGTCTACACACCTTAGGATTTTTTGGATAAGGAAGGGACAGTTGTCGCAATATTTTAGATTTTTTAGATAATTTAGAGCAGATTGAGAATCAGAAAGTATTCAAGTATTAGAGTCCGGCAAGATGGAGGCGGCGTGCTGTAGGGCCATATGAATAGCAGTCAACTCTGCGTGGAATATGCTGCAGTTTTTGTTCAGGCTGACACCCCTTGTTGTGTTGTGTTTCGCAATAGTATGCTGACGAGGCATTTCTTTGGTTTCTGACCGTGGATCACTGGTTGTTCTATTGTTATGTTGCTTTTTTTTTATTCCTCTTCTGTCCTCTTAGTGGCTTTCCCAATTCTTCATTGTATTCTTCTTTCTTCTGTAAGTTGTATCCTTTTTAAATGGTTTTAATTCGGTCAGCCCTTTATCATGCTGCCAGTTAGCTCTTTATAAGTAACCCTCACCCCATTTTGTTTCTTACCACATTCTAATCTTCTCTACTTGCTCTTTACTCTGTGTTCTGTGTACGCATTTATCTGCTTTTATTAAATAGGAGCACCCGTTTCTGTGAGTACCTACTGAAGTTCCACCAATTGAGTAGCGTCGTCCAGTCCCTGTTTCAGGTATTCTTGTTTTGAGCAGTCAAGGATGCTAATACGTTGTGCACTCATTAATACATGCTCAACGGACTACACAGCATCGTCTTTACACTTGGCTCAAAGGAGGCTGTTAGTGACTCCCATGTGGTATTTAAATAAATTCTTGTTATCATGCCCTGATAGTAGTCTGTTTATTTGTCAGGGATCTATTGTTAAGGTACCACGGTGTTTCAGAAGGGATGGTTGTGGTGAAATCCACCACCTCTTTTCAACAGCCCTTTTCAGGGCTACCAAAAAGAGGTAGGCACAACACAAAAATATTTATAAGACGTCGAGTTACAACTCCGTCAAACAAAATATTTCACCAGAGAGAAAATACTAAATTCTCTCTCAAAAGTGAAATATTAAAGAATAACACACAAGGCGACCTCCCCAAACATTTACTGGGCGAGAGAGATGCGACAAACATCTCGAAACAAGTCGCCTTGAATGAGAAACCTCAAACAGGAAAACTCAAGGTCGTTCAGCCACCCCCGGGGACCCCGTCACAGCGACGGACGCAGGGAAACCACCTCGAAAGACCAACTCAGCTATCATACGCACAGATACTGAGAAAACAATGTGCGAACCAATAAGATTGCACAGTCGAATTTATGAAATTAAGCGGACCAACCAGGAGGCGGCAGGAGGCGGCCACCTCCCTATAAATACCCCGCTGGGAGCCCTCCGAATTTCATTCCACTCTCCGCTCTCGACGACGACACCTCTGAAGTACGAAGAATTCTACACGCTCTACGCTGACGAACCTTCTGCATTACGAGTTCATCTCAAGAACGGCTTCCTACTGCTTTCTACAAGGCATACCTTCTCTCCACACAGATCTCGCATTGGCATCTACGAGTCCAGTGATTATTCATCCTGCTCATTGCCCAACGTAGTTCATCTGTCAGGACGCCACCCGGTACAGCTATCGATATTCTCTTTAGCTCGTACGCCCGAGGGACGTTCCGAGCCGTGTCGCCCGGGTTTCGTAGCATTAAGCTCGTAACCGACCGCTGTGGGCACGCCGGTAAATTACTCTGCTCATCCGCTCTAATTTACCGTCTAAGGAAGCCTTTTTCAAGGCTACGAGGTAGGACCCTGACATACGAGCATTGGAAAGACGCTCTGTCAAGCGAGTCCACCTCCCAAACCCTCTATTTTTCACACATAGAGGCATCGAAACGAGCTAAAAACTCGGTTATTTCGATGGAACGTCGGCCGTCCTATTTCCCCTTGCAAGGGGAGGCAGACGACGGCGAAGCCGGGCCGAGTAGCCCCCGTAGTGCTCCCTACCGGCTACACGGCGAATCCGCTGAACCCAGCGACAGCGCAAGGCGCGATCCTCACGTCCGGACCGCCTTCTCGCCCGACGTATTCGTTCAAGAAACGTTCGATCAAGCCTCGCCTATACAAAAGATCGAGGATACCTTTCAGACTCGCTCTGAAGCCGATCATTACGATTCGACCAAGCTGTCCGAATACCCACGATATTCGACGCAGGCCTACCCGGCCGATCCGAGTGTCAAATACACTCCAAATGCACAAAAAGCGAAGGATACTTTTCAGTACCTCAACCAAGCTAAACATATTCCCCCTTCAGATATAAATCTAAGGCCGGAATATTACAAAACGGCTCAGTACCAAACTGATCGAACCCAGCACTTGCTACGCGAGCCCAGCGCTCCACGCGGCTGCGACACGAACTATCTCCCATTTCAGTCCGCCAAGCCAGTTGACCTTGGCGGATCCGCTCACATTCCTCACGGGAATGACCCGGGGACTAACCCGCATAACCGGAATATAAATGTCCGACTTGGCCTACCTACGCCAAGTAAAACATATCTAAATCCACTACAAATGGTGACCCCGCCTTTGAACAGGCTCAACACGGAGCATTTCGTTCCCTCTTATGAAGCTAGTGGATTTCAGGGAACCACTGCGGGCGTGCGACCCCCGCCGGGCCTCTACGCCCCACATCTCACGCAACATCCCTCTACACAAAGTGGCTTTCAAGCACTTTTAGAGGAGATGGGAGATTATCAAAAACCAATCTTCCAAAAGAAGAATATCGATCGTGCACTCGCCGAGTTCGATCAATACTGCGTGCGAAAACACCTGAGAACGCAGAACGAATGCTTCTCAGCTATATACAAGTGGGTACCAGAAGAAATGAGGGAAGCTATCGACTCAGCTTACCTCACGGCACCCCACGCACCCTACGAAGAGGCCAAACAGCGCCTCCAGCGAGAATATGGGTTGTCCTTACAGGACAGGCTCCTCGCACTCGAGGACCCCGCATCTCTCGCCAAAAAACCCAGCACCAAGTACCACGAAATGTACTCGAAAGCTGTTGGGTACTTTTCAGAAGCTCTGATCACTCAAAAGTGGATCGAGACTCTACCCATCGAAGCACGAGGTATGGTCGCAGCTCAGCCTACCACGACCTCCCGGCTCGACCTAGCTGATACGCTACACGCGTACAGAACAGAGAATACTTCTCTGAACATACGAGGAGTAGAATCTACTCCGAAACCCATAAATACTGGTTTCAAAAAGGCCCTCTCGAAACAAGCTGAGTTCAAACCCCAACCAGTGGAGAGTAAGCCTCACAAACCGACGGCCTATGTCTGTCGAAACCACGCACGTTTCGGTAACGAAACTCGCAAATGTGCAGACCCAGAACACTGCACTTGGAAGACGAACACTGCTTCCAAAACTAGCAGAAAGGCTGCGACTATAAGCCAGCCTAAAACCCGGGTTTCTACCGAAAATACTCAGCAGTCGGTACAAGAAAGTACCGTTCCAACCTCCGACACAGAGAGTTCGGAAAACGAATAACTGCCAGTGTATCTGAGCCTATACGCCGGCAGTCTACTGAGTATAAAAGGCTCTTTTTCAAGTGCAAACTAAATGGCACTGAATTTCTCATTGACACGGGAGCAGAAGTGAACATTCTGCCCCACAATGTCACAAAAAAATTGGGCTTGAAAATTCTTAAGTCCAACGTTAAGCTCACAGCAGCTAACGGAGCCCCTATAGACACACTAGGGCGAGCTGACACAACAATTAACATCGGCCTCGGGGACATGACCACCGAGTTTATGATCACGAAAGTTGATCTAGCGATCCTAGGTATTCCATTCCTCGAGTCGTGGGATATCGGAATACGGGTCAAACACAAGTACATTTATAAAGATAAAATAAAGTGCTATGCCGATCAAAAAATAGCTGCAGTCATGAACAAAAAGTTCACTGACGAACAAATAGCAGCTACTATCCCTCATCGTGACAATACCCCTCAACCAGAGGACGTGCAAATCACGGAGGACGAAAACATTCGCTCTATCATTAACAAATACAATGATAAAATGAGCAAAATTCAAGGTAAATGGAAAAACAACGGGGTTTACCACCGTATAACCACGGAAGGAACACCAGTACACTTCCGAGCAAGACCCATGGCGGGCGAAAAACGGGCTCAAGTCAAAAGTACTTTTGACAAAATGCTTTCAGAAGGCATAATTGCACCATCGGATTCCGAATGGGCATCCCCGTTACACTGTGTGCCAAAAAAAGACGGGTCATGGAGAATCACCGGCGACTACCGTTTCCTCAACGCGAAAACGAAGAAAGACGCCTACCCTCCTCCTCACATTCGCTCTTTCCAAGCGAATTTACATGATACGCAAATCTATTCGACAATAGATTTAAAATCAGCGTATTATCATATTCCGATGCACCCAGATGACGCTCATAAAACTGCAATTATTACACCTTTCGGTCTTTATGAGTTTAAGAAAATGAGCATGGGTTTGGCCGGAGCGGCTCAAACATGGCAAAGATACATGGACAGCATCATGCGAAAATTTGATTTCGCATTTGTATACCTAGATGACATCCTGGTGGCTTCTAAAAATTATAACGAACACATGAACCACCTCAGACAAATTTTTGACAAACTAGGGGAACACGGACTTCGAGTAGGTTTTGATAAATGCATTTTTTCAAAACCTACCGTCGATTTCCTAGGTTTCACTATCTCGAAGGAAGGGATAATTCCTAAACGAGATAAAATAGAAGCCATAGAACAATTTCCTAGGCCAGTAGACGTACGAAGTCTACGCAGATTCCTAGGTATGTGTGGTTTCTACCGAGCATGCTCAAGCAAATTCGCTCACACGGCACAACCTCTGTATGACTCCATTCAGTCAAACAAAAAAAATGACAGAACACCTATCGAATGGACATCAGAGAGAGAAAAAGCTTTCAACAGCTTAAAACAAGCAATGATCAAAGCAACATTGCATAACATTGCTCACCCACACCCTACGGCAGAGTGGAGATTAGTCTGTGACGCATCCGACACACACATCGGAGCGGCACTAGAACAAGAAATTACAGACAAACATGGCTCGAAATCGTACCAACCGTTGGGATTTTTCAGTAAAGAAATTCCAGAACAATGGAAGAACAAAGCATCGTTCGACAAAGAAATGTTCGCCGTTTACCAAGCGTGCATTCACTGGCACAATGACTTGGACGGCAGATCTTTCCATATTTGTTCGGATCACAAGCCTCTGCTAGGCACGATGCTTAAGAAAAATGCACATTTTTCTAAAATGAGATTAAGATGGCTAACATACATCTCTCAAATGACGAGTGACATTCGTCATATTTCCGGAGAGAGCAACGTCGTCGCCGACGCACTCTCCAGACCCTTCGATCCGGTTGAAATTCAAACGAAATCGATTTCAACCCAGACGGACGAGGGTCCACCCATAGCCGAAATTTCGAAAATTACGGCTGCAATAGAATGCAATCTTCTACTGCACATTTCAAATTCACAAATTCGTTCTCCCCCTACAGCGGAGGACAAATTGAAACTCACACGAGTTGAATTCTCTCAAGGAGAAATTTGGTGTAACCTAGACCTAGGACACCCTAGACCTTATATTCCAAACGAAATAAGGGAAGAAATAATAAGCCAAATTCACAATTTGGGACACCCAGGTATACACTCTACAGTGTATAAAGTTAAACAAAGATATTTTTGGCACGGACTCCGTGCAGATGTCTCCAACTGGGTCCGAGCGTGCGAAACTTGCCAACGAGCAAAAATCACGCGCTCCGTGAAGCTCCCTTACTCCGAATTTGAAACGGCAAACAAATTTTCACACGTACACGTTGATATTACCGGACCCTTACCTTTAGCTAAAGGAGGGAAACGTTACATTTTAATGATGGTTGATAGAGCAACGGGTTGGCTAGAGGCAGTCCCTCTTAACAACATCGAAACAACCACAATCACAAACGCCTTTATCAATATTTGGGTAGCTTCAAAGGGCGTACCTAAATACATCACAAGTGATCAGGGCACTCAATTTGAATCAGATCTGTTCAATTCCATTATGGAACGTCTCGGAGTAAAACATACTCACACGTTACCATACAAACCATCAACAAACGGAATGGTAGAACGCAGAAATAGATCTTTGAAAGAGGCTCTCAAAGCACAAAACGAAAATTGGCTCGACGCACTTCCCAAAGTTCTACTCGCCATGCGTACGGCAGTAGACCCGGCGACCGAAACTACGCCTTTCCAAAAAGTTTACGGAATTGACGTACCACTCCCTGGAGACATTTTCGTAACTTCTACGAACCTTTCGGAACCTCTGTTCTTCCGGCCTACGCATATTAAACATAATAATACAAAATATGCCGTAAACATGCCCAAAAATTTGGATACATGTACTCATGTCTATATCAGAGTGCCCACACAGCTCACCTCTCTGCAATGTCCTTACACGGGACCATTCAAAGTGGTTAAAAGAGATAAGTTTTCGGTTACAGTGCAAATTGGCGAACATACTAAAAAAGTTCCCAAACAGCAAATCAAACCAGCTTATACTCTACACTCGGACGAAGCTGTATCACAAGGACAAGCTGTAACACAAAATCAGGCAGTAAGTGAGGAGAAAACTCCCCGAAAATCCGCCAGAGGGCGCGTCCCCTCTACCAAATTCGACGAGAAGTGGGTGACTGCACTCAAAACAAGCCACGCCCATTTTTCTCGGGTAGGAACAGTGGGAGGTATAAATATGGAACACCCCACAGCCAGAGATCATACCAATCTCAACCATGGCAGCCTCCAGTCCTACAGACATGCTGACAGAGGAAGTAGAAGAGTTCCTCCTCGCCGAGGAGAATCTACCGGCTCCGCTCGGCCCGCTCCCGCCTTCACCGACAAGGGAGGCAGAGAAAACGGACAGCGCTCCCAGAGAGGTAGTGTGGACAAGGCCCCGGCCTTTCCAGCCACCAGCTCCACCCGCCCAACCACTACCTACAGCTCCACCCGCTCACCAGCTCCCAGCGATACCACGCAAGTGGATCAGCTCGGGCGACGTGCCCGTGCCTCGGTGGGAGGAGATGAGCACTGCGGGGTGGTCGGAGCCAGACCGAGCACCTCCGCAACAGCCCAGCCGCGGCCGCGGGCCAAACCCTCGCGGGTTTGGCTCCCGTCGGCAAAGCTCGGGCCGGCCACGGCCGCCCCGCGGCGCTCGTCGAAACCGACGAGGCCGGGGCGCACCACAGGCGCGGGACGCGAGGCCTGCACCTCCGCCTCCGCCCCAACTGGCGAGGTTCTCCTACGGAGAATTCCGTGTAGACCTCCCAGTTCTCCCCCATCGGCGTCGTCGTTGATAACACGACGTCTTGGGGGGGCCCCTGTGGTGAAATCCACCACCTCTTTTCAACAGCCCTTTTCAGGGCTACCAAAAAGAGGTAGGCACAACACAAAAATATTTATAAGACGTCGAGTTACAACTCCGTCAAACAAAATATTTCACCAGAGAGAAAATACTAAATTCTCTCTCAAAAGTGAAATATTAAAGAATAACACACAAGGCGACCTCCCCAAACATTTACTGGGCGAGAGAGATGCGACAAACATCTCGAAACAAGTCGCCTTGAATGAGAAACCTCAAACAGGAAAACTCAAGGTCGTTCAGCCACCCCCGGGGACCCCGTCACAGCGACGGACGCAGGGAAACCACCTCGAAAGACCAACTCAGCTATCATACGCACAGATACTGAGAAAACAATGTGCGAACCAATAAGATTGCACAGTCGAATTTATGAAATTAAGCGGACCAACCAGGAGGCGGCAGGAGGCGGCCACCTCCCTATAAATACCCCGCTGGGAGCCCTCCGAATTTCATTCCACTCTCCGCTCTCGACGACGACACCTCTGAAGTACGAAGAATTCTACACGCTCTACGCTGACGAACCTTCTGCATTACGAGTTCATCTCAAGAACGGCTTCCTACTGCTTTCTACAAGGCATACCTTCTCTCCACACAGATCTCGCATTGGCATCTACGAGTCCAGTGATTATTCATCCTGCTCATTGCCCAACGTAGTTCATCTGTCAGGACGCCACCCGGTACAGCTATCGATATTCTCTTTAGCTCGTACGCCCGAGGGACGTTCCGAGCCGTGTCGCCCGGGTTTCGTAGCATTAAGCTCGTAACCGACCGCTGTGGGCACGCCGGTAAATTACTCTGCTCATCCGCTCTAATTTACCGTCTAAGGAAGCCTTTTTCAAGGCTACGAGGTAGGACCCTGACATACGAGCATTGGAAAGACGCTCTGTCAAGCGAGTCCACCTCCCAAACCCTCTATTTTTCACACATAGAGGCATCGAAACGAGCTAAAAACTCGGTTATTTCGATGGAACGTCGGCCGTCCTATTTCCCCTTGCAAGGGGAGGCAGACGACGGCGAAGCCGGGCCGAGTAGCCCCCGTAGTGCTCCCTACCGGCTACACGGCGAATCCGCTGAACCCAGCGACAGCGCAAGGCGCGATCCTCACGTCCGGACCGCCTTCTCGCCCGACGTATTCGTTCAAGAAACGTTCGATCAAGCCTCGCCTATACAAAAGATCGAGGATACCTTTCAGACTCGCTCTGAAGCCGATCATTACGATTCGACCAAGCTGTCCGAATACCCACGATATTCGACGCAGGCCTACCCGGCCGATCCGAGTGTCAAATACACTCCAAATGCACAAAAAGCGAAGGATACTTTTCAGTACCTCAACCAAGCTAAACATATTCCCCCTTCAGATATAAATCTAAGGCCGGAATATTACAAAACGGCTCAGTACCAAACTGATCGAACCCAGCACTTGCTACGCGAGCCCAGCGCTCCACGCGGCTGCGACACGAACTATCTCCCATTTCAGTCCGCCAAGCCAGTTGACCTTGGCGGATCCGCTCACATTCCTCACGGGAATGACCCGGGGACTAACCCGCATAACCGGAATATAAATGTCCGACTTGGCCTACCTACGCCAAGTAAAACATATCTAAATCCACTACAATGGTGAATATGGCTCTGGTCCACTCGTCTTTCCCACCTCCCACCGCATACTCCGTCTGCCAGCCCTACCACATCCTGTTGTGCAACTCACAATGTCAGAATTGCAGTCAGTATGTACTGACCAGTTTGTAATGTTTTCTTCTTTTTAGTCAAGGTTTGCCTTAGGGATGGTGGTGATTCAAGTTCTGTACTTTGTTGTCCTTTTCTGTATACCACCCACAATTGGTTGTGGTTTTGGTTCATTATTTTCAATAAAACTTTTCATTTTTGTTATCATCAGAGAGAAAAAAAATTGTAAACCGTCCTTCAAAATTTATGGTTTTACGTCTCAAAATGGGTAGAATATAAAAAACGCAGAACATTGTTACAAAAAGGTTTATTTCTGCTTTGGATAGTCCTTCTACCCAGAACAGGGACTACATTCCTTTTTAATCCATCATCCACTAAAGTTGTTTTTCATTGCAACTGAATGACGCCATAGGTATTATTTTACTTAACACCACTAAACAGCACTATTATTACTAATTTCTAAATTACTAATAAGAACTATTATAGGCAGGTTGTTGCTCTAACGACAAATACATTAGCAGATTAGCGAATTTCTCCAATAGCAAATCAGGAAATGTGCAACATGAATTAAAAACCAGCTGTAAGGAAAAAAAACCTTCAAATTCATTTTTCAGAATGTTAGAATTCATAAAGACGGACGGCATCGCAGTGTAGTTACTATGCAAGTTTTGCAGTTACGCTAATTTGTGGGACTAAAGGAGATTTAGTACCTACTTAAGTTTGTGACAATGGAAGTACTAATGGATGACAATAAGTAATAATATAAGTACAGAATGTAGGTACCTAATGTGTACCCCTACCTCACTAGGTAGGTACTTACCTCTCCAAAGGCGATACCTACCGAATATTCCCATCTGGCAGAGCTCTCGTGGCATGTCCTTTCACAGGACTCCAAAGATTTTTAGTTTCTCAATTGATTTGAAGAATGGTTCTTTAAACTGGATAATCCACAACACCTTCGTGGCTGATGTTTGAAACTGCTTACTCTTCAATTATTTTAGCCGGACAACAGCCAGATATAATTCACAAATCCTTAATTACCTGGCATAATAAAAACATACAGAACTAATAGGTAAATACCGAACCGTAAATACTGAACCATATGATGTCTAGGGTGACAAGCAATGGCGCCTATTTGCATAGTTTACTCGTCACCATGACAACAAGGTGTAATATTCTCGACAATAAGGTTTTCAGCTTTGCCTGGATGTAAGGATGCGCTTATGGGAGAGTAAGAAGAGGACTGCCCACTGGCTTCAGGTCAAGGGCCTGAGGCAGGCGAAACAATTTATTCACTTTTCTAGGAAGAGAGCTAAGGAGCTGCTCAGCCTGGGGAGAAGGGAGATACGTATGGTTGTGGGGCTCTTAACTGGGCACTGCCCACTTAGATACCATCTCCATAAAATGGGCAAATCAGACTCCACTCTCTGCCGCTTCTGTGGGGCAGAGGACGAGACGGCGAGTCATGTGGTCTGCCATTGCCCTATGTTGGCAAGAAATCGCTTCTTGAATTGGGGCAGAACCTCCATCGATCCCCAAGACATTAAGATGGGGGAGATTAAGACTCTCCTCGCTTTTGCCAAAACGTGGTGGGGAAGGATTGACTTCCCAGCTGTGGCTGGCATTGGCGATATGGCGCCAAGTCAGACTGGGGCTGCGACTCAGTAACTTACCGAGGGTGGAGCACTCGGGCCCAGACAGTGCCTGAGGGCTGGTAGGAGTGCCGGAACCAGGCAGATAGTGCTTGGTTTGGCAGGGCTGTTGGTATCGGGCAGACCTAGTGTCTGGGATGGGGAGGAGGTACGGCCTCCTTCTCCAGCTACAATAGGCCATTACGGCCTCAGTGGCTTGAAAAAAAAAAAAAAAAAAAAAAAAAAAAAGATGTCTAGGGTGACAAGCAATGGCGCCTATTTGCATAGTTTACTCGTCACCATGACAACAAGGTGTAATATTCTGGACAATAAGGTTTTCAGCTTTGCCTGGATGTAAGGATGCGCTATTGGCGAAGTCTCCAGAATATCTCCTAATAACTACCTAGCCCTATGCATTACAGAGCTGCCATCTGAGTTAACTTCCAGTGGCTAACACATCTTTTATAATTTAATAATGATTAACAGGACGATTCCATTTTTTCCCCGACCGTAACTTTTCGGCAAAAATATCACACTTCTATTGATTTTCATGTACAACCAATGCGTCACTAGGGAGGTGTAACTCCCTTAGTTTTCATAACAGGAAAATCGTTCCCCTTTTCTTTTTTTTTTTTTTTTTTTTTTTTTTTTTTTTTTTTTTGGAATGCTCTCATTTTATCACAACAACTCATGAACCCTAAGCCTCTGTAGTGTGAAGGGAAGCTGATTTATTACCCTACATTATAAACGAATATTGCTGAGTAACCATAATGAACTAATAATGAGAAAAGAAGGCACTACATGGTAGGTACTATTGAGTAGTAGGAGGTACTTCGATAATGTGTAAAATTAATCATTATTAAATTATCTCACTGTAGAACCTTAGATCTACCTTCCGTTTTTCCACTCCTGAAATATTCTCTTTTATCAAGCCTAAAACCACAGAGTAGGTTTTATTCCTAGTGAGAGTTGTAGCTAAGAACCTCAAGTTGTCAGGAACGTTTTCTGTCTTATAAACCAGTAAAGGGCCTCAATATTTCCAAGTTTCCTCAGCGAACTTTTGTAGGAAATAAAACTATTGTAGTGGCTCCAAAAATTTAAAAATCTAAATTTCCTTCATTGGAATTCATTTTGAGACATTCTGATACAAATCCCAGAGTTTAATGCATTTTCATACATATTTGAACCTATATGAAAAAAGTTGATAGCTAGAGGCGATCTGCGCATGCGCGGATAACCTGCAGCCACCCGCGGCTAGACCTAAACCTCGTTAAATCAATATAGGTCAATTTTATTTTTAAATTCTCCCTTGATGGGAAAAACAAAAGATCATGGATATGTCTAGTACCTACTGCTTACCAGTTGGTACCTACTACTCAATTGTATATCAACCATGTAGTGCCTTCATTTCACAAGATTATTCCATTATGGTTACAAAACAATATTAGTTTTTAACTTAGAGTAATAAATCAGCATTCCTTGACACTACAATGGCTTAGAGATCATGAAATGTCATGGTAAATTGAGAGCATTCCAAAAAGTGGCGAACGATTTTCCTACTATGAAAACTATGGGAGTTACTCTTCCCTAGTAACGCCTTGGTTGTACGTGAAAATCAATAGAAAATGTGCCGGTCGGGAAAAAAAGTGTCGGTTGGGAAAAAAAGTGTGAATGATGGTCGGTCGGGAAAAAAAAGTGTCGCGAAAAATTCCTTGACCCCCAGCCAAAAGACATATCCATGTCAAAAGTTAAACTTTAGGATTCCTTTCAGAATGTCCTAAAACGGATTTTATTTAAGGAAATTTTGGAAAATATTCATTTTAAAATTGTTGGAGCCACTGCAATAGCTTAATTTTTATACGAAAATTCACTAAAAAGGTAGGTAGCAACAGATACAATAATATCCAAATGGCACAAAATTCGCGGTCAGGAACTGCCTAGTTTATTTTCCGCCACTAGACTTCGCATCCTTATTTGGAATCTTAGTTGATGAAATTGAGACCACAGAACCGCTAAATTTTCAGCAGGGAACGGAACAGTACGAGAGAGAAGTCCTAAAATGGGCAAACTTCCATTTTGACAATAAAGACAAGCAAAACTTCTTATCGCAAGTGCATGATCACATGTTATTCCTGGAAAAATCAATCGAAATCATGCCGGGCCCGAAACATCCGGCGACCGAATATCGGAAACACCAAAAGCAGAGGGAAACCACAGATAGACCAGGATATCGAGACAACAAAAATCCAGCCAGGAAACAAAAACGGCAGGCGGAAAAAAGAAAATAAGAATACCTGTACAGGAAAATCCAACACCTATACTACAATAGGAGGGCTAGGGCGGTGCGTGAAATCCTGAAAAACTCCGAGAAGTCCTGTATGTCAACCCCCAAGGACGCATATGCCTATTTTAGCTCCAAATTTGGCACAGTCAACAGCAATCTTCGGGAAAAATACGAGACATGCCAAAATACAGAACCAGAAACCATCCACAACACTACCCTCCACGAAGTCCAAGGTATTATAAAACGCCTTAAGAAAGATACAGCGCCAGGGCCGGATAACATCATTGTCAGGGCAATCAATAAAAAATCAATACAGAAAACGCTGGTGAACGTGCTAAACATTGTCTTGAGGAACAATTGGATCCCCGATGAATTCAAACAGGCCCGCACCGTGCTGATCTATAAAAACGGCAACGAGAAAGACCCTCGTAACATCCGGCCAATCACCATCTTTCCAATCTTGCGGAGAATCCTGGACAAAATTCTAGACGCCCGCTTAAAGAATTTTGCCCAACTCAGTCCTCACCAAAATGGCTTTGTGAAGTCCCTCCCTGGCACTCACATTAACGTGGCAATCATTCAGAAAATCTTAAAGAAAGCCAAGGACATGAAGGAAGATGCGGTTATAGCCTTTCTAGACGTTTCTAAGGCGTACGACAGCCTGGGACATGAGCACATCCTGAACACGATTAAACATTACATCCCTACTTCGCTGTATAACCTCGTTCAAAACGCAATGGAGGGTAACACAACCAGGATAGGAACCAAATTTGGAAAGACAAAGGAAATTTTGATCAAAAATGGCATCATGCAAGGCTCACCATTGTCCCCTCTCCTCTACAACTGGGCCACCGATCATATCATCAGAGACCTGACAGGGAGTGACGTCACAGAGGAACTAGGCTTTCAAATCAACCCAGAACAATCAAAAATCACGTGCCTAGCCTTTGCAGATGACCTGGCCCTAGTAGCAAAATCCCCTGCAGCGATGAAAAGCCTGCTCCTCACTGCAAAATTTCAGCTCGAAGAAATAGGCCTGCACCTCAACCCGGAAAAATCACAAGCCATATACATCCAAAAAGGTAAACTGTGTTCCACCCTCATCGGGGATCAACCACTGCAAATACAATCCATTTCCGACGTCGAGTCCATAAAATATCTTGGAGTTTCTTTCAACGCCACTATCATGGTCGATGAGAATAAAATCGTCACTGATCTCAAGCAGAAAACCGAAGCCATTATCAGCACGCCATTTCTCAAACAAGAACAAAAATTCCAAGTCCTCAACTCATTCATCAGGCCCACTTTGAACTACCACTTCCAAAACATTCCCACCGAAAAATTTAAGAAATCCTTTCTTCAGGATTTGGACCACATCTTTAAGCTAGCGACAAAACAAATACTGTACATCCCCAGTGACACCCCAGATGCAATGCTATACGCCGACCCTCGGGTCAAAGGTATCGGAGCGTTCAAGCCTTCATGGGAAGCTCAAATCCAGTGCCACAACATAAAAAAGGTGATTAATAAAACCAACCATCCTGTCGTCCGTTTCGATATCGACGTTGAGACCCAAACATTAAAATCCAATCTTGAGCTCACCGAGACGACCATCAACTCGAAATCAAAGCCATATGAAATCAGGAACGAGCTAAAGAAGAAAATGTTCACCAGGTGGAGCAGCCTGCCCATGAAAGGAAAGGGAGTCTCTCTCTACAGCCAATACCCGCCAGCCAACATCAGCATTAAAAACCGACAAGGATTGACTGACAGTGAGATGAGGACCTACCTACAAATGGTCGCAGACAACCTACCACTACGGGGGACTCATGGAAGGAGTCGAGACGGATACAACTGCAGGCACTGTAATGCCTTCAGTGAGAAGAATTGACATAATTGCAATAGATCCTAGGCACTGTAATGCCTTTGAAAGCCAAGGCCATGTGCTAGGCCAATGCGAAAAAGGGAATGACCTGCGACAGGCCAGGCATAGTGCGGTGAGAAGCACCATAGCAGATGGGCTAAGGAAAAAAAAGGGGTGGACTGTCCATGAAGAGGTCCAAGGGATCGAGGATAATGGATCAGTGAGAAGAATTGACATAATTGCAATAGATCCTAAAACCAAAAAGTTCGGTCATGCAGCATGACCCCATGAGCGAATTTTTGAAGAAATCTTCGACGTTTCAGTCGCTATTGATCGTGTAGAGAAATTTTAGTTTATGATTTTGATAGACAAACATGGAATCAAATTCTATCTACAGCATGGTTCCAGCCTCATAAACAGCATGGTTCTAGGATTGGTTATACAGGTATACTCCCATAAGAGTAGTTCAATCTGAATTTGGACAATGTTTCATGCAAATATTACCGATTTTTACAACTAGCGAACGGCATTGTTTCGATTTTTGACTGATTTTTCAACTTTGAAATTTTTGAAAACTTAATACATATTCTTATAGGAAATTTTACGCTGATTCCGAATATACCACATGTTAGTATGCTGAAAAAATTATTTCGCACAATAAATCGCAAAAAACAGGCTATTTTGACATTTTTGACTACATTTTTGAAAATTTCAATCCGAAGATGTAATCCGATCATGCTGGCCAACGAACTTGAACTTTCGTTTTGTGTTCTTAACATTTTAAAATTTGTTTGAAGTTTCTAGCACAATTCTACGGACAGTTATCGTCTGGAATGACACATATATACATACATACATACATACATACATACATACATACATATATACATACATACATACATACATAAAAAAATGCGTTAAACTTCAGAATATGATTCAGAATACCCTAAAACGGATTTCTGCATAAAAATTTTTCAAAAATTCACATTCTACAAATTTTGAGGCGAGAGCAATAGCTTAATTTTCTTCAAAAATTCGCTAAAAGGGACACATCCTAGATCCAACCATCAGATTGGAAAGCTCAGCCACCCAACCTCAAGACGTTCACGAAGAGAAATCCTCGATATATACCCCAACAATCGCCTACTACAAGGACAAATACGGGCTCTCGGACATTGAAGTCGAGGGCCTCTTTATCGGAGCTAGAGGAACCATATCAGAGCACTTTCTCACATTCCTGAAGAAATTCGACCTAGAGAGAAACGTCGCCCGAGAAATCGCCGCCACAGCCATCAAATACTCGATCCAGATCATCAGGAACCACCTCTACTCCTCCAATTAGTCCAACACGGAAAATCAAAACTCCCAGATTGGAAAATACTACTTAACACGAAGCCAGACAAACCCGACTAGCACGAAGCCAGACAAAAGCCCTAAAGAACCACCGCCAACCTGAGGAAACAAAGACAGTATCTGTTCGGTATACCGTGCCTTCAGGCAACACGTGAACACGTCACGGGACGTGCGGTTGACTCCAGCAGTCTTCTATAACCTTTGAGTATTAATAAGATGGAGGGCTATTAGTGATGTTTCAGGCAATCAAACCATACGTGCCACTACTGTCGTTTGGCTTTTGAATTGACCAGGGGCAAAATGGCAGAACACTGATCAGCTGATGTAAGATGTGATGTTGAGTTTGGTGAATGAATGGGGATTGTATACCTAGGACATATTTCTCATTCAAGATTTACATCCTAATTGTGCACCGTACATGTACACCACTATTTAACACCATTAATATTTCATATTTTGTACACTGTGGGAATGAGTGTTGAAATGACGCCAGTACACTCTAGTGGATGTTTGATGAAGGTAGATCAGCTGTTCTGTGTCCAAAAAATAGGAGGCACCAAGATTTGGGCATGGGAACCAAAGTATGTACATAATATCTAGACAGTTATGTCTACATACATGATTAATACTAAAATGTAACAATAATAAGTAATATCAAACAAAACAAATTACAATAAACTGCATTGTCATTTGAATTTGAAAAAAGCGTGGCGAGCGCGGGTCAGTCAATTGCAAAGCCAACGCGACTGTAGTGGCACGTATGCCTTGACGCGGAAACAGCGTTGAATTCAGAGCAATGGCCCTCCATCTTATTAATACTCAAAGTCTATAACGAAGAAGAAGCTTCACCACCACCACAATTAACTTTACCACCACCCTTCAGAAAAGACACGTCAAACTGATAATTCAATTGATAACTGGGTATAAATTTCCAATATTTCCCCATCTTGCTGCCACACCTAGTTGGTAAATTCAGTGCTTCCTACTTTACTAGTTGTAATTGCGAAACGATAATATTTCGTCGTGAACATTCATTGTTGTTTTCGGTTCATCTTTATTTCTCACGGAAACGAAGGATGTCGATTAATAACCATTTTGGTTTGCCTGAAGAGGTGTTTGAAATCATTTTGCAACACTTAGCTTTGGGAGATGTTCTATCTTGCTCGTTAGTTTGCCTTGGTTGGCGCAATGCCGTCAATAGCGACCGCATCTGGAAAAAGCTGTGCAGGAAAAACATATCGGAGGACAGATTGAAGTTACGGGCTGAACGCAGGAGAGTGGGATCTTCGTACGAAGTGTTCGAATCGGAGAATCTGCCGATGCTGTGCGTTTGGAGAAGGAGATACATGGATGACGTCGATCTCAAAAGAAATTGGAAACATGGATGCTGCCGGGAAGACTTTATTACCAGTAATTCACCTGCCTATAATAGGATGAAGACTGACAATGATCTCATCTTGATGCCTGTGCTCAACTATTCATTATACACAGTGTTCAACATAGTGGACGACCCAATCATGACAGGTGAAATACATCTCAGGCTGGAACAGCACATACCACCACTCGTCAAACTATCCAACAACATCCTGGTGATTGTTCAACAAACGTTGCTTCACGTTTATGTTAAAAACGAAGATAGGAACCTGAAGCTGAAGTTTCTCGCTTTGTTTGACAGGAACCATTCGGAGACCATCCCCGATACCCCAGACCTGACAAACTGGTATGAGCCTAACATAAAGTGTGACCACAATGGTAAGCATTTTGTCGGCATGACTTCACGTTATGATGATGCAGGTGTGTTATGGTGCTCACCTCTGCATATCTGGGATCTGGAATTCCAAACCAAAATCCCAGAAGGGGCTTTGCCTATGCAGATGCGGGGAGAACAATTAAAATGTGCCTCTTTCATTTTACGTGGGAACATCGTACATTTAATTTTGACATATCAGAGATGTACCTCGATATATGCTTATGATGTAGAGAAATCTAGTTACAGTGAAACATTTCTGCAACTAGAAGGGTGTTTGGAAAGTAGACTATTCACGGGAACAGTGGCTGTTATGAAAAGTGATTTGGAGGAAAAATTGCTTTTATTCGACTTGGGAGACGGACGATTGTTGGACACGTTGACAAATAGGCAAAGGATCGTGGGCAGGAGAGTACAGGCCTTTGGGAATCTCATTACTTACGCAGAATATGGAGATCCCACCACAGTGACTGTCTATGATACGGAAAAGCTGTGTCTGGTGGACAAATTCCAAGTTGAGAGAGGAAACGGATATGTCATGAGGATTCACATCGTCATGGACGACGTTATGCTCATCCGTACACATGAGCTGCTCCTCATTCGAGATATGAGGACACGGGAAATCCTGCGAACTGTCGAATGCTCTGATTTCCTTCCCCCGGACCCTTCCTGCTCCAAGATGGTTGTGAGAAATCGGGAAAATAAACTCGTAGTTCACCACTTCTGGTAGAAGGTAATTATGTACCAGAAACATCTACCAATTGTCTTCACTTGTATAAGTAGTATTTTTCATTTTTTCATATGCAGTGCTTACTGTGATAATCACAAGCAACATATCCGATATTTACTTATTCAATATAAATATTATCGTGAATTTGTTGAGAATTTTTTGAATTCCCTTAATACACACAAACTTCGAAATATTTGCCTTTTCAACAATTTACTTTGAATCCCAAAATCTTCTATCCTTAAATTTGAAAGAAAAAAAATATCTGGTGCGAAGCTTTACACTGCTTTCCCTACTTGTATTCATCACACATGGATGCTATTATGATGGGTCGCATCTATTGGAAATAAAAGTTCCAGTCATGCAGCATGATCGTATGAGCGAATTTTCATAAACTATCGTACTATAGTATGTTAAATTGCATTGAAATTGGAGAAATTTTAGTTGACAGAAATGGTTAAAAACCAATTTTATGGCAAAAAACTTATTCTAAATAAAATTCCACTGATTCAAAAGGGATTTTTGATTTTTAATTTTTTTTTTTGGAGTTTTAGCGAATTTTTGAAGAAAATTAAGCTATTGCTCTCCCCTCAAAATTTGTAGAATGTGAATTT